>CM055909.1:39667533-40267533 GCA_029582155.1 Panopea generosa | reverse complement strand
TTCAAATAAAAAATGAGCATTGAAATAAGGAAAATGCATTTTTAAAGAAGAAAAAACTAGGCTTATTTATAACCGCCATTATGTGACTACCCCACGGAATCACTTCCTTTTTCCAGTGGTGGTACTATGCCTTCAGCACACCCCATCTCTGCAAATAACTGATAATGTTCCATCTTGAATCCGCTGAGAAAACAAATGAAAATGAGATGCAATGTCATATATCAACCCTGGTCGGGCAAGATTCGAACTCAACTGTTTTACTACAACATTTATAAATTTGGCTCCTTTAATAGCATTTCTTCATATTTATCTACATGTTCAGTGATGATGTACACAATTTTCACGTCAAACAAGGCGAGAGATGTACTACTTACACAAATGTCACAAACTTCATTATAATATAGTTTAACAGTTTTGAGAGGAAGTACGTTTCAGAAGAAACAGGCTAGTTTAAACATAATCAAACAGGAAGTATGACATTCAGTCTGGTCATGCATCTGAGCATTTATTCTTCAACATCGTTCTCCCCACAATGATTCATTCAACATCCTCCTAGAGTTCCGCAGAAGTCAACTCTTTGTCACTCCTACTCTGAACCTTGGGCACATCATGAGTGATGGCAAGAAATTTGGATATATAAATAACAAACAGTGGATTCTACATGGTGTAACTGCGAACTGAAGTCTGTAAAATTGCATCTGGGTTTTGTTGATTTGATTTTATCATTCTGTCTTTTGTTTTTAAGTTAAATTATACATTTATACTGACTAAGTTTATATTTATTAATTGTACATTTATTGTTGGTGTCATTTTTGTGTTTGTATGCCACAAAAAGTAATTAACACATTATCAATTAATTTGTTTACTTAATTATTTATCCGTTCATGTATGTATGTGTGTGTACGTGAGTGCGTGCATACCCGACTGTGTGCATGCATTCATTCATTCACTCTTGAGGTCACTTTTCCAGCAATACCATTATTAATTGTTCACTAATACCATATTCATATTGTCCCAGTACGTGTTTACACACTTCACACCTTGCTATATTAATGAAGTACCTGTCATGCTATAGAACAGTTGTAAATTTTGAGCTCATATTCCATAATCCCTCGATGGCATAAAAATGAGGCTAAATATTCAATCAATCAATCAGAAACCATAATCATCATCCTCTTGGACTGAGTGTTCAGTCTTTGCAGCCATGATTCATTAACTATTCCTGGTGACCTCTGCACAATAAGTCACTGAGACGCTCATTATCACCAATGTTTTCCAGAAACCATGATTAATGGTCTGACATTTCAATATACATCCTGTCCAAACGTGTCCAAACATTGCATGATGCACGATATCCAGGGCCTAAAACCCATCAATTAATGAGAAGTGCCGAACATTCGAAACCCCAGTAACATCAATTAAACAAACAAATTACTAGATTTGCTTGCAGAAATAAGCAACATCAATGACAATTTAACAGAATATATTTGAAAACCATCAATTTGATGAATTTAGACCCAAACTCTTCTAAAAAGATCTGGAATGATCCCCTAAAATTAAACGTTTTTTTCTTCCAATGGGTTAAAGGGAGTATATATCAGGCAGGAAAAAATTCTATAAATGTCTTAAAAAATAGAATTATTGCTGAAATGGATAAAAGCATCTCAATATCATTAATTAATATAATCCAAATGGTTTAAAATGTCAAATCCTCCGAAATGTGACAAAATCGACATTTGAATTGAGTGATAAACTTGAAATGAAATCCCCATTCTAAAGATAAATACTGCTTGATGACATTCACATCAGCATTCAGTCTCTTTCTAAAAATAAAACAATTTTTACTACCTAAAAACCTGTATCATAGATCAAGTTGACATTAAAATGAAATCATGTGACTCATTAATTATAAATATATATAATATGACACAAAATATGTCGCAATTTTAAGTGGGAAAGCTATTAAAATTAGCAAATTCCTTTTTAATATATTATGAATAGACATTCTTTTGGCAATATGGCCCATAATGGGGTCAGTGAATATAATATAGGCATAATGTATTGGGAAAAAATGTTTATGGTCAATTTTAAATTTTTTATATATATCCCCTTTAAAATTAATATAATCAAGAAATGTGAACATAGAACAAAGATAATAATGTTAGTGAATTTTACCAAAAAATAAAATTGAAATGGTGCCAAAACTTCTATCAAATCCCTTGCATGTTTCATAATTCACATCTTTCAACTAAACCATTTACATCCTGGGTAATCCTATAATATGAAGACCAGACAAAGATAAATACTGTCTTTTAGGTAACCACTTAATAAAACTGAATGTTTAAGTTGAAATAATTTTATCCTTTAATTTGCAGGCATAATCATTTTAATTTTAACCACTGTATTTATAAACAAAGATAGTGAGCTTCATTTTGATATGCAAATGAAGTGGGCGGAGTCACACAGATTTTTGCCCTATCATTATGATTGTGCCATAAAACATGATGTTGATTCTGTGTAAGAAACTGCTGGTTAACTACTGCTTGGTCATGCAGCTGTATAAGTTATTACCTCACTACAGTGCTATTATATATTTAAATTTTACTGAAACTCCTCTTTAAAGACATAAAGAAATAAAATATCCTAATAACCTACTTATTTTTCACTCAGCACTCAATTTTGCAGGTCATAAAAGTTACTTGCACCATAATTTGGCAAATCATGCAAAACAATTTTTTTTTTTTCAATTACTTCTTACTAATAGAAATTTTACTGATAAATCAAACATTTTTATCAACCTTTTTATTGACCTCTGATGGAATGTTATACGAGGTCTAGCTAAAATCTTCACAATAAAAAAAACACACAAAAATGTTGATGGTAAATAAAGGGTGACATTAAGTGTGATGGTGCGCGTACTTCAAAGACAGAACGGAAGATGACACCCGACTACCTTACTTATAGCAGTATGACATGAACAGAAACAAGTGGCGAGCAGTTAGTGGTCTCGACAATTCAAGTGAGGCAATATAAACGGGAAACACTCACTGATGCAAATATCTGGAATGCTTTTGTGAACAGTAGGACAAATATATGCTAACCCCTCTTTACATTACTGATATCATCAACAAACAATGTAGACCCAGATCAGTTTGCAAATAACAGATGATCAGTCACCTAACCACTCTTTCCTGGGATCCTAGATAACCAGCAATCTGGCACACCTATCTCTGCAAGTAACTGGTAACTTTCCCATCTGAATCAGCAGTGAGATGCAATGTCATATATCAATCAACAAGGAGATTGTGGCCACGCGGGGATTCAAACTCATAACCACTGGATTGATAGATGCGAAACCAACTGAGTTAACTGGGCACAGCAAAGATTTAAGAACTCACGCAATTTACGATTTATATAAAGCTATCCAAAATATTTATATTCATTAAATTGTGTCATGAGTCATGGTTAATTTTTATAACTGTTTTATCACATCACTGTGTCACGGGCTTCAGGAATGATGGCAAGAAAGTGACCGATGTAACTCATGTAAGTTTTGACAGGTTATAATGCTATTATTGTGGTATTGGATAGAATTGGTAACATGTCTGAATTTCAATCCTGGGGTCATGATCTGCACCTGGCCCTAGTCTCTGCAATGATTGGTGATGAACCTTCTTCTACAGCCATGAATCTCCCACCTCTGATATGTGTGGAAGTAGTCAGTGACTTGCAGAGGTACAGGGTTACAAGTACTTGTTAACCATCCAGAAACCATGACATGCTGTGCTGACTAAGGAGAGAGAGAGAGAGGGAGGGAGGGAGGGAGAGAGAGAGAGAGAGAGAGAGAGAGAGTGCAATGTTCCCATCTTCTACAGTGTTCACCACTTTCAGAGGTCAATTAACTTTTGTTTTTCTACTTCCGAATCTACAACCAGCATCTTAATGAATGTTGACGCCTTTTCTGACAATATCATAAAATCTCCAGAAAAATATACCTATGGTGTTAAATGAAGCGCAAGATGACAGATTGGACATGTATATTGAAATTTTGGTAAAAATAACACAAATTACAATAAATTTGACTTGAAAGGACTCACAGCAAAAGTCGTCTTTACCTTTCTCTTTGGACCATTCCACTATAATTTACATGGTGTTAATAATCTATCATCACATACTGTTGCCGGACATCAATTCAAAGTCATGACCCCTGGATTGATAGCCAGACATACTACTGACTGAGCTAACCAGACACTGCTCATATGATATAATGGATGGTATCTCATATCCATGACCTTTTCTTATATAGTTTAACCCTTTAGTAAACTTTGTGACAATTAATTGTTCAACTTTAATCTAAAACACCTGCTTGATGGATGTCTTTTTTTTATATTGAATTTGCATATTGAAGTTCAATAAGTACTGACAACACCATAAGACGCATGAACCTCCAGGTGTGAATTGTCTGACAATGTGTTTTTTTATCAAACTGGCACAGTATATATTTCAGCAACACAGATCAAAACAAATCAATTTAAATTACAATTAATAACTAATATAAATATTTCACTTTACTCCACAGCATATAAATGTCTTGTTGCTCACTGGTTGTGTGTGTCAAAGTTCAAATCAACAACAGTCTTCATGATGATATATATACAACATTGCATCTCATTGTCATTTGTCTATCTGAGCTGATTCACCTCAACAACTCACCTTAATCCCAGGAAACAGTGGTTAGGTTAACTGATCGTCTGTTAGCCCTCGATGGCATAAAAATGACGCTAAATATTCAATCAATCAATCAATCAACTAATCCCAACTTAACTCATACAGTTGAAGGCTGCTACACAGACCTGTATATAAGAAAAACCTTTTGTTCAACTTCATCATTTTTTTTTTTACAAAACACTCAAGGTGCGCATTGTAAATTTTTCTGACACAGTACTTACCAAAATATCTGGGATGCTATATAATGAGTTATGCATAATATCGCTATAGCGATGAAACCCTTCCTCAGATGTGCCTGTCTCTTAAGACTTGATGGGTTTTTTCATTACCACATGTCTCTGGTTAAACACTGGGTAAATATAATGATTTCTATACTGCTCATCCTTTGTAATCCTTACCTGCCGTATGTTTGTAACAAGCTGCCTGCGGCATGCTGGCATTTTGAAATACCTACATATCACTTATAATTGCAGGTTTTGTGTGTTTACAAGCGTGGATTCGCAGTGGAACCTACACATACTAAAAATATTTATTTTAACCCTTTGACTTCATAAAGACGCCTTTGGACACCTCTAATATTGACACCTTTGGAAACCTCTAATATTGACGCCTTTGGATATCTCTAATATAGACGCCTTTGAACACCTCTGATATAGACGCCTTTGGACACCTCTAATAGACACCTTTGGACACCTTTATTATAGACGCCTTTGGATACCTCTAATATAGACGCCTTTGGACACCTCTAATATAGACGCCTTTGGACACCTCTAATATAGACACCTTTGGACACCTCTAATATAGAAGGCTTTTGAATTATTGGGTGAATTATGTTTATATTAACTGACAGAGTGGAAAACAGTGCAGGAAGTGTTCAGATTGCTTGTTATAAGCAATCTAAACTCTTCCTGCACTGTTCTCAAAGGCCTTCTGTGATTGGTATCTATGGAGTAAAGGGTTAAATGTAATTGATAGAAAATCTGCGGCGAAAACCACTAAACCCCACCCAATAAAGTTGCCAAGTAATATAAAGTTCCTTAACCCCACACCTGCCCCTGTACCCCCTTGACATAAAATCCTAAATCTGCAGCTGGTTTCTTTACTGGCATTGCTCATGATAGATTTTACTGTCTGTAAAACTTAGCATAATTATATTTTTGATCAGTTATAATGTATATAGTTTTCTACAGTCATGGAAACAAAATTATGACTTGCGAAAAATGCTTTAAGTAAAAGGTGAGGTGATGAAATGGATACAAAAAATCAGCTACCTATTGTTAATGAGTCGTTGGTGACTGATTGGGAACCTAATACTGATGATTAATGCCAAAACTACATCATCATTATACAAACACTCCAAACTGATTACCTAGTGAATTTAGGATGGGCATCCTTTGCAAATGTTTGGCCATATTTCTTTGCAATGCAAGCTAGTCTATCCCAGTCCCTCACATCTCAAGAATCCATTCTATCATATTCCAATGAAAAAGCAGGGAATTCCATACCTATCCCACAATTCAGAGCACATGCTTACCAAACTGAGTGAAGCAACTGACCAATCAGCAGATTCTCATCTCACTGGTGTGTGCCAGGCCAAAGTGGGAAGACCCCGACCAAAGTGGGGAGACCTGGGTTATTGTTTTGCATTCAAAATGCAAACACACTGCAGTTCATAGCAAATCTTATCTGTTTTGTGCAAACATTTTCATTCATGTTCTTTTTATTTGAAAAATTGTGGTACTTTGGGGTTTGAGACCAAACCTTTTGTGTGAGAAAGTTTGCCAGTCAACTCTCAGATCCACAATGTTCATCTTAGGTCTTCTTCTACTAATGGACTGCAATATATACTGAACAGAACAGCTAACCTTACACTTTTGTATTTTCAATATCTTCGTCAAAACATGGAATAGTGCAATTATAGGGCAATTATGTATTTTTACATAGCTGAAATGTTCCTTCTTATTCAAGTCCAAATTTCAAGGAAATGATTTTGATACTTTTTGAGCAAATACTTACAATGTCAGGTATATATATATTGTAATATATAATAATGATGTCAGGTGGCAGGTTAGCTGTTCTGTTCTGTATATATTATACATAATGTAATATATAATAATGATGTCAGGTGGCAGGTTAGCTGTCTGTTCTGTATATATATACATAATTTAATATATAATAATGATGTCAGGTGGCAGGTTAGCTGTCTGTTCTGTATATATATATACATAATGTAATATATAATAATGATGCCAGGTGGCAGGTTAGCTGTTTTGTTCTGTATATATATATACATAATGTAATATATAATAATGATGTCAGGTGGCAGGTTAGCTGTTCTGTTCATATATATATATACATAATGTAATATATAATAATGATGTCAGGTGGCAGGTTAGCTGTCTGTTCTGTATATATATATATATATATACATAATGTAATATATAATAATGATGTCAGGTGGCAGGTTAGCTGTTCTGTTCATATATATATATATATATATATACATAATGTAATATATAATAATGATGTCAGGTGGCAGGTTAGCTGTTCTGTTCATATATATATATATATATATATATATATATATATATATACATAATGTAATATATAATAATGATGCCAGGTGGCAGGTGAGCTGTTCTGTTCATATATATATATATATATATATATACATAATGTATTTCATAATAATGATGTTAAACAATATCAAAGAAAAACAAAGAAAAGAAAAAAAAAGGAAAGATAACTAAGCCCTTACAGTTGACTTAGATGCTTTTTTCTGCATGAAAATAGCAGATTTTTTTTCTGTTTACCAGTACTAAAATGTCTGGTTCACAGAGGGCACTCCATAGTCAAGTACATCATACTAAACTTCCAGATTTAATGCTTGGCCCACATAAGTGGAGGCAAACGAAAATATTCAGCTTTCCAAGCTATCAGATGAAATCCTCCATATCAGCATATGGTTTTAAACTACTGGTATAATTAAGCGATTTTAGTAGCAATGTTAACTGTTACATAATGATTAATATACTCATGAATATTCACTCATCATCGCAAAACTAGTGTCACTTAATTTTAACATTGTAATAAAAAATGATTATGTTGACAGATTGACTGACTGACTGACTGACAGAAGAACAGACAGATGGACAGAGATCACTCCTGTATCCCCTTACCGTTACACAGCTGGGGATAGGTAACGAGGAGAAAAATATTAAGAGAAAAGTTGAAATATTTTTTCTAAGGAACAGTTAATAGAAAATTCTGTTAAACAGTTCAAGAAGTATTGTGTGAATTGTTCAGTTTTTAAATTTTTTATTTACAGCTACCAGCGCAAAACCAGATGTGCATCGAAATTATGACTTCTGACTTCCTGAAAAAAAAAATCTTCATCCAACTGTTAATGGTTCTGGCCATTCTGACACACATGTGTTTTTATTCTAACTGGTATAAATATGAGAAATGATGACTTCCGACAGTTGTGTAGCATCACCAGCGGAATGGCTATTTGATAGCTCCTCTTGTTTTATATCAAAGGAAGTTGGAACCAGAAGATCTTCTGAGATACTATTGGAAATATAATATTCTTGAATTCTAAATAACTTTTTAAAATGGCAACAAGACAAGGTTTAATCTTCAAGTGGTTGATTAGCAGTTCCTGGAATTCCCAGACCCTGTTGAGATGTGGAGGTCATGATCCTGTTGAGATGTGGACCCTGTTGAGATGTGGAGGTCATGACCCTGTTGAGTTGTGGAGGTCATGATCCTGTTGAGATGTGGACCCTGTTGAGATGTGGAGGTCATGACCCTGTTGAGTTGTGGAGGTCATGATCCTGTTGAGATGTGGACCCTGTTGAGATGTGGAGGTCATGACCCTGTTGAGTTGTGGAGGTCATGATCCTGTTGAGATGTGGACCCTGTTGAGATGTGGAGGTCATGACCCTGTTGAGATGTGGAGGTCATGACCCTGTTGAGATGTGGAGGTCCTGACCCTGTTGAGATGTGGATCCTGTTGAGATGTGGAGGTCACGACCCAGTTGAGATGTGGAGGTCATGACCCTGTTGAGATGTGGAGGTCATATCCATCCCTGCACATATCTTGTACATGCTTTAAACAATTGCCGCTAGGGTACCTTTACATAACGTTGACCCGGAGAGCTTAGTCAGTTGCACGTCTGACAATCAATCAAGGGGTTTTGAGTTAAAAGCCCATCCAACCAGTCTTGTGTGATAATTGATATATAACATTGAGTCCCATTGCCATTCGTCTGTCACCACTGATTGAGAAAGTTATCAGTTATCAGTTTCCTGCGCAGATGGGTGTGCTCAAGTACTGGCTAATCTTCCAAATCCCAAAGAACAAAATATGGTTTGGTTATCTGATCGACTGTTCAATGGTATAAAATGACACAAAGTATTCAAATCTTTTCGTATAATTATGTAAATGTTTTGGAAATCTGTGTGTGGTGTGGGGAGATGTCTTAACCCTTTACTCCATAGATACGCATTTTCCCGCAACAATCACAGATGGCCTTTGAAAACAGTGCAGGAAGAGTTCAGATAAAGAACAATCTGAACACTTCCTGCACTGTGTTCCACTCTGTCAGTTAATATAAACATAATTCACCCAATAATTCAAAAGCCTTCTATATTAGGTGTCCAAAGGCGTCTTTATTAGAGGTGTCTAAAGGCTTCTATATTAGAGGTGTCAAAAGGCCTCTATATGGAGTTAAGGGTTAAGATCTGCCTTTGGATTTGATTTTGTTTGGGAAAGACAAGCAGATTGGCATGAAATTGATCAACAAAAGTAATCACAAAATTCAGCAGGTAATGAAATTGTTTAGACTTGGGGGCTTCAGCAGGCAGATACAAGTGGCATAAACAACACGGAACATCCATTACAAGGAGGGTGCTGGCAACATGAATAATTTACAGATACACTGCACTAATAAAATAATCTAAAATTGGAACTCAAACCATAAAACTGTGATACAAATCTCAAGTACCTGCAAATTCTTATAAATCAGCATTAAGTAAACATGCTGCAAACATGTGTATCATAGTTTCTGAACTAGGGTTTCTGTGGTCAGGAATTGTTTAGCCAAATTTGTAAGCTACAAAAGAATGAAAATGTCTTTCTAAACAACGCGTCTGACTATCAATCCAGGGGTCGTGAGTTTGAATCCCCTGCCCAGCAACAGTCTCTGTGATGATTGATATAAGACATTGTGTTTCAGTATCATTTGTCTCTCACCACTGATTCAAGCGGGAAAGTTATCAGTTACTTGCGGAGACAGGGTGTGCTCGAGTACTGGTTAATCCCAGGAAACAGTTGTTAGGTTAACTGACCATCTGTTAGCCCTCGATGGCATAAAAATGACACTAAATATTCAATCAATCTACATAAAGACTATCATCATCCCTGGAGATCAAAATTAACGAACACTGCTGTTTCTTGATTTAAAAGTAGGCTCTCCATGACTGAGTGATCAAAGGTGCTGTAATCTGATGACTGCGTGTGTCACACCACTGAAGCGGTAGGTTCAATCCCAGGTCCAAAAACTATAAGAAAGTTTGCCAGTTACTTGCAGAAAGTGGGTTGTTCTGCTCGGGCTTCCTTCGCCAATTAAACTGGATATGCGATATATAACCTGTCATGTGTTGTAAATTGCGTTGAACCCAATTCAACAAAATTGATTTAAAATTTGCCTTTAACTCTTCACTGTTACAATTTCATTCTATATAAATGGAAAGTTGATCTTCAATACAAATTGAAACATTCTAGTTAGGAAAGCATGGGTGTGTTTCCAAAAATAAATTGAAAAGTAGATACAGTAAAATCTGTGTAAGTGGTCACCTCAATGAAGCAACTACTTGTCTATGCTATTTCCCATTTCTATGCTTCATAGCAAATTAACCTGTATCAAGCAACAATCTGTCTTAAAAGGTCACTTTTGACAGTACCCTGGTTAGTGCGAGTCATTTTGGACCTATAATGTCTACAAGAGAGGTGTAAATAACACCAAGCCACTGAGGCTATGATGGTTTTACCATAAAGCATATTGTTTCAAAAGCAGCTGCTGGTGACCTTAGTAAAGGTCATCAATTAGCACTGCAATAATGAGGCTTGGCTGATAAGCCACACTTGTGTTACATGCACTGACCTGAACGTCAGGGTTAATATACTGTCAATGAACATATATCATATATGAATATATTTTACACCAGTCTCTGCAGGTAGATTTGATGTTGTATATAGCTGAGTACCAACCCATTGTCTGGGAATATAATAGTTGGCTCCCATTTCATTTTCTTGTACATAGTAGTACCATTCCACTGTTTGTTAAGATACCTTCCTATTCTCTTCGAGGAAAAAGTCAGGGTACCATGCCATCATCTTAGATATAAAAGTCAGGTACCAATCCACTGTCTTAAAATAAAAGTTGGTTCACACCCTACTGTACTGAGTAAAATTCAGTGTGAAACAGTACCCAATTCTTTTGGATATGATACATATGTAAATAAAGTACCATCTCATTGTTATGGATAATAGTTCGGAAACCATTCAAATGCCGCTAATATATGAATTGTGAAAGATTCCAATCATAAAAGAGAGCAGAGGAGTGCCCAGTGGTAACACCATACACATGATTCAGAGGTTCAGTCACTGATTCTCCATTAGCTTTCAGTCTTTCTGATAAGATTTAAAACCAAGGTTCGCTATACACTGAGCATGGTAATGAACTAGAGTTGAGTTTATCTGCATCATGCAGGATCCTAAAATTAACCACTTCTTCAGGGACCTACAAGGGCAACTGGGGCAACGATAATAAAATCAACCACAAGCACTGTCATGGGAATAAAGTGTTTTATGGTCAAAGTATTTAGCGTCATTTTTATGTAATCAAGAGACCGCGGTGTGGTCTAGTGGTAGAGCGTCCGCCTCGCATGCGGAAGGTCGTGGGTTCGATCACTGGCCAGGTCATACCAAAGACTTTAAAAATGGTACTAGAAGCTTCCTCGCTTGACGCTCAGCATTTAGAGGAGAGTTCTAGGTCTGGTCGGCCCGGTGTCAGTATAATGTGACTGGGTGGGATATCATACCATGTGTCTGCGGCATGATACTCCAGTGTGACAGCGCTCAGAATACTGTCTCAAGTAGACACTGTCGCCATATGACTGAAAAATTGTTGAAAGCAACACTAAACACATACAACAACAATGTAATCAAGACCTAACTGACGATCAGTTAACCACTCTTTGCTGGGATTCTGAAAGGTTAACCAGTACTCGAGAACACCAATCTCTGTAAGTAAATGATAATTTTCCCATTTGAATCAGCGGTGAGAGAAGAATAACAATGAGTCGTAATGTTGTATATCAATCATTATGGAGAGTGTGGTTTGGCAGGGATTCAAACTCACAACCGCAGGATTAATAGTCAGGCACTCGTAACGACCTTAGAGCTGTCCAGGGCAAAATGTACAAGGGTCTGTTAGAATTTTGTTAACAAATACCAGGATAGGTTTATCTGATATTCTGACTAAGACAATAACAAACAAACTTCCCCATGATTCTTAGAGAGATAGCACAAGCCTCTCGGGAAGCTAGTTAAGATGAATTAATTAACACTTAATTAATTCTGACTGTTATAAACATTTATACTACATAGACCATCAAATGGATGGTGGGTGGAATGGGGCACATCGCCAAGAGATGGAAACTGATAAAAAATTATGGCCCACTCATATAAATTACTGGAATCTATTATCGGATATCCTTCATAAAATTGTTTGTTAAACTTTAATCGGTGCAATTTACTTTCTTTAACAATGTTTTGGTAGTGCTACTTTATATTTACTTGTTGTTTTTATATCATAATATGCAAATGAAATAAAAATAAAACATTTGTTACACTTTTAATCATCCATGACATGACAAAAATGAAATTAAATGATGCCTTGCAACAATTTACAAGAGTTATGCCCCTTTCTAAACATATTGGGATATTGATTTGAAATTTTCAGGCCATTATAAAATAATTGCTAGATTATCATCCTTTTTTTCTTAAAAACGGAGAGGGTGGGAGGATTTTATTTTTCATTTTCATTTTTTTCAAAATTTTTGATGTTTTTTTTTTTTATAAAAAAAAATCTAAAAAAAATTTTTTTTTTTTTTAATTTTTTTTTTTTTTGAAGAAAAATTAAAAAAGGGTCGGGGCAGCATGAAAATAAGGGAGCGGGTGGGGATGACAATCTAGTAATTAATTTATTATGGCCTAATTAAAAATTTATTAAAATGGCCATGTCTGTGAGTGATGCGACCCTTATTTGAGTATGATCCCACGTACTCCATCTTCATCATATCAATACAGATTCATCAAAAGTGAAATTTCATATTTTCGACAAGTTGTTATGTTGACAAATATCTGTAAAGTAAACAGATTGAGAGGCAGGACAAATACAATCTAACTTCTGATCAATAGTTATGTTCAGTCACTCCATCTTCATGACAAACTGTATACATTGGACACTAAACACGGCTGTTGTCTTGTTCTTTCTCAATGGGGGAGGGAGTGGGGAGAGGGACTGGTGGGAATGCAAAAACAGAATAAGTGATGGTTAATTAATAAAGATAGACTGTTGCTTAATAAAGGAAGATTATTGCTAGGTTATGGTAGATTGTTGCTAGATAAAGGTAGATTGTTACTAGATTAAGGCAGACTGTTGCTAAAGAAAGGTAGATTGTTGCTAGATGAAGATAGATTGTTGCTAGATAAAGGTAGGTCACTGCATTAAGGTGGACCAATTCTAGATAAAGGTAGATTGTTGCTTAATAAAGGCATATTGTTGCTAAATAAAGGTGGATTGTTGCTAAATAAAGGTAGATTGTTGCTAAATAAAGGTGGATTGTTGCTAGATAAAGGTAGATTGATGCTAAATAAAGGTGGATTGTTGCTAGATAAAGGTAAATTGTTGCTAAATACAGGTGGATTGTTGCTTGACAAAGGTAGATTGATGCTAAATAAAGGTGGATCAAAAAGTCTAACAATAGGTGACTGCATAACACAGGTTCATTTACGCTACATCTATGTCTTGTGGAAGTACTTCAAATAAATACAGGTCGACGGGTGCTAAATAAAGGTCACTGACCACTAAAACAAACATGACTTATATTTACTTTAATTTCAATGGAGACAACCCTGGTGTTAGACTATTTCTGTTGGCAAAGCAATATGTTATTGAAACTCCTCCAACTGTTCCAGAAATAATGCTCTTTGTGTTTTCTGTGAATTTGTTGTTTAGTTAAAATGGAAGATTTAGTCATCTTTACTATTTAAAAACTCTTAATCATTTGTTTTCAGTTGTGAGTTCCTTAACAAATAATATATTTATTTTCAACACATTTCAGGTTATATTATGGCATATCCCATGTTTTTGTCAATCATCTAAACAGCATTTTGCCATGTTTTTGTTAATCATCTAAACATAGCATTTTCCCATGTTTTTGTCCATCATCTAAACATAGGATTTCCTCATGTTTTTGTCCATTATCTTAAACAAAGCATTTTTTCCCATGTTTTTGTCCATCATCTTAAACATACAATTTTCCCGTGTTTTTGTCCATCATCTAAATATAGCATTTTCCCATGTTTTTGTCATTCATTTAAACATAACATTTTCCCATGTTTTTGTCATTTACCTAATTATAGCATTTTCCCATGTTTTGTCATTCATCTAAACATAGCATTGTCCCATGTTTTTGTCATTTGTCTAAACAAAGCATTTTCCTATGTTTTTTGTCCATCTAAACTTAGCATTTTCCCATGTTTTTGTCATTTTTCTAAACATTATGAGCATTTTCCCATGTTTTTCTCCATCTAAACATAGCATTTTCCCATGTTTTTGTTCATCATCTAAACATAGGATTTTCCCATGTTTTTCTATCCCTTATGTAAATATAACATTTGCTCATTATCATATGCATTTACTTTATGAAATAACTCTGACGCCATCCGCCTTGTTGCTAAACAAATTAAAATAATCTTTAGTAAGATAACAATTCCCAGCAGCTTAAAAAAATTCAAGTAATTTTGTTGTTTTAGTTGTCCTATACAAAATTAATGTAATTAGAAATACTTAACAATTTTATACGCAAATTGCAGAGAATGTTCTCACTTTGTTGAGAATTTCATTCTGCAAAGTAAGAATTTTGATTTGTATTCCTGAGATGAACAGAAGATAAGATAATTGAAAACGAGATTTCACGAGATTTTGCGTGATTACCAAGCTTTTAAAAAAATCTCAGTTTTTTCCCTTCTCTATAACAATTCCTTGCTATCTACAAAACTGAAGCAAAGATATTCTGTTATTTGTTTTATATTTCCGTTTTTACAACAAAACTCCTACAAAAAAGTTTGTTAACTTCTTTTTATGGTATAACAGTTTGTTCATTGACAGCAGACATAAAAAACATGATGCAGACGACAAAGAAATGTCAATCATTCCTATCGTAAGTATTCGCCACAGTTCATAGATGATGCTTCAATATGATATTCATATCAATAAAATGTTTGAAATCTTTAACACAAAATAGTTGTCATATCTTTGTTATGATTATTATCAATGGTATTTTTTTAAGATATACCATATATACCAATCCCTCCTGCACCCCCCATCATTTAGCTCTTAGACTGTTTTTTTTTTCCAAAACCAGCCCATGAGAATAAAACAACCAGAATACGCTATACATGATTTGATTCTAAAATCAGTTAAAGGTTTTACCTCTTCAAATTGATATTTTTTTAAAAAGATTTTAAAGGAGTTTAACACCATTTTCAACATACATGTATTTCAGGTTATTTATGGCATGTATCCAATTCTATTGGTCGAGGAAGACCACAGAATGAATCTTGAGTAGAATCACCGCCCTTCCGCAAGTAACTGGCTTGTAAAGCTTATTTTAACTGCTCTTGAGTCTGTTTCCTGGGTAGTACCATTACTGACTGCTGACTGTGGAGAGGCATCAGGTCCAGCCGGGGATCAAACCCACAACCTCTGGCATGAGCAGCCAACACTCTATCCAGTACACTACCGATAACAAGATTAGAAAAACCTTTTTATAAAACTGCAAGCTAAGGATTACTGAATATACCCCTGATTTTTACATCCTACTGCGTATTCATAGAAATGGTCTATATTTTACATCAAGCACTTATAGTTCAACAATCCACTTTATGCTTCAATATGACACTTATCTATTTGCACAACAGATATTCCTTCCTGCTACACACTGACCACTTCCTCCTATTATTTCTCTCATTCTTCTATATAAAAAAGTACATTTAGAACAATGAGAGAATGGAGGATCTAATTTTTCCTTCGTTTGAATGTTTAGCATCATGTTTTTTTGTATTGCCAATGAGGGCTTACAGATGATCAGTTAACTTAACGACTGTTTCCTTGATTCCTTGACAGTACCCAAGCACAGTAACTGATAACTTTTCAACTTTAATCTGTATTGAAAGACAAATGACAATGATATACTACCCTATACGTCAATCATCACAGAGACTGTGGGTGAGCCGGGGATTCACACTCACAACCCTTTGACTGATAATCAGACGCACTGCAGACTGGGCTAATCAGGTCCAAATGGTACCAACAATAAGTATTTATACAGTCCAACCTGTCTTAACCCTTTACTCCATAGATACGCATTTTACTGCACCAATCACAGAAGGCCTTTGAAAACAGTGCAGGAAGAGTTCAGATTGCTCGTAACGAGCAATCTGAACACTTCCTGCACTGTTTTCCACTCTGTCAGTTAATATAAACATGATTCACCCATTGCTGATACATGGTGAATTAATGCTTTCAATATTAGAGGTGTTCAAAGGTGTCTATATGAAGTAAAGGGTTAAGCAGCCAGTCAAGAGAAGGAGCTTAATACAGTTAATTTGCTCTGAAATCCTAGAAATGGGAAATAGCAAATATGGCTGCTTAAGACAAGTGGCTGTTTAAAAGAGGTGACCGCTTAAACAGGGTTGACTGTATATATAAATTTGAGATTTGTTTTTACCAGTATCTTAATAAGAAGCCAATCTGGGAGTCATATTGATAAGTACAGGCTACAAAACAGCCGATTATGGAGAACTTTGTATCACACAGAAATTTAAATTCAATTAAAAGGTATTTAACCCTTTACTTCATATAGACGCCTTTTGACACCTCTAATATAGACGCCTTTAGACACCTAATATAGAAGGCTTTTGAATTATAGGGTGAATTATGTTTATATTAACTGACAGAGTGGAAAACAGTGCAAGAAGTGTTCAGATTGCTCATTACAATCAATCTGAACTCTTCTTGCACTGTTTTCAAAGGCCTTCTGTGATTGGTGGGGGAAAACGCGTATCTATGGAGTAAAGGGTTAAAGCAACACTATTGTTTAAATTATTATTTGAAATAATATTTATTTTAAATGGACACCATTAACTGTTTATACATGTACATATGATTTGTAACTTTTATCATTTTATAACATTTTGGCTATAAAACACCTCACAGTGATCATAACCAGTGCTTTCGGGGTATCACATAAGTCAAGGCAAGAATAGGATCACTCTACTTCAACATGGCATTGAGGCAATAACAAGACAGGAGCTACAACAAACATAAGAATGTATGTCCACTCTTTGTAGTTTAATGTTTACTTAATGAATGATGACAAGGATATGAAATATTTAATCCTGTTCAGACAGTTCATTTGAATTTCCCCTAAAACGTAATTCATCAAATCAGCCCGTTTGACACCAAACCATTTGCCCTAAGTAAGATCCACTTAAAAAACTGTCCAAGCGCTGGTAGGGAACTAGATTCCTCATATTTTCAGTATTTTCCGATATGAAATCCTGATTTGTTCTGTTTCATTGGAAACTTGTCATAACTGATTTATTACGTGTAACAAACCATACACTAGTTCTCCCCTCTATCTAAACAAGGCCTGAAAGGTAATACTGCTATCCACTAACTTATAAATGTTAATTACAAAACCTGATCACATTTTTTTTTATCCATTTAACCGGGGCCAAAAGGTCATAATGGAATTGGTTTTGTGAAAAACGTTAGCAGATTTTTCTTGGTATTTTTTACAATTACCATCGGTAATCTGGCTCAATATACATTGATAGAACAGCTGTGATTGGTTATAATTGTTTTGAAATGATTAAATAAATGGACAATCGTGTGCTGAACAAAAGAGACTCAAATGAGGCCAGTAATTAATGGTGTATTATTTTGCATTGTATTGACTGATTGATTGAATATTTAGCTCATTTTTATGCCATCAAAGGCTTTACAGCTGATTATTTAACCTAACTACTCTTTGCTGGGGGTCCTGAAAGGTTAACAGTTATTTGCGAAAGGATGGTGTTCTATTCAGATTTATTCAGAGGTCTTTCTCCACCAATAAAACTGGATATACCATAATATATAACCTGTAATCTGATGAAAATGGCATTAAACCCCATTAAAAATAAAAAAAAAAAATAACTTTCAGTTCCAAATGTATTAATTAAGAAATAATTAACAGTTTTAATATAATCAGAGGTAAAATTTGTGGTGTCAGGCTTGTTTTGAAAACATGAATAAAAATTAAAACTTATTACAAAACATTATATCAATATTAATTTAATAAACTGATATTTGCAGGATACAGATACATATTTTTTAGAAATAGCATGGACAAAAAGTTCTGAAATAGGAAATGTACCCTTGCAGTACTTGACGTATATATGAACTCAGAAACATTCTTTGTTATAATTTTTGACAAGGAAGTTTTAAATTTAATAGAACAGATGTGGGTTTCCATATTTAGAAAAACTTGAAGATACTTGACAGTCATTTTTTTTTTTTTTTAAAAAAATGAATTTTGGAAATATTGGAAATCTATTACCCTGTAATTCAGTCACTTTTTATCAGATTAAATTATGTGATTATCAAGGATCAAGATTCAGCATGCTTGTTTATATTGATTTTCAACAACCTTTGTTTTCCATCAACCCTTTGTTTTCCAACAACCCTTTGTTTTCCATCAACCCCATCAACCCTTTGTTTTCCAACAACCCTTTGTTTTCCATCAACCCTTTGTTTTCCATCAACCCCATCAACCCCTTGTTTTCCATCAACCCTTTGTTTTCCTCATGGAAGTATGTGTTTAGCATATCAACAGATTGCTATCTGCCGTGATTCCATTTAGATGCAGCATTTGAAAACCAACACTTAGCATAAGTCACTGGACGCCCAAGGGCCGGCAATCTCTCAGGTATCAGCCACAGCGCAAAAACTGTTTATTTATTTGTTTGAATGTTTAACATAATTATTATGCCATTGAGGACTAACAGACAATCTGAGTTAACCAAACTAATCTTTCCTGGGAGCCTGAAATGTTAACGATTACTCGATCTCTCATTGCCAGAAGTAACTGATAACTTATCCACTTGAATCAGCGGTGAGAGATGAACGACACTGAGACGCAATGTCATATATCTCAATCATCACAGAGACAGTGGCCGGACAGGGATTCAAACTCACAACTCCTGGTTGATAGTCATATGTGCTAACGACTGAGCTAACCAGCGTTTGAATGTTTCATCTGAACAATTATAAATAATAAAATCATCTTTTGTCCTTAACAGTTGACAAATATTGTATTAATTTTCTACTTGTACTGTTGTTTTGTTTGTTATTAGCACAAACATTCATCATTCCACCTCCCACACACTATCCCTATCTAACATGTGGAGCTGGTGGTCTAGTGGTAGAAAGCATCGGACACAAGATTGGAAGGTAGTATGCTCGATCTCCAACCAGGGCCATGTTTTGTGTCCTGGAAGTTCAGCAAGACATTGTATTTGCATCCCCACCTGGCAACAGTCTTGGTGATGATTGGTCATGAATGTTCTAGGACCATGAGTCTCCAATGTCTGAATATGTGGGGAAGTAGTCAGTGACTTGTAGTGATTAGGTGAATCGTGGTTACCTGCCTTGGGGATCCCAGGAAGGATGATCAGCTGACCACTGTTTAACCCTTTACTCCATAGATAGGCATTTTCCCACACCAATCACAGAAGGCCTTTGAAAACGGTGCAGGAACAACAATCTGAACACTTCCTGCACTGTTTTCTACTCTGTCAGTTAACATAAACATAATTCACCCATTGATGATATGTGGTGAATTAATGCTTTCAATTTGGAAGAGTCCAAGAAAATGCCTATGGAGCAAAGAGTTAATAACCCAAATAATGTTGAAGACAACGAGCGAAAAAATATACAAACAAATACTCCTGATATGTCCAAATTGTAAGAACTTATTTCATAATCGATGTAAAATACATTTAAACTATTACACTACGCCCTAGTCTAAAATCTGGATGCACCATTAAAGCATATACACACAGTACAATAATGCCTTTGTGTAGAATTGTGCCAAGATTTAGAGAAAACTGGAGCCATAATATTACTCACAATATCTCACATAAATACACACAAAACCTGCATTATCGCGGTATATATTGCAATCATTCTGTAACATGCTATAGGAACATGTTTTGTACGTCACAAAACAAATAAAAACATGTAAAAACTAACCCAAAAATGTGCATTCAAATTTGCTTAATGGCAATGACAAGAAATTCTGCGAGTCGTTTTGTTACAGCTGTGGAGCATTAAGACATTGTAAGTAGACAATGAATATAAATTCCATATGCAATGTTTTTTGTTTGTTTGTGAAAGACAATTATTGTTAATAAATGGGTGATTTAATCACTTCCAGAGGTACCTTATAGCCGCAGTTAGGCTCCGATACATCGCAATTACTTTGTTTTAATTTGGTGCATTTCAAATAATTTTATGTATTTATTCTTTGATGATGTATACATGTAACTATATAGGTTTCACTTCGTTGTCTGTAAAATATAATCAGTTATATGCCTAAACAAACTAGAGCTTTATTTCACTCCCTTAACAATAAAAGGGGCTACTTCTCCAGGGACTAATCATTCTCCAGGGGCTGGTTCAACTAAACATCAAGCTGAGATTATTCTCAACTAAAAATCTCAATTTCTCTAAAAATTCATTCATTACACATTAATGAGCACACAAATTTGAAGTTTGAACAATTCTTTACCCATTGGTTAAGGATAATATGTTAAAAGATCAATGTAAATGAAGTTGTATTCCAAAAATTTGAGTTCAGGAAAATCTCAAATTGAGATGTTTAGTGAACCGTTGGGCAAACAGTGACAAAGATAATTTAAAATCAAATTATGACATGCGTTTATCAGCCTACACACTGCCACCACCTTTTGGTACACCATAAACTTGTTTGGCAATATGCAGTAAAAAAAACACTTAACAAAAGCTTAAAATCTGTTGAATTACATTCTTTCATCTTTATTTAATGTGCACCCCACCCTTCTGGTAAGTCTCCCATGTTTGCAACATGCAGTAAAATTTTTTAATTACACTCATTCTGTCAAATTGCATTCTTTACTCAATGTGTCAATGTTCCATATGCTATTTGTCTCTTCAGTAAACACATAACTAATTAAGACATGGAGAGTTAATTAGCCCTGCCAGATGTTCTGTGACTGTCTCATATTAACACTAATTGGACATCTCTAGCACATATAATATGTAAGTTATGTTGCAAAGATTTTGTCTAGCTGAAACACTGGGGGTTCTAGAGGGGGAACCAGAACTCTGCACACTGGGGGGTTTCTAAAATGCTTAATAAAAAAAGACACCTATTTCATCGAAAATGTAAATTGTAAGTACATGTATGTATGTTTATATTTAAATAGTTTACAGGTCAACATCCGTATTCTAACTGGTGATAAACCATATTGTTAATTTTTTCTTTCTAAATTCTGTAGAATTTTTTTTCTTACCATTGGGGAAAAAACATACCATATCTTTTGGCGAGGAGAATGGGGTCATGAAACTTAGGCCTCCAAAAGGGGTGGGGGACTGTCGACCCCACTAAGATTAAAAAAAACAACAACAAAAATGTACACACTTCAAATAGAATGTATGAATGTATTGAAAATTTGCCCAAATCATGTGTCTGGAAGAAAAAAACTGGACCACACACTCCATTTCACATATTGAAAACTTGCCAAAATCGTGAGTACACCTTCCCACTACCATGGTTTGAAATCTGCATATGTAAAAATCTGTTCTCCAAGATAAAACGTGCATTAAACACACAATACATAAGCTGTTTGTAATGTATCAAGATGAAACCTAACAACCCTGGGAATCCATTCCCCTTTACTTAAAGTGAAGCTTTTTTATAGTTCCCAGTTTACTGTTTCAGTGTAGATTAAAAGTAAACTTACTATTTAAATATTCATTAGTATTTACCAAACCCCATCCCCATAAACCTATCTTGTACAAACCTTCTTTAAATTAATACTTCAAAATTTCTAATATAATCTTAAAAGGACACACACTACTGCTAAAATTGATATTTACCCATATTCATACATCAAGTCAATATCTATATCAATGCTCATCAAATAATACTGTTAGAAACTCCATACTTTAAAGGGACACACACTACTGCTAAAATTGATATTTACCCATATTCATACACCAAGCCAATATTCATATCAATGCTCACCAAATAATACTGTTAGAAACTCCATACTTTAAAGGGACACACACTACTGCTAAAATTGATATTTACCCATATTCATACATCAAGTCAATATTCATATCAATGCTCACCAAATAATACTGTTAGAAACTCCATACTTTAAAGGGACACACACTACTGCTAAAATTGATATTTACCCATATTCATACATCAAGTCAATATTTATATCAATGCTCATCAAATAATACTGTTAGAAACTCCATACTTTAAAGGGACACACACTACTGCTAAAATTGATATTTACCCATATTCATACATCAAGTCAATATTCATATCAATGCTCACCAAATAATACTGTTAGAAACTCCATACTTTAAAGGGACACACACTACTGCTAAAACTGATATATACCCATATTCATACACCAAGCCAATATTCATATCAATGCTCACCAAATAATACTGTTAGAAACTCCATACTTTAAAGGGACACACACTACTGCTAAAATTGATATTTACCCATATTCATACATCAAGTCAATATTCATATCAATGCTCACCAAATAATACTGTTAGAAACTCCATACTTTAAAGGGACACACACTACTGCTAAAATTGATATTTACCCATATTCATACATCAAGTCAATATTTATATCAATGCTCACCAAATAATACTGTTAGAAACTCCATACTTTAAAGGGACACACACTACTGCTAAAATTGATATTTACCCATATTCATACATCAAGTCAATATTTATATCAATGCTCATCAAATAATACTGTTAGAAACTCCATACTTTAAAGGGACACACACTACTGCTAAAATTGATATTTACCCATATTCATACATCAAGTCAATATTCATATCAATGCTCACCAAATAATACTGTTAGAAACTCCATACTTTAAAGGGACACACACTACTGCTAAAACTGATATATACCCATATTCATACATCAAGCCAATATTTACATCAATGCTCACCAAATAATACTGTTAGAAACTCCATACTTTAAAGGGACACACACTACTGCTAAAACTGATATATACCCATATTCATACATCAAGTCAATATTTATATCAATGCTCAACAAATAATACTGTTAGAAACTCCATACTACAGACTTGCAAGTTAGGTCTTGCGCATGACAGGCAGCATTGTGTGATTATGGTCAACATTTGTGCCATGTCATTTTAAGATCTGTCCAGATGTTTACATGATATGGAGATGACACGCAATTTTTTATGTATTTCTGACTTTAACCTTAAAGTGTGACCTTGACCTATAAAAAGTTATGTTATTTCAAAATCTGTCGAGCAGTTTACAAGATATGGAGTAGATATGGAATTTTGAACCTTTTTCTGACCATAAACCTCTAATTGTGACCTTAACCTTTGAACTATGGTGAACATTAGTGCCATGTTATTTCAAAATCTGTCTAGTGGTTTACAAGATATGGTGTAGACAAAAAATTGTGTACCTATTTCTGACCTTGAACCTATAAGTGTGACCATGACCTTTGAGCTACGGACCTGGGTATACATGCAACACTTCATCTCATGATAGTGAACATTTGTGAAAATGTAGAGTACTTTTGACTTACCACTATTATTCCGTTTTCAGAACTATACAATGACGCACCGAACCACTGGTCAGATTTATCCTCAACATCTCTATAATGTGTTCCATTATGTCTAATACCATTTCCTGGATAAAAGACAAAGATATATCCTTTGAAAATTTAGATAAAGTTACTTACTAATCTCTATTACAAACGCACATGTGTATGTCTCCTAATTGAGCCATGAGGTATGGGTCATTTTTAACTCCAGGGGCACCATTTGTACAACATAGCCGTAGGAGCGGGGGTGCAAGGGGGCCAGGCCCCCCCCCCCCAAAAAAAATTCAGGTTCAGCATACACTTTGAGGCTTCATACACTCTCTCCTCATGCGGAAGGTCGTGGGTTCAATCCCCGGCCAGGTCATACCAAAGACTTAAAAAAATGGTACTAGAAGCTTCCTCGCTTGACGCTCAGCATTTAGAGGAGAGTTCTAGGTCTGGTCGGCCCGGTGTCAGTATAATGTGACTGGGTTGGGTATCATACCATGTGTCTGCGGCATGATACTCCAGTGTGACAGCGCTTAGAATACTGTCTCAAGTAGACACCATGGCGATATGACTGAAAAATTGTTGAAAGCGACGCTAAACACCATACAACAACAACATCTTGAATTTAAGTTAAAGAAAAAGTTTTGCTATTAAACAGCAGTTGACAGGCAACAGAAGATCGATAATGGATAACGTGTCATCTCAAATTAAGCACTTTTGGTCAGTCTTTGGCCAGTAAAGCTATAAATTGCTTGCTTGCTGAGCTCCAATCTAGTCCATTTTATGTGGACAGTCTTGCATCATATCATAAATACTAACCTTTAGTGTCAAATGGAATTTCTTGACAAATACTTCCTGAATCTATTGGACATCTATATACAGCCCCACCTCGGGTTACCCCAGGCTGCCGGGTTTGGGCTCTAGGGGCCCCAACTAATAACCTGAAACACAACATATAAATATCATATAATAATATATGTAAACTACATGAGTGATATTATGAAAAATAAAATTTGAAGTTATCAGTTAGTTACAAATTTATAAATATATTGTTTTACTGTAATTTACGGGACCTAGTCTGAATATTTCAATGTTGTTTTTTAACATAGGCAGGTGGTGACAATGAATGAGCAAGTATTACACAAGACAGCATATAGTGTTGGTTGCTCACGCTTGTGGGTTCGATCCCAGATTCCACATGGTAACTTCTCAAAACAACATTCCCTACTGATTCAGCCGAGTAAATGGACTAAAGAGCGATTCATGCAAGTACTGAGCTACATCATATTAATCAAGCTAAACACAAATTAGTATAACCCAAAAGGACCCGTGGGTCAAATCAGGGAGGAGACATTGTGTGTTGATGGAGGGGAGATGGGGTCCCAGGACATGCTCTCTGCAGGATTTTGAAGACAGACCAGTGTTCGGCGATATTATTTCCCTGGACTGGTAAAAAGTTTGCAATGGAAAAAATTAAGTTATTAAGAATTTGAATATTAAGTTGATTAGATGAATAGTCGCCTTCAATCGAGGTAATAGGGGTGAGACTCGTCCCTTTACGGACGATCAAATAAAAAACATCAAATCGTTCGACAACATTCTTTGATATGCACTAATTAGACAAACAGTTTTAAATATAAATTGCAGGAGATACAACTTTTGACAAGTACATCTGAGATGAGAAGAAATTAAGACTATAAACTGGGAATTGGTATGAAGGGAAAAAATTATTCCCGTGGGCCTAGCCTGATATGATAAGGCGTGGTTGGACAGCTTTTTTATTATTTGGATATCTGATCTGCTGTTCTTAACGTCTTATCTCGGGAGACGCAAAAATAAAAAATGTCAAAATGCTCCGTAGATACGTGCAATATGTCGCACTACCGTGGGCCTTGCAAACAGTTGTCCATAGGCTACAAAGGCTGCATTGCCAGGATTGATATATAAAAGTTTTGCTGTTTACTGTTAATATTTCATTATTCTATCTTCTTGCCGTCTTCACTATCAAGGTCGTTTAATAAATATATAAGCAGCAGCCGAACACAAGTATTTCAATCATTTGCGAATGGCGATTTTCAATCAAGGGACGCAACTGTGAAATCTTCACATGTACACGGCACATCTACATGTAGAACATGTCAATATAATTATTTTAATAGATCAACAAAACTACTGTTTGTGAACAGCGATCTTTCTTGTCTGCATTCACAATAAAAGTGTATAAAAACGGTTCTATCAATATTAATCAGCATTAATTTTATTAGATATATCAATGGGCCTTAACTCCGCTACTAATCCGGTCTATATGTATAGGTTATACAGAGGTCAACTTTTCAATTCCGGTAGGGAATACTGATTCGTATTATTCTGATATGGGTCAGCATCATTAACTGTTTTAACTAGTTTATAAAGAAAACTAGCACTGTTTTACAGTGATGCTAATATATTATAAGACAGCTTATACATATTGTCTGACACAACGAACATGTGCAATTGTTTGGTCACTGTTGCGGGCAAGATTTGCAACGTGTTTAAAACAGAAATATCAAAACACAACACACGGCGTGTATGTAATTACATACAAAACATGAAAACACCGTTAAGCCAGATGGCCCGTCATGTTCAGTAGCTGGTGCAGAGCTCGCACAGTATGACGTCTGCATTATCTATCTACTCCCATCTTACACATCATCCGTCTGAAGGGCAGGATTACTTCTTCGTTCGTGGGTTTATTTGTTTTAGCCAGGATTAAACATCGTCTCCGATCCAACGAATGGTCTTATAGTACTTTACCAGAAGTGCAAAAAATGTCTGTAATTAATGTATTTGAATTAAATACTTCTTGGTTCCTATGTTTATTTGTTTTAGCCAGGCTTTAACAGCGTCTCCGATCAAATGACATGCTTTATAACGCTTTTCAAGAAGTGCTAACATGTCTGTAATTAATGTATTTGAATAAAGTCATATTCATGTACATGTATCAATTATGAATTTCTTTAAATATATCTATATATTGTTCATTAAAGTAGATGTATTGACTTGTACTTGTTCATTTGTTTTCATTGCATTTTTTGTATGCTCTCCTGATATTTGGAGGAATTAAAATTATCAACAACAAAATTATCAACTTTGTATGACATCGTAGCCAGGTTGCTTGGCAACCACACCGGTGTATGCTATCTGTGCACAACATACACTAACTAAAGTTTCTGGTCATGCTGATAGGAATAAACATTTATACTATCTAAACTCATTAAACATCGACTGTTCCCATCTTTGAAAGGCATGTTTAAAAGAAGTTTACAGATATGCCCCACCAGGGTCATGGGTGTATATCAATTCAACTTCAGGGGTTGCGGGAGGTCGGACAATAGAACAATCTCATTTTTGTCGAAAATACTGTCAATGTCTATCAGCATCCTAATCTACTCAACCCCTCCCCCCCCCCCCCCCCCCCCCTCCACCACCACCTCTCCCCGCCTTTTATCCGTCAGTGCACAACACAGCACCTCGCGTTATTGCATTATTTATCCAACTATATGCAGCAGACGACATTCATTGGTGCTGAACGTCTGAAAATTTGCGAGATCACTCGATCACAATTTATTTGCCTTCAGCATGTCATCTAACTAGTTTGATTTGATTTACGCTTTTAATTTCTTATTAATTATCTTACGCGTTGCGGTCGCAGAAGGTAAACATTTCTCGCCAGTAACCTGTGACAGAAGGCGATTAATCCAGATTACTGCATCTCCGGTTTTCTTCCATTAGAAAACGTGTTACGTGTTAAAACCGTTAAAACTATCCCCAATGGAATGGATTCGTGTTGATTTTATCTTGAAACCGTTACATTTGCCACTCGCTGTACGTTATGTTTGCTTCCGCAACAAACAACGCGGGTCACCGTAGATCGGTTCCCCGCTTACTTTAATCTGATTTACCTGATCCAGGTTAGCTTTGTTTGATAAAGATTCACTAGTCATATCCGTTAAAACAACATATATAATGTAACCTTCTTTCAACAGTTGTAAGATTAGGCGATAACCTGACAAATCTGGTTTGAATAACGCCTTCTTAAGTCATTCTGAAGCTTTAAGGGAATCAATCATTTCAATGTTTTTACCTATTATATTTTCTATTATTCTAAATACTATATAGTTATAACCCGAATTCTTAGTTAAGACACAAATTAGCCTCCATACATGCTTTCAAACCGATGACAAATTACACTGTCATGCAAAGATTACGACCGCCGCCCAGATATCGACGGGACGCAGAGTCGTTATAATATTACAGGGTCTTTGTGTAACAAATGGGAGCGTGGATATTAATATTCAACTTCCTCTAGGGGACAGACACGCGCAGCTTGTGACGTGATTTATATGCAAATTAGACATTGTCTTGTGTAATACCTGTGCTAGACACCCGAGATGCTGGCTACAGCACAGCACAGGTGCGCAAAGTTAAAATAACGGTGGAAAAACAACACACTTCTATTGGATCGAAAACCATAACAGACGATTTTCACTATATTGACACAAAATCATTGTTAGCAGACTGGTTCATTAAGCAAAAGAGGAAAAACAAACTATAAAATATACACCAGTTCACACATTTACCGTTACAAAAATAATAGCGTTCTCTGCCTTTGAACGTTTGCGTTTTTTATGAACCGTTTCGTTTTTATTACATACATATTTATGAAGTTTATGATTAATAAAAGATCAATAGAAGGTGTGTAGTTGATAAGAAGAAGTCACTCTGGGTAGACACGAACAACTTTTTTTTCATTTTATTACAAAGAACGCACGGAACATTTTTGTGCACACTCCGTCTCCGTGTTATTTTACTGTTACTACCATCTGTCCCAATTTCCTAAAATAAAATGAAATTTAAAACTGTTATAACATCGCCTAGTAAACAGCGGTTGTGAGATATTTAAAAAAAACCTGTAACATAAAAGAGCTTTACAATACTTGTAATTTAATAGCATAATAGCTTCATTAAGCGTTAGCATAGTGGCACTTTTGTGATGGGATCGCTCCATTGACCGAGTAACGAACAACACCGATGTCTAAAGTAGAAACAGTTTTAATTGTTTACATACACGTGTTTTATATCTTATTACTAAATATTTTATATTCAATACATGAAAAGTAAATCAGAAATTACAGGACACTACTTCTTAGTGTTTATATAAGGCGATCACACTCGTAACCAGGATTTTTGGTGTTGCCAAATTTCTGTCCATTAATTCAAAATGAAGCCATTTCGATGATACAACCAGAGACATATAAACATGCTTTAATCTCTTATTTTGTTTATATTTAGCTTTGCTGTCTGAATAAGAAATGAACTTCTTTCCATTTACCAGACCATGCTAACGTATTATTGTATTTTGAAATATATACTTGTACATTAAAAGTGATTATATTTAATCATACTACAGGCATTTAGTCCCTCAAACAGACTAAGTTGATTTATGACAATGACAAGTTCCGTGGACCGATTGTCTACCGCGGAGGTTTGTCAGAAACCAGGAGTTACAACTACCGAACGTAACATTACATCACCGGTCACCCCAGTCCGTGTGATAATTAATGACAGTTCATACAAACAAAACCCCAGACGGAGAAAATATATATTTACATATATGTTTATTTTTTTTCAATAAATACATGAGAGCATTTCCGTTCTTTATCTTTATGATGTTTGTATTTCAGTGAATCAGTAATGACGTATCACGGTAGCAAGATAACAGAAAAAACAGGTTGGTTGTTGTGTTCTTTTGATCAAATTTACACCGAATTGGTGAGTAACCACCTTCCTTTCACATTCTGTACGATACAAATACAACACTCGTACAAAAACTAGGATAGCTTTACAAATACACACTCGTACAAACTCGGTCGATTCCGTCATACTTCGGTATAAATCCAAGCAAGTTCGCATATAAACCCTGTATCAAAAACAAAATTAAGGTCTGCATACATATTGTGATATTTTCATTTCAAATGATTATATTAGTAATTTTCAGAAATGTTAACAAATGAAAGATTTACCAACATTTGCCATTTGTACCTTTAAATCATTTTTTTATGAAGTAACAATTATTCGCATTTGTTACTGCGACGAGGGCCAAGTGGTGTCAATGAACCATTTTTAAAAGAAGTATTTCTGATGTATATCATGTGAATGAACAAGAATTATAATGTTTTAATAAAAACATTTGGTTTTTTAATGCTATTTCAGTATTGTATGTTTTAAAACCAAATGCCACCTGTTCATTATTTTAACGATCAGTTTACATTTTGGTGTCATAGAAGTAGGGTTTAACGGTTTTTAATCCTGAAATTTTAGTTGTAGATTTGTGTTTTGGGTGTCCTCACATTGTCCCTGTTGTGAACATTTTCCCCATTTTTATGTGATGTTGTATAAATGCAAAACATTCATTTTTCTGAAATTTGGTGTTAGTGTTTTAATAGTCAAAGTCATTAACTTAAACTGAAAAAGAGAGAGAAATAGATAATGAGAGAGAAATAATGAGAGAGAGAGAGAGAGAGAGAGAGAGAGAGAGAGAGAGAGAAAGAGAGAGAGAGAGAGAGAGCATTAAAATTTGGTATTAGGGTTTTAATAGTCAAAGTAATTAAACTTTAACTGAAAAAGAGATAGAGAGAGAAAGAGAGAGTGAGTACATTAACATTGGACGATTATTTTTAAAAACAATAGACACGTAGATTTTAAGATATACGCTTCTAACACGGGCATCAGGTATTATATCCATGGACAGCGGTTCATATTAACATTTCTCTTTCGCTGATTTGGCTTCAGATTATAATATATGGGTATAACATCAGAGACCTGCGAATCTAGTACCAGCATTCTATAAGGCTTATAACGATATTCGAAAATAACTAAGGATACAATTAACAGAGTTTGATAGGCAGGTGATTTGTATGTAGTAGTATATATGTAGTGTATACCATTTGGCTCCCTGATCCTGGTGAAGAGCTACCGAATATCCGAACATACTCCGGCTCTCCCCAGAGTGAACAGTTGCAGTCACTAAATCAAGATTGTATGCAGATGCTAAACTAGAAAACATAGTTAGAAATACACAGAGCACTCCGACAGCTCTGTGTACACTCCTAGTCAAGTATTTCCTGTGGAAAGCGCACATATTTGTTAATTCCAAGTTTCTTAAACCTATATTCTCCATTTTTCTAATATTTTTTAAAAGTTATTTAAACTTTATTTATTTCTACACAAAACTGAGAAACACAACAAAAACACCGAATTTATTCCGAAAAAAAAAAGAGATCACATTTCCTTTAGAATGAATCCGCACCAAGACTTGAGAAATATGTAAATTCCACTAAAGTTCTCAAAGTTATTAATAGCACCACACTCCTGTGCACATACACTCAATTTCTTACTCACACTGATAAACCATTCACCATCAGCAGCCAAAATCATTGGACTGTTCCATATTTACCGCGGGGGTGTCAATTAATTACCCCTGCTCTTCGCTAATGGTTTTATCTACCCTCTGGCGTAAGAAAGAGGGTGGTCCATACGTGCCATATTTAGATTACCTGTGAAAATCTCGAGACACGCTGTGCAACACTGTACAGCGGAGATTGCCCGATGGATAGTTATTTTGTTTGAATTAAATAATTTTATCTTTTTATACAAACCTATTGTATTGTTTATTTAAAACACGTGTTAAATAACTATGTAAAGAAATCAAATGTTTGTTTTCTCTTCGGTTTCATATTACGCAACTGCACATGTCCGTTTACACATTTTGTTAACAATACGGACATGCCGAACGCAAGTCGGGTTACCTCAGAGAGGTTCATGCATATATTTAACTCTAAATAATGACGGATTTCACCGATTATGTAGTCGATTACGTTTATTGTCTGTCACAAATATAAGTACCCCCACCCCAATCGCACACACCTCCCTCAGTCATTTACGTGTAATTAAGTCACTGATATAACAAAGCATGTTTAAATGTAACATTCACACTATATATTTATAAACTGATTAAACATTTTCTACTTAATTCCCTCATCTACCGTTTTTTTTTATTTGGACCCGCTGTTGACCACAGTTCTAAATCTATTTATAGATAACGTAGCCAATTCCCGAACGTGATTCGATTTGGGTTCGGAAACTGCGCTATGATTACCGTGTATTTTTGAATCAGTTAATATTGTTTTAATTAACAGACCACACTTTCCAATACGTTTTGTATGGCCATTATTTATAAAGCACTCTGTAAGGACCATGTTGAATGTGGTCTTAGATAATTAATACAGTGTTTAAATTTGCTCGTTTCTAAACTTGATTGAATTATTGATCTTCGCACTCCTGTACTCAATTATAGGTTGCTACTAGTAACTGTAAAGTTATGGAAGCATATATCGGTCATGTTGTAAAAATATGACATTTGTTCACTACCGTAGCTTAAAGGACCACAATGGAAATACGAGTTTACTCTCTTTTGTCAATTTTATTTACTGTACCAAAGGCGTAGGAGCCGGGTCACATGCAGATCATGTCTAGCATTTGAAGAGTAGCTGCAAATAAACTACTTGCAGATCGAGGGGTGTGGCTAATCTAGAGGCGGAGGTGTGGCTAGTCTAGTGGCGGGTTGTGTGGCTAGTCTAGAGGTGGGTGTGTGGCTAGTCTGGAGGTGGGGTGTGTGGCTTGTCTAGTGGGGGGGGGGGGGAGGGGGGGAGGGGCTAGTCTAGAGGCGGGGATTTGGCTAGTCTAGTGGTGGGGTGTGGCTAGGCTAGAGGTGGTGGTTGGAATGTGAATCTGAAAAATTCAGTACAAGAACAGGCATATACTCCAATACATAAAAAATTAATTAAAGAAACACTTATTGTTATTTATTTTCAAATGACCTTAGATACAACGCCTCCTTTCGATTTAAGGAATTTACCACCACTTATAAAAACAAATGAACTTTTCCATTTTAGTTACAGCGACCTTGACTTTGAGGTTATATTATATCAAAAAAACAATCACAGGCAATGAACATTCAAAACATTAAAAACTGCAGTCTTGGAGCAGAAACATTTTCTATTTCAGGGGCGGTCCGTAACTACTGTTGTTAATACTTGTGGTCTAACCCGTTTGCTTATTTTAAACCAATAAAATATGTTCAAACCACATCAGCGACATTGGACAGCAATTGATACCTTATCGAGTTTTCATGAAGGGAGACAAATCTTTTGGTTTTATTTATATAATAAAACTGAGTTATTTCCCTTCCATTATAATTGATACATGGGGAGCCACATGCAGAATGTAGTTTTCTTTATTGGAAGGGATAAAGACAAGTTTATCAACATTTTGTGATCTTAGTTTCTCAACTTCAGCATCCATTTTAGCAGACTGACCTGAATTTTCTAACTAAATCATAGATGCAGCATTTTTATGTGAAAATCCTGGCAGAAGTTACATAGTCCATACAAAGGTTTACAGATTGCCATCACTAAAATATAACAATAAAGCATTTTCTAATTTATACACATAAATGAAATCACTGGGATTACATGTACAACACAAATGAATGTGCAGAAAGAACCTAAAACCTTGATTTCTTCAGTCAGAAATGCAGTCTCTGCAATTCTAATTTGAATGCTCAATATGTCGCTTGATGTGACATGCACGAGCTACAACAGTTATACATATGAATGAATGAATGAATGAATAGGGTTTTACGGTAAACCAACACATTATAGGGTATTTAACGCCAACAGGAAGATTCCAGGTTCACTTTATATGTACAAAAACAACAAATTAACATACAGATTAAAAAAAATACATCATCAAATGAATGTGCAGAATGAACCTAGAACCTTGATACCTGCAGAGTTTCAGCAAATTCTATTGTCTTATTCAGTTTGTTGCTTCTTAAGAAATGCATAAGCCACAGTGATCCTATTCTTTCCATCACTCATGGCTCCCTGGAACCACACAGGGGTTGATAAATTTAACCACAATAGTGAACATGACAAAAAAATGATCAAATGAACACGACACCCATTCAGAGGATTCCTACCCCTCTGCAGAGATCGACAGTTCTTTTCTTAGCTGGATATACATATAAACTGTGACTAACGAATATTCTACAGGCCTTTGTTGGGGCGATATATAGAATCAACACAAATTCTTTTATTTTACATTTAATTATAATCATAAAGAACATAATACTTTATAATACATCAAAACGTTATTTTAAATGAATTAAAGTTCATGTCATTTACAATGATAATGATAAAAAAGAAAGGTATTTGTTAATGAAAATACACAAATGCTCAATGTGCACAGAACGTGTAAATGTCAACATCCTAGCATTAGGAGACCAATATCTCTCCTTCTGCTTTTATGAAAGATATGAAAATGTGGTGCAAACAATATTATTATAAACTAACTTCTTACTGACTGGTACCCTGGCATGTAAAAGGACACCAATGATGGCAGGGAACCATTTTTTTAAATAAATACCATTAATCCAAAGGGTGATATATATATATATATATATATATATGTATCTAGAAACATGTTACATTGACTTAAATAATAAATATATCAACACATTTTTAATGCACCTTTAAAATAATATATTATAAGACGTGGCTGCACTACAGCAGCAGGTGGACAGGTAAAGGAATCGATTTGGAAAGGAGCGTAATCCTTCTGCAGTTTGGCTGCAAATAATGATGAATGTGTATCATCACTTTACCCTGATTTCAGTACTTTTGAGGTTTTCAGGATATCACAGGGATATGCGCCTTCTCTCCAAACAAACTCTTGTTTGCCAATTGATTGATAGGTGCAGCAGCATTAGCATAAGTCAATTATTCAATCAAGCAACAGAATCATTTAAATTCTCAAATTAGAATTTTTTTCGTGATCAACACAACACCCTTTAATGTTATATAATTAAGAAGAGAAATATTTTAAAATAGTGGTGTGAATGTTGCATAAACACATAAAACCAACAAAAAGAACTGTATAGAACAATGACACAATGGAGAAAATAAGTGTGTCAGAAATGAATAATCAAATTTACATTTAGAAAACTAGCATAATTGCTTATTTCGTAAAATTGGACTATCATTATAAGCTCAGCCTTATAAATCAGTTAGATTCACCAATTAGTTATGTGATTCAACATGAATAGGACCTTTAAGCTTTTTGCTCACCGTAGCTTAATTTAGGAGCTAACACACTACATAGTTTTAAAATCACTCAATTCCAAAACGAACAGATTAAACTGATGATAAAACAGTTAAGGAGACATCCTTGCAACAGATGCCTGTGCATAGTTTACCAGGCTTGCATTCGGAATCAGTAAAAAAAAAATTATGCATCTATTCCTGGGCTTGTAGTCATAGTTTCTATGTAAATTTTTCGCTTCAATTTCTTTGATGTCATTACATTTTCTATTATACAATTATGTGGATGATCAACAACAGATTAAGATCTCATAAGCTTAATAATCCATAAATAATCCATAAAAATATAAAATGAAAATCATCAGTAAAGTAAAAATTTTTAGTTTAAAATGCTTTATGAATATGGGCCCAGCAGCAATCGCTAAAATTGGCGAGAGCTTCAGGATTTTACAATAAATCCAACGATGATACTTAACTTGAACAAGATAGGTGCCAAGCCAGCTTGTAAATTTCTTTTGAAGTAAAATGTATCAAATTACAAACATGTGATGTGTTGGTCAATGAAAGCGGACATGTTTTTCACCCTCTGCTTAATTATAGTTAAGTAATTTCTATCAATTAAGAGGGGCGCGTTAAATTCCATGTAAACAAATTGACTGTTCATGTGCGGTGATTGAATACTTGTAATTGACAGGTTGTGTCGAGGCGAGCAGTCATCACAAAACTGAAATGTCAGTGAAATATCAATGTTTGATTTCGCCTCATAATGAAATAGCAAAACTCTCATCAATATCGCAATGTGTTGTAACTTTATTCAATCAAGGTTGTTTATGGTATTTAAACTAATATATTAATAACACTAAACTCTCCAGACTTCTGTTTCACAGACCTTTTTTTCTTTTTTAAAGTTTGACTTAAATATTAAAAATCTTGATTGTGTTTTCGCTGGTTATTTATCGATTGTGTGATTCATCATATTAATACATGTATAACATGCCATACAGGAACAATCGTTGTCACTGATTAACCTCAAAAATGTCACTAAATCATCAATATCAGGCAATCTTAAGGGCCCCATATCTCCAAATATCCTACTTCCCCATCATTACACAACAGGAATATATCCAAACCTACACTAAGAAAACAATTTTTCTGAAGAAGTATGTAAAATTATTTATGAAATAAAAGGAAATAAATGGTCTTAACCCTTTACTCAATAGATATATGTTTTCCCGCACCAATCACAGGCCTTTGAAAACAGTGCAGGAAGAGTTCAGCTTGCTCATAACGAGCAATCTGAACACTTCCTGCACTGTTTTCCACTCTTGTCAGTTAATATAAACATAATTCATCCAATAATTCAAAAGCCTTCTATATAAGAGGTGTCAAAGGTGTCTTTATTATAGGTGTCCAAAGGCGTCTTATATGAAGTAAAGGGTTAAATAGCAAATAAAATAAATAAATCTAATAATGGTTGCCCCCAATATTTACTTCTTATGATGGACCAAACTGGGCTCAAACCCACGACCTCAACAGTCAAGAATTGTGTGTTCTTAAGACAGCACCTCGGATCACTCCGGAGGACCATTAAAAATGAGAGATGGAAGCAAAGATGGAAGAAAAAGAGCCAAATTAACAGATGGATTTCACTTCCTATCATTCATAAAGGAAGGAAAGAAGACACAAGATTTTATCTTGAAAAATACATGTACATAAATTATCATATTCATATATTCTTTTTTCATAACATAAAATGATATTCACATATATTATCAGCACAAGCACCTGTTAACTCGTTGCTTTATACAATTTGACAATACCATTAGATTTTTTATTCTACACCTACAGAAAAAATAGGCAATACTATATTGTGATCTTAATATATTTAACACAAATCCCCTTCATATTTACATGTACCATGTACATGGGGCTGATTTTCATTACTCGATATATTTTTTATAAGTAAGAGATAATTTTGAGATGGCAACCTACACACCACTAGGCCACTGATGAAACTTGGCCTTAATTTTTTTCTTAGGTTTGCCTGAATTTATCTATTCCTTGAGTAAAAATAAAAATTCAAAAAGAGGAAAGCAACTTGTATCCTTTATATATCCAATACTGCGATATACATATTACCGCCAATGCCCGTATAATAACATTATCTCACATATGCGCACTTACATTTTTTTAAATACCTAGGGACAGTGTGACAATTAAAATGGATGAGTGCACTTAAAATACTGTGCACCAGTAAGATTTCTTGGGAGGGGCTTGGGGTGTCAGGATTTTTGTGGCCTCTTTTTAGCAAAACTAGAATCAGTGCAAAATTTCTGAAGAAAACAAACTCACTGTTTATGTTAATTTTATTTTTCATACAGGACTTGCTTAATATTACTTGAAAGTTTAGTCCAGTACCAGTATTTTTCTTGACGACACAATTTCTAGCAGATTTGTGGTAATATGTATACTAGGAAAAAACAACCACTGTTTTATTATGAGTTTATCATTTTCTAAGGTATATTTACAAGAAATGACTTTAAATAGAATTATTCAAGCCAATAAAGTAACTTTATTACTGTTTATTATTGATGTCATTCTTTACATGGTTGATAAAGACTTGACTGACAGTAGTAAGTATAACAATATACCATTAAAATGTTGAAAAAGTACTTACTGGTAACCATTTAATGTCAGGTTCCATAATTTTGAGCTTCTACTTAAGAGATTTTAGACAAATTTTCACTTAAACCCATTTCTAAAATCTACATAATATCTACATGATGCAAATATTACATATACATACACAATTATGTGCGCAGACCTTTAATTTATTTTGATTTAGAAAAGGGGCACAATTCTTGTAAATCACTGACAGGCATCATAGTGGCCATTTATAACACAAGAAAGACACCTAAATATGGTCATACATTCATAGGTGGAAAGACTGGTTTGATCCATGAACACAAGAAAAACTAAATTTCAACACTGTCCCTTTAAAATATTCACAAGTACTTATACCAGTTATTCAAGTAATCACTGAAGTTGCATTCAATTTTGACATAACAAGTGTAAATATCATGTTCTGCACAGATGACCTAGATTAGGGACAATTTATGCAGCTGTTAGTTTATGTAATGTGAATTTGAAAGTGGCTCTCTCTTTTATTTTGCAACAAACAAATCAATGAATTGGGATTTTATTGTTTTGATAGGTTGTATTTAAATATCTATTCTTAAGCAATACAATAAATCATAATGGTTCTTAATTAAGCCTTATTCAATACATGAGATCACAACTAACTCACAGGGAAATACGATGATTTACAAAAACTCCCCAGAACATGCCTCACCCGAAATCTAAATAGTGCATAGCTCAAGGTTTGCAGCTTAATGTCTCAAAACCGAAACTGAGTCTGCAGGCAAACACAGCCCTTCATGGTGGGCAATACTAACATAATAACAAAATTAAGTGCATATGTACAACAAGTTTTATATAAAAAATGAGATTTAATCTAAAACATTTCTACAGCAGTTTGATTGTGTGGGCAAGGAGAAATGAAATTCATAAAGAAGTAGGGGAGATGAAAATGATACTTAGAAAACAAGCAATAAAACAAATATACTTTTACATGTTCAATTAACTTTCAGCTACATTGAAATTCTTTACAACAGAAATAAGTAAAAAATGAAAGTGTAAAGTATTATTTTCATGTTATGGTACTACAGACAGGACCAAAGGCGAGAAAATTATTTTCTTTCATTTCAATCATTAATACTATTTAAGTTGTGGAATATGTTGTACATAACTTATGAATAAGATATGTTCAAAAAAAAAATATAATACATTGCAACTTTTTCACCAGTCATTAGTTTAAATATATAAAATCATTTAAACTTGATTGCAAGGTAAGCTCAAAGTTTTTAAGAATTGCTCCCGAGTCAGTTTTCAGGGTAGAACTAGTAGTGAAGTTTTGTGAGGCTACTTAGCCCAGCCTAGGATCAAATCCGCATCCTCTGGCCCGAGTGGTCAACACCTTGCACCTTAAGTCACTGATGCAGTAAATTTTCTCTCTCTCACATTATTGTTGTATTTTACTCTAGTGACTCTGGTTTAAACCCTGTAGTCTTGATAGATACATGTATGCACACAACCAAGAACCATTCCGAGGATGCATGGCAGACAGACATGTGTCACATGTTATAGTTAGTGTAACAGACAATACTTTACAAAGGTTAACATGCACATTGAAAGGATAAAGAAAAGTTTGATTACTTTTTCATTTTTTTATGTAAAATAACATAAATGCTTATTTATTTTGTCATAGGGTATTTCAATTAGAAAATAAAATGACTTGACACCTTGGTAGTTGGTCTTACATGAACATTTCAAGACTGTTTAAACAGTTTAAAGTTGACTAAACTTCTCACTACTGGCAGTGTGTTTTATGGCATTTTAGACACATTTCATACATATTTTTAACTTATTTCTCTGACCTCCTAAAATACCCCCTCGTGTTTACTCCGGTGCATATGATATATTTTTACAGACATAACAATATGGATGGCTGGCTGACACAGCATCAAATAACTGTTGATATGAAGCATTGCATTTACATGTATAAAACATTTAATACAATGTGAGTTTTAATTTACAAGTGACATACTGCAATTTTTATAAACTTTACTTATTAATGTTAAAATGTACAACACTGTAGTAGACATAAAAGTTTGTCAACTTGGGAGAAAAAAGTCAATATTTAATTATCAGTATACATAATATATCGGCAGTTATTGCATTTTTGCTCCAAAGACAACAAGTTATTGCATAAAAGATATTAAACTTATGTGCAGAGCAGTTGATCTTTTTCACATAGCATATAATGTACTTAATGCATGTTTCTATAAATGTTTTTTGCCCTGAAGCAAACAAATTAATATGTGTATATAAAATATACTAGCAGTTATTACTCCCAAGTCTCACACCTCATCTAGCATTGATAAAAACCAACTGACATCATTCAAAAAAAAGGATCACATACGCTTATATATCAAATAAGCTAACACTGGGGATGTTATATCGCCACCCATTGAGTTTTTCTCAGCATGTGCCAACAATAGAGTACTACCATCCTTCATACAACATCATATCAAAGAAAAGTTGTAACTTTTTTCATTGGTGCATGTTATATTTAATTGACAGTTAAAGTTTAGTTGTACCATGTCCAAGGAGTCTTGCTTTCAATGTAACATTGATCAACATGGTACATAATGAAATGAATCAGTTTACGAAAGGTAACAGATATTAAAATATTCGTGTAAACTTGAGATAAACGATTCCATTGGTCACTGGTCCAAATGATAATTATTTGTGTAACCAATATTAATTAATCTGTACTAGACACTGATTCATCAGAAATATTTCCATGTTTTTTTGTGTGAAATTATCCGGTCCCTGGGTGAAATTGGGAATTTTATATAGGCAGAAATTTTAATATCAGAACAAGTTCCGTGAAATGATTTAAACTTCTGCACTGCAACCATGGCATGATGCTTGTGCATTACATGCAGATTTCTCCACAGACCATTTAAGCAGAGGGGCACCCCAGCACTTGACTATCAGAAATGGCATTCTTTTTCTTTGGATATCTTTTCTCATTTTAATGCCTAAAATTAAACACGCTAAATATGATGACCTATACAAGTTCTACTAGTGAAATATATTTTAATGAGTGCCTTACACAGCGCCTGAAAAAGTGTTGAAGGTATTTACACGCTATTATCCCTGCGCTTGCATTCCTTCATGTAGAATGTGTACTTTTTTTGTTTTAATATAATAGCTTTAAGAAAATAAGAAATTTCATGAGAAATTACTGAAAACTTGCGACACAACAGTAAAATTTTTGAGAAAGTCAATTGCTGGACTGAGTGATAAAAAAATAAACATAGTTTGAGGGAAATTGACATAGTATTCTTACAATATTTATGTGCAAAAATGACAATAGTATGCTCCTGTTTGAATGGAAAATACGTCTGAAGTCCTGTCGTTCGTACAGAGATGCTACTGCAACAAACTACACCGATCTATAAATGGATAGAGATGCCAATTATATTTCATGAAGGTAAATGACCCAAAGTTTTATATATTTTTGCAAGACGACCGATTATATTTAATTATTTGTAATAATGACGCATATAATCTACTAGACGTCTAGACAGTTAATTCACGCCTGTTAGTATACCGGCCCACCAGATCAGTACATACTAGGTACTGATTATATACATATGCATATATTCGATACAGATTCAGTATATAATTGTACACACGGTTATATAACTACATCTTGCATACCAAGTTGGAGAATCGCCAATAAAGTTATATTACATCTGACAATGCCAATAGAAGTGAGATGTGAGAATGGTGCGCATGACTGACAACAGTAGAGCAGTTTGTTAGTATCTACATTCACACACTACTGAACGATTAAGATGAGATGAAACAATTTTAATGCATATGAAATATGTGCCCAAGTCACTGAAAATTGCTTGACAGCTAGAACTTATTACAGCCATTTTACTTATATAATGTTTCGATTGACAGATGGTTTTCATTGGCTAGTCATTAACCAATCATGATGTCAGATGTGGTTTTGTGGTTTATTAACTGTTAAAACACAAACACTCAATATATGAAACTCTAACTTGATATGCATGTTGCAGTAATATACATGAATAATATTAACAGAATAATGTCTAACTAACATGAACTATATATAGGTTGTTCCTAAATCCTAGCAAGACATAATTATGTGCTGCGAGATTTACTAGTAAAAATTCATCATTATTTAATATCACAACAAGAACATAAGCCAACAAATGCAATAGTGCCAACAGCTTCCTCATCTCGTCCTCCCGACTTTCTCCTTTCCGGCGTCTGTCGATGTCCGTCTTCGGCAGCATTGTCTCTCTCTCCTTGTTACCATGACTACAAATTCATAGCATTGCAGGACTTTAGTCAAAGACTTCAATTTTAACTTTAAATAAGATTTTCATTGGAGATGTTTTATGGATAGATATATTATCAGTTAAGACTGGAGATGTTTTATGGACAGATACATTATGTTTAATGAAGACTAATTATCAGTTAAGACTGGAGATGTTTTATGGACAGATAAATTATGTTTTATGAAGACTAATTATCATTTAAGACTGGAGATGTTTTATGGACATATAAATTTGTAATACATTTAAGAGGTTAATACTGCAGTCCCAATCTCGCACAATGCTTTGTGACACATTCTATCCTATTATGAACTATCTTAAAATGAATTCATTTTGATTTTTGCCTTCTTTATGCCTTCATTTTCAAAGTAACTCAATACAAGTGTGCAATTTAGACATGAAAGTAATGCATTTAAGAGGTTAATACTGCAGTCCCAATCTCGCACAATGCTTTGTGACACATTCTATCCTATCCTATTTTGAACTTATTTGAAATACTGGTGAAGACCGAGTGACAGTGACATTGTCCTTAGAGAAGGGACGTAAAGACAGCATGTCTGGTCAGCCATTTTTCAACACATTACAGGAATACATGTTTATATGGCATCCAGTATTACTGACTAAGGGAGGTCTCAGAATGGATCTTGGCCACCATCCCCTCTTAGTTAAAATGTAACCCAAGAAGTGATTGAAGCGACAATCAGCATGTTAACTGGTTTTACATTTTATTCCTTAATATTTTTTTTATCAATATTACATTTTCTGATCTCCACGCACAAATTAATTCGTGCATAATATAATTCGAACGCAATTCTTTTTTACACGTAGATAAAAGCCTGGATATACAAGACGCATTGATATAAGATCAATTATTTACTATTATTTGTTTTAATAGGAAGTTAAAATACATTGTATTGGAAAATCTTTTAATATTCATTCCTCATGTTTCTTTTATTTCAAGTCGAGGATAATAATTTATATTTAGTGGTGGTGTTTTTTATTTTTGTTGAATTAAAAAGCTGATGGCATGATAAGCGACAACTAAAGACAAGCAGTGAGTTGGTAAAGAGGGAAGCAGCTATGTATTAAATTCATTAATCTCACTACTTTGATTTGTTCAAGCCCTGAGATAATGGTTTGTTTAAAAATAGCCTCATTTTTATGCCATCAACAGCTAATAGATGATCAGTTTACTTAACTCTTTTGGGGATCTTGGACGGTTACCAGTACACACAAGTACACCCATCTCTGTCAGTAACTGATAACTTTCCCAAGTGAATCAGCGGTGAGATTCAATTGACAATGAGATGCAATGTCGTGTAACAATCATAATGAAGACTGTAACCAGGTGGTTATTCAAACTCACGACCCCAGAATCTTGATAGCCAGACATGCTACATCAGCTAACCTGGACTGAGAATTACATATTGAATTCATCAATCTCTCTATTTTGATCTGTTTGAACACCAGAGAGAAGAAAGCAGACTAAAAAAAAACATTACTACAGAAAATATTCACTGAACATTATCCAAGAAAAATGAATCCAACAGCCAGAATTAGACCAACTTCAAAATGTTTTACATATTAGTAAGTCACTAATAAAACAAAGATGTTTTTGATGCTGGGAGAGACACAGGACATCCATCTTACAATCAAGTGTAGAGCATAATTAGCATTAACAGCACATGGGACATTAACATTTAATCCTTCTTCTTTCATCATAAACCTGTTGAACTAATGAAATGTAATTTGTACAAAGGAATGTTGTAAATGTATTGAAGTCACTACCTTCAATCAACTTGTAAACATTACCAACATCCTATAGCTGTAAGGATTGTATACCATATTAAATCAATATCCAGGAAAACAGCTACAAAAGTCTTTACAACTACAATAATTATTTCAGCTACAAGGCAAATAGCACTTGCCATTCCAGTTACAAGAAAAAAAACCACACTTGCCATTCCAGCTAGAAGAAAAATCACACTTGCCTTTCCAGCTACAAGACAAATCACACTTGCCATTCCAGCTACAAGACAAAAAACCACACTTGCCTTTTCAGCAACAAGACAAATCACACTTGCCTTTCCAGCTACAAGACAAATCACACTTGCCATTCCAGCTACAAGACAAATCACACTTGCCTTTCCAACTACAAGACAAATCACAATTGCCATTCCAGCTACAAGACAAATAACACTTGCCTTTCAAGCTACAAGACAAATCACACTTGCCATTCCAGCTACAAGACAAATCACACTTGCCATTCCAGCTACAAGACAAATCACACTTGCCTTTCCAGCTACAAGACAAATCACACTTGGGATGATAAATGCAACTCAGAATTTCTCAACCAGATTTGAAGCTGAACAACCTATTTACTCAGTACTGGGAGCTTAGCAAATTATTATCGCACAAGGGACATATTCTACCTAATTTCATTAACAACTGTGCTGTGTTTTACAAAATAACAAAAAATACGATGATAAAAATCGCCGTAAGTCAATTTGACAGTTTCTTTGTTGCATTTTTAATTCACATTAACTTTTAAAATGGTTGTATTTTCAGAAAATATATATTTGTTTTGCATGCTTTTAGCCAACTTTGGGTTCATTTGGTTGAGTTTACTAATAAATGTTGGTTTATGTTCAATTTTTTTTTGTGAAAAGCACCCATAACCTTGAAGAGTATAGAATTTTACATTTACTTATTTTTCTCTCTTAAAATAATGACTGAGATGACCGATCATCAATGTTCAAAAGTATTATCCGTATGTATTTCAATACAAACTTTGAAGCCAGTCCATGTTTATGCATGTTTTCTTCTGTCAGTAACATTTTCTAAGGATAACTAAAGTTCTTCCGATGGCATTAATGAAATGATAAATGAACATGACATCAAATATTACCTATAACAAAGTTTGTTAAATTACAATCCTCGAAGAGTATGATTTCATACTGTAGATATTCTATTAATTTTGCTACAAATTTAGGACAGTGAAATTTGTTTCTGTTTCTTAAATGAAATCTCCTCCTTGTATAACATTAATTGTCAATTTAGATCTTCTAAGTCGATTATGACCGTAACATGTTTAAAACACAACAACCAAATAAATAGTAGTTGGAGATGGGATCCGTCACCCAACTATTATATAGAGTTTAAATATGTTTTGGAAGAATACTTGGATGCCAAAGAGTGAACAATATTTAAACTTTTGAATAACACACCATCATGCATAGAATGCCGAGGAATAGATCAAGGTTCCTTATAGGAATGTATGTAACACTGGATGCATGTGAAAAATTACCCTATGAAAGGTAAAAAAAAGTATCAATTAATGATTTTGAACACAATTAAATATATCCTATTAATATTAATGCTGCCTAAAAACTTTTGATTATTTATTACGTTTGGACACATCCATAGCACAATTCAAAGCTTCAAAGGTTATTTCATTTGGTTGAGCTTTCTCTCTGATAACCAATTTTCAAACAAATTACCATATAAAAAAATCACAAAAAATCAAATCATTACGATGTACAGTATGCCACAATAGTTTATAAGAACCTTTAGGCGAGTCCTCTCTATGTCAAAATGGTGTCAAATTCAAAATGTCTCGTTATTCACATACCAAGGCTTTTAAAACACAACACAGCGTCACACATGTGCGCAGTACCTAGTGTTTGTGTCCATTTGACATGCTGCCAATGCTATGAATCTATTGTCACGATTTAACATCAATAATATTCATCTAATGGCGATTCTGTCTCTAGGACAACCCGAATCGCTCGGCTCTTTTCTTCTTCTTGTCCTACGCAAAGATATAAAAATTCTGGCATTTTAAAAATAAAAAATGTATCATAATTTATTTAGGTTTATCAAATGAGATTTTTTAAACTATCTATTTAACCCTTTACTCCATAGATACGCATTTTCCCGCACCAAACACAGAAGGCCTTTGAAAACAGTGCAGGAAGAGTTCAGATTGCTTGTAACGAGCAATCTGAACACTTCCTGCACTGTTTTCCGCTCTGTCAGTTAATATAGACATTATTCACCCAATAATTCAAAAGCCTTCAATATAAGGTATCCAAAGGCGTCTATATTAGAGGTGTCCAAAGGCGTCTATATAAGAGGTGTCCAAAGGCGTCTTTATGAAGTAAGGGGTTAAATTCAATTTTTGTTTTATAAATGGAACACTCCTGATGGTGAAATACAATTTTACTCATGTATACATCCCTAACTCACAAGGATTTTCATTATCTAATACAATGTAAATAACATTAAACAATTTACAGGTTTCAACACCATTTACAACAAAGTACATCCGGATTTTGTTGGTTTGTTTTTGTATTTACGATACATGTATATAATGGCGACCATCACATCTGACCATTGTTTGTGAGATGCTCTGGTCGGTTAACCAATACTCAACACACTATACCTCTGTAACAAACAGAATACTTCCCCACATATGAAGTGCGAAGATTACTTCCCCACATTTGAAGTGGGAAAATTACTTCCCCACATTTAAAGTGGGAAAATTACTTCCCACATATGAAGTGGGAAAATTACTTCCCAACATATGAAGTTGGAAAATTACTTCCCCACATATGAAGTGGAAATTACTTCCCTACATATGAAGTGGGAAGATTAATTTCCCACATATGAAGTGGGAAAATTACTTCCCTACATATGAAGTGGGAAGATTCATGGTCACAAAACAAAGCTCAAGCCCAATTATCACAAAGATTGTCTGCTCTTTACTTGTGGAAGGACAGTGGTTCTATTAAGATTTATTCTGGGGGCCTTCCTCTGCCAACAAAAGTGAAAACATAATGTTACGTGTAAAGAATGATATTACACCCCATTCAAAGAACAAAATTTATGACATCTTTAAATGTTCATTGTTGATAAATATTCATTGACATCTATAAATGTTCATTGCTAATAAATATTCATTGACATCTATCAATGTTCATTGCTGATAAAAAGAAGGGAAAAAATAGTTACATCTTCGGGAGTAGAGTTAAAGGTTATTTTGGCAAACTTTGATGGCGTGTTATTGGTGGCTGCAGTTACATCTCCACCAAATCTCTCCTTCCTCTTTCTGATTTTTTCTTCCTCATCTACCTTGGAAAGAGATGATGATGTAACCTGACCAAATCTTTCTGCTCGCTTCTTCAGTACGTCTACATCAGCCTGAATAATAACAAGTAAATTCGTTGCATCCAGATTTCCCATCAACAAAAGTAAAACCTGAAAGGGGAATAACTGCTGGCAAGTTTTCAGATCAAAATTCCACATGCAGGTCCAACTCATGTTGATAATTATCCCCAGATTTCAACTGAATTACATCAAGGCTATCAGTTAATAAATTGTAACAGAATAACAGAAATTACTATATTCCTCAGTTTTTCTACAAGACATCAGGTGATAATTCATCTACGTGAACAAACATTAGCTGCCACCCCTCTCAAGCAGCATATACTCGTACGTAGCTTCACTTTCTTATTACATAATGTGTGGTTTAATTAAGAATTAATCTGTATTACTATTAATTAATATTAACATATCCCTCCACCTTTCTTCAAAAGTCTGGTGACAACAGTTCATCTACAACCAAAACTGAACCATCACTTCTGTTAGAAACATCTTTTCCTTAGGGAATCTCTGAGATTGACAAGAATTTATATTGGACTCCATAATACTGACTGAAATTTCACTACAATAAAACATATAAAGTACTTACTCCAGAGCCTGCTGTTGACAGTTTTGATGATGGTGATGAATTTGTTATACCAAACCTGCAATGAAAATTAATCATATTTTCTATGTAAAAGTAAAAATGAGGTTAAAACATTACAATAACCTCCCGTGACTAGTCTATGAAATCCAACTATCGTATATTTTTCGACCATAACATGCACCTGAGTATAGTGCAGAGACCGATTTTAAAGTCAAAATGTATCTAAATATAACATAAAACTTTAAAAGTATATGGAGTTGGCTTGCCTTTATTATTATTGCTATTTTTTGTTCATCTGATGAACGTGAGGATAAGTAGTCATGACAAAATACATAAATATTCAATTCTTTGAACAGCAACAACATACATTGTAGATTCATTTTACAGATTATTGAGTCAACAAATGAACACAAATTAAAAGCATTATGTAAATTTGTTTTCGACATAATGAATCAAATCCTGAATGGCCTGAAGAAAGACTCACTGGTTCAGTCTTGAACATCATGTCGTCTTTCTTTCTTTAATATCTTGTCAGAATATGATACACGGATTTACCAATGAGTTCATGAATGAATACAGATCGAAAGACAGTTAGAAAGAAATTTTGTTACAATAATGAAAATATTTTTCTAATTCAAATAGATTATGATCTATGGATACTTTCTAATTTTAGTTGGGTATGTTGTATTTGTATATACATTGTAGTTTTGTTTCTTTTGTTATTACATGCCTTTTTGATATCATAAACCAACACATTGATGACTCATCAAACATATGATCATAGTCGTTATGTTAGTTGCAACACAAGTCCACATGATGTAGCTAAGAGCATAAAAGGATATCAAACTACCTTAAAAGAAAAAAATGAACAAAAAAAACAGTATAACACAGGTTGGCTCCCTTTTACTTTTGAGATGACCCCCAAATAATGTGTTTCTGACCAAATCGCGTAAACACCGAAAAAAAACATGAACAAGTGGTGTTAAACAATCTAATATTTTGTATCTTTTTCATCGTTATAGATCATAGTTTCAATGTGACAGGCATACCAGAAGTTCTGATTTTAAAGTAAAAAGAAAAATACACATTTGTATAATAGCTTAAACAACAATAAACTAGACCTATCACTGTAGTGATGAATACCCCCGAACGCCGCCATGACAGAAAATGGTTAACCATTGTATGAAGCTTTATTAAATTATATCCAATAGTTTTAAAGTTGTGCTCCAGACAAAAAAAAATCTTAATAAAAGAGAATGTTATGGATTGAGTTGTTTGTATTGTTAATTTTTTTATGGTTTTGTTAAAATTAAAAACGGTCTTTTTAATTATTGTGCAGTGTACAAGCTTTCATGGCAATCAATAAATGTTATACTTTTTCGAGTTATGTTGAGGGACAACAATTTTATGGATAAGAAACAAACAAAAGCACTAGGAATACAATATCGAACCTGCTTTGCTCGAACTCCATGTATTCATCAACTTGGTTCTTTCATGAACTTTATTAAACTGTTATCACTGATGGCTTTAAAAGTACTTTAAAAGTACAGCACCAGACAAGGGAAATATATCAAAGGGCAATAACTCTGTAATTAGCAAGAATAGAGTTATGTTTCTTGTACACTGCACTTTCTGTCATTATATTCTACCATTGTATGAAGTTTGATGAAATTCCATCCAGTACTTTAAAAGTAATGCTCCGGACAAGGGAAATATATCAAAGGGCAATAACTCTGTAATTAGCAAGAATAGAGTTTTGTTTCCTGTACAATGCACTTCCTGTCATTATATTCTACCATTGTATGAAGTTAGATGAAATTCCATCCAGTACTTTAAAAGTAATGCTCCGGACAAGGGAAATATATCAAAGGGCCATAACTCTGTAATTAGCAAGAATAGAGTTATGTTTCTTGTACACTGCACTTCCTTTCATTATATTCTACCATTGTATGAAGCTTGATGAAATTCCATTAGGTACTTTTCAAGTTATGCTCCAGACAAGAAAAAATATCAAAGGGCAATAACTCTGTAATTAGCAATAATAGAGTTATGTTTCTTGTACACTGCACTTCCTCTCATTATATTCTACCATTGTATGAAGTTTGATGAAATCCCATCCAGTACTTTAAAAGTAATGCTCCAGACAAGGGAAAATATCAAAGGGCAATAACTCTGTAATTAGCAAGAATAGAGTTATGTTTCTTGTACACTGCACTTCCTGTCATTATATTCTACCATTGTATGAAGTTTGATAAAATTCCATCCAGTACTTTAAAAGTAATGCTCCGGACAAGGGAAATATATCAAAGGGCAATAACTCTGTAATTAGCAAGAATAGAGTTATGTTTCCTGTACACTGCACTTCCTGTCATTATATTCTACCATTGTATGAAATTAGACGAAATTCCATCCAGTACTTTAAAAGAAATGCTCCAGACAAGGGAAATATATCAAAGGGCAATAACTCTGTAATTAGCAAGAATAGAGTTATGTTTCTTGTACACTGCACTTCCTCTCATTATATTCTTCCATTGTATGAAGCTTGATGAAATTCCATCCAGTACTTTTCAAGTTATGCTCCGGACAAGAAAAAATATCAAAGGGAAATATATCAAAGGGCAATAACTCTGTAATTAGCAAGAATAGAGTTATGTTTCTTGTACACTGCACTTCCTTTCATTATATTCTACCATTGTATGAAGCTTGATGAAATTCCATCAGGTACTTTTCAAGTTATGCTCCAGACAAGAAAAAATATCAAAGGGCAATAACTCTGTTATTAGAAATAATAGAGTTATGTTTCTTGTACACTGCACTTCCTCTCATTATATTCTACCATTGTATGAAGTTTGATGAAATCCCATCCAGTACTTTAAAAGTAATGCTCCAGACAAGGGAAATATATCAAAGGGCAATAACTCTGTAATTAGCAAGAATAGAGTTATGTTTCTTGTACACTGCACTTCCTCTCATTATATTCTACCATTGTATGAAGCTTGATAAAATTCCATCCAGTACTTTAAAAGTAATGCTCCGGACAAGGGAAATATATCAAAGGGCAATAACTCTGTAATTAGCAAGAATAGAGTTATGTTTCCTGTACACTGCACTTCCTGTCATTATATTCTACCATTGTATGAAATTAGATGAAATTCCATCCAGTACTTTAAAAGTATTGCTCCAGACAAGGGAAATATATCAAAGGGCAATAACTCTGTAATTAGCAAGAATAGAGTTATGTTTCTTGTACACTGCACTTCCTCTCATTATACTCTACCATTGTATGAAATTAGATGAAATTCCATCCAGTACTTTAAAAGTATTGCTCCAGACAAGGGAAATATATCAAAGGGCAATAACTCTGTAATTAGCAAGAATAGAGTTATGTTTCTTGTACACTGCACTTCCTCTCATTATATTCTACCATTGTATGAAGCTTGATGAAATTCCATCTGGTACTTTTCAAGTTATGCTCCGGACAAGAAAAAATATCAAAGGGCAATAACTCTGTAATTAGCAAGAATAGAGTTATGTTTCTTGTACACTGCACTTCTTCCTCTCATTATATGACGTTTGTTGAAATTCCATCCAGTACTTTTCAAGTGATGCTCCGGACAAGGAAAATTGCAAAGGACAGACCGACAGACCGACGTCAGGGTGACTCCAGTATACCCCCTCAAAACTTCGTTTGTCGGGGGTATAAAAATTACTGTTTTCACCAATGAAAAAAGAGAATGATGAAAGAGAACAGCGTTGGCCTTTACGCAAGTTCAAATCAATATTTTGAATAAAAAAGCAAATAAAATACCTTTTTAAAGTAGTATTCCAATCTTTTTCTTGTTAATATAAATAATTCCAAATCAAATGCCAATCTGAAATCATGGTATTGACTCCACAATTTCAATTTTTCCCTGCATTTTATCAAAACAAATGGCGGCCATATTAATCATCAACTGGGACACTGAAGGGGGTTATTTATACTGTTGCTATATTAATGTGCAGTGGTTGCCTGTATTTCATATCATTTAAGTGGAAATTGTATGCTTTGACTACCGCATATTTCAAGCGTTTTGCTCTCTGTTTCATAGAACAAAAATCGAAATAAAATAAAATTTGGATCTTTACGTCCTCTGCTATGGCAATTGCATTTTGAAACTATTTGGAACTAATTTATGAGTTGGTGGAAAAGAAATCACCGTCAAAAGTATAACAAAGTTTATAGAATAAAATTATAAATGCACCACACCATCCCTATAGAAGGCTTCACCTTCCAATAAAATCATTTTATTTTTTCAATTAATTTTTTTTGAAACACGGACAATTTTCAATATACATATACACAGCATTCACTTTTATCAATGGTGAAAGAGGTAAAAATCAATTAGAGGAAAACAATCTTGAGAAAGTAATTTATGTCACGGAGGACCATAACAAAACATGGAGGACCCCCAACAAAGTATGAAATAACAAAAAATCCTCACCTTTCTGCTCTGGCCAATTTCTTTACATCCTCACTCTGCACACCAAACCTTTCCACTCTCTTTTTCAGTTTCTGAAATGTATTCACACATGATCACCTGGTGCTGGTACAAAACAGTTCAACAACTGGCATGGGACAAGTAAATCACAAGTTTATGATGATAAGCATTTCCTTTAATGTGTTGCTGAAACAAGATGCAATTCTTTAACCTGTGACTTTTCACTGACTTTGGACTGAAAATTCTAGAAAAGTCTATTTTTTTGTTTATACAATGTACTTATTCATTTTAACTTGATTGCAAAGTAAGCGAAGACCTTATAAGAACCATGATTTTTTTTTAATTTTGTTTTTGAGAGACCTACGGGTCAATCAGAGGTTGAATCTGCCTCCCTATCCACTGCACCCATTATTAAGTTTTAAGTATAAACAAGAGTTGTCAGAAGACCAACACCACTCGCCTCTGGGTGTCAAAGTCCAAAAAGGGCCATAACTGTGCCAAAATGCAATCCAGAGTTATGGTTCTTGTCTGTGTGTGTTCCATTGATGATGGTGAACACACATGCAAAGTTTCATTTACATCCAATGAGTGGTTGCATAGATATATTAAACTTAAACGCAAAAGTTTAACCTGGGTGTCTACAGACGACGCCGACAACGTCGGGGTCATGACAATAGCTCTCCTTGGACTTTGTCCCGGTGAGCTAAAAAGGGAAATAATTTTAATATTTCATTATGGCATCCATTTCACTGGTTGAGGAAGACTTCAGAATGAATATTCCTTTCAAAAGTAACTGTCCTACTGCCTCTAGTAGAGTTTTTGGACTTTTGGGCTCATACCTATGATCTCAACCAGTGTTTTCATTTTGTTTTAGGGGAATGGTTCTTTCAATAGAGAAAAATAATATTGTAACAGTTAAATTGGAGAAACAAATCAAACAATGCAATTCCGGTTTTTTTATTGTTTTAAATTGTTAATCGACCTTAAACCCCATTGATTTCCCACCTTACAATAGGGGAAAAAAATGTTTTGTGAGAGTATTTCAACCCCAAAATATGTGTGTGAGGGGGAGAAACAACACATTGAGAGGCAATTAATCATGAGATGGCACCTTAGACCATTTCAGCTATAGAAAACAGTCTCAACTATCACATCACTAAGACATACCTCTTCTTCTGATAGATCACTTGAAACAGCTGCTGCTTTCACCTCTGGACTCTTGGGAACTGTGCTGAAATAACAATAACATGACATTATATTCTCTTCGTTTTATTCTTTTTGCAATTTTTTTTATAGACATACCTGCTAATCATTTTGTTTGATACTGCATGGACTCAATTACATGCACAGAGCTGTGGCTCAACCCTATGACCTAAACAACAGAAGGTTAGATAATAGAGATCATGACTTACTGCCAGCAGATTTATAAACTATGTTGTGATATTATATGTAACCATGTGTGTCACTATCTCATGCATGAGTAAAGGGAAACAATATAATATATATTAGTCCAATACTGTCACTGTTTGAATCCTGGAAAGTTAAACAGTATCCCCAGTATAGCCATCTATCCCCACAAGTAACTGATAACTGTCTCACTTGAATCAACAGAGAGACAAATGACAATGGGGACCCAATGTTGTATAGCAAGCATCATGCAGCCGTGACCAGATGAAATATTCAAACTCTTGAGCCCTGGTTTGATAGCTAGACACACTACCAACTGAGCTAGTAGTGTCCGGCTGCATCAAATACTAGTGACAAAAAAAAAATCTCTTCAAACCCAAACAGCAATTGAATCATTAATCATTTATTTCAAGTCAGATCAGCTTCTTTAATACATCAACTTTTCAAATTTTCAATTATTACAATTTTTATTGATGTATTTCATTTGCAGTTATTTAGGTAGGAGATTTTGTAATTAATCTACAAATTATATACAAAAGTTTCAAGATATTGTATGTCTCAAGTACCTTTCAGCATGATTATTACATACAATATCAGAAAAAGGCTAGCTAATGAAGTTTCTCTCCTTGGTATGGGTGATCTACATAATCAAAGTCGACACAGTGGTAAGGTTAACTGATCGTCCGTTAGCTGTCGATGACATAAACATTATGCCAAATATTCAAAGAAACAAAGTCAAAAACAAAACATTTATAAAAAGATCTGAAAGTTTGGAAAGTGGTTAAAAGCAAGTCGATACCTTTCTTCTGCAGTACTTTCTTCGACTTTCACATCATCACTAGCCTGAAAATAAAAGTTGAAGTGTTTGTTTTGCCTGTTATAAATGACATTAAATGTGAAATGGAGCTCACATTATTAAGTTTTGTGTTCCCTAAAAAATAGGGTAGGTTGTCATAATTTGCAACACATTGGAGATTAAATGGCATCCAAAAATAAATAATGAATCTTAGTATGTGTATAATCACCGTCCTTTTGCAAATGGTTAACATTTTTACAAAATTAAGACTTGAACCCACAACCTCGGCACCGAGTAGTTTAGTGACCACGAGACAGCACCTAAGACCCACAGACATGAAAAATTCTACGTTCAAAGGATTAACAGAAATATAAGGAATGCATTTCTTGTATAACTGTTGAAAACTAAAACATTTTTTTAAAGAACACAAACAAAAATAACAAGAGTTTTCAGAAGACCAACAAAGCTCACCTCTGGGTGTTTAAGTCCAAAAAAGGCCATAATTGTATCAAAATGCAATCCAGAGTTATGGTTATTGTCTGTGTTCTATTAATGACGGAGAACACACATGCAAAGTTTCATTCACATCCAATGAGTGGTTGCATATATATATATATATGTTATAATTAAACGCAAAAGTTTAACCTGGGTGTCTACAGACGACAAGGACGCCATGACAATAGCTCTCCTTAGACTTCGTCCCAGCGAGCTAAAAAGAAGATTCTCATATGCACAATATTAACCACTGTACGTCATAGCCATTTAGTATGATAGGCAAGTCAGCTGTAAGTGGATTTAAGAAAGACAAAGTGTTACAAAATGTAGACACACATATAGTAACCTACCTCTGACTGTACCACAGGTTTTATTGGGGTCTCATTTAAATCTACATTTTCATCCGATGCAGGATCTGAAATAAATCAAATACAACGTTGGTAGTCTGTCTTTTATGTCCATCATACAGATAGTAAGTATATAGTGTTTCCCCCAGGATTGAAAAAGGGCAGGGTACCAATTGAAAAAGGGCATTTTTTGGCGCGTGTTGTGTTGAGCACCATTTTCAGCACTAATAACAAGTATCATACATGTATGTTTTTGGTAAATGTATTAAATCTTAAATAAGGCTATTACAATATCATGTATTAATAAAACATGATATCAAGGAACTATAGAAGGATATTCTATAGTTCTTTGATGATATTGTAGTAGCATTGATACTATTGTAGTAGCCTTATTATTAATCAATTATAAAGTAATTATTTCAACAATATTTGATAGTTCAAGTACCCTTATAAGATGACTATTATATTTACACAATGCTTTAGTCTATGTTAAAAAAATGAACCATTTTAAGTGGGGATTTTATTTTATATAATAATGAAATAAGATGCTGAGAAACAGGGAGTGATTAACTATCCATTTATAATTTGCAATTCAAATATATGTTTCTATCCTATATTAGAACAATATTGCCATAAAAATATAGTAAAGGAGCGTTATGTCTTGTCTACAACTTATTTAAAAGTTAATACCATTGAGAAGTTTGCATTTTTAATGTTTGATTCTGTAAGTATCATTAGGTGTCAGTGTATTTCCAAATAAATATAAATTTTATAAAAGGAAACATTAATAGTTAAGTCTTAAACATCTACAATAAACTGGACCGCTATAACCGATGCACCGATTTTTTGAGATCCAACTTTTGAAGGCGCCGATTTTTAGACCGGGTTTCTCAAATTTGTTTACCGTAGTAGGCAACATCCGGGTGATTTTTTTTGTATTTTTTCTTCAATTTATGTACAAAATAAACCATTTAAAGTGGGGATTTTATTATAGCTTTGTTGAAATAAGATGCTGAGAAAACCCTTTACGATTTCATTGTTTTGCTTATTTGCATAAAGACCTTACTTTACACTGCGATCTATTTCTAGTTGTCTTGATCCGAGAAATGGTCGTGACACACGTTCCGATTTATTGCATACATACTCCCTAGACTTCACGTGATTGTGAGGTAAATGAATCAATTGAAAGGTAATGCTGACACCTTTTTAAATCTTGTGAAAAACATTGTCAACACCTTCAGTTGCTTATCAAAACAATCGCACATGGTGCGTGTGTGTACCGCTGGCTTCCTAGTTTTTTCTAATTGTATAGCTTGAAATGAGAACCATTCTAATGGTTCCGCGGTCTATGAAAGAATAATATGATAATGCACTAAAAGCGGGAACCATGTGTTAATCGAGTGTGTACGCATATTGGAAATTACCTAACGCGTGTAGTGTGTACGGTCTGATTAGCCAATAAAGGAACACAGCGGGGAGGTACTTTCTTCAGAGTGGTGTCCATCATTGTTTATTAAAAAGGGCACTGCGGGGCAGTAATTATTTAAGCGTGGCGGTATAAGAAAAGGGCAGGGCGGCATAGAAAAAGGGCGGGGCTGCCCTGCCATGCCGCTTTAGGGGAAACACTAAGTATAAAATAAACATCTACAACTGAGACAGGTTCTAAACAGACAGGGTTCATGTTTCCTGTCATATAGATAGTATAAAATAAAGATCAACATTCAGAAACTTGATCTAAACTGCAACATTCATGTTTGCCTATCATATAGATTATACAAACATGATCTCAACAAACTCCAAACTGTTTGCTTATCTGGATCTATAAAGAGATTTAATCATAACTTAAAGAAAGGAGCCTAGGTGACACCAAGATGCTAGAATGAAACAATAAATACCTTCATGTTGTCACACAAATGACAATCATATTTGTCCAACTAAAGAGAATATTGTGTTTTTTACAAATGCATTTAATATTTTTGTTCTGCATGGTCAAATCTTTTAAGGCACTGTCTTGATTACCTCTCTCCCTCCAGGTTGTGGGTTCAGGCCTATCTCACCCAGTCCAAACACTTTGAAAGTTTGCCAGTTATTTGTGGAAGGATGGGTTTTACTCAGATTCTTACATGAATATAGGATCTTTTCTTGTTCATTTACAGAATTAGGGACAGAGTAGAACATGAGCCTGACATTAACAACACATTTGACAAAACAAAACCCAATGTGATTATATGTATCACACCATGTGTCAAGACTAATTGATTGAATATTTACCATCATTTTAATGCTATCGTGGGCTAATAGACGATCAGTTAACCTAACCATTGTTTCCTGGGATCCTGAAAGGTTAACCAGTACTCAAGCACACCCCATCTCTGCAAGTATCGATTAACTTTTCCACTTGAATCAGTAGTGAGAGATAATGAGACACAATGTTGTATATCAATCATCACAGAGACTGTTGCCAGGCGAGAATTCAAACTCATGACTCAAACTCATGACCCCTGGATTGATAGTCAGACGCGTTACCAACTGAGCTAATCAGGCCTGACTGGTGTTACAATACTACAATGTGGCAGCACTGTTACAATTGTTTCAAGCAGACACCAGCATGACTAAACGTTTGTAGACAGTGACACTAAGCACCGTGAAAAACAATTCAACCAATTTGTTAATGCAATACTTGTGAAGAAATAAAAGATTAACCCTAAATTTGGTCCGTACCTTCTAATTCTGGTTCAGGTTCTGGAACAACAGTATCTGAAACAATAATAATTTTGTAGTAGAGGGAAACATTAAATATTTTGATAATCCGTAATACTTGCATTTTACCAGTATTATAAAATCTTAAATGTAAATTATGGTTAATTGAAACAAATAAAACTTTAATCAGTTTTTAATGGTGTAACAACACAAAAAGGTTATAATTATATGTTCTCAGAATTCTAAACATGGAGACTTCCTTGCCACTTCCTTTTCACCATGTACTGTTTTTGCATCGCCATAAGTTGTGCACAATGTACTTAAAATATGAGTTAATGTATTTCCATAATATAGAATTTTAATTTTAAAAATAAGACAAAACATAAAGCTGACTGACCCATTTTTATTCTGAAGTAAAACAGTTAATTTATACACCTTTCATTATACCCAATATAACAATGTAATGCATTGACAATAATGTATACATGCTAATTATACATGTATTAAAATTAATCAATAAAATATAACCGGTAATTTACACAAACGACTTATTGTTTTTCTTTTATTAACCGTTATTGATAAGCTACATTCATGGCAGACGTGTTTCCTAATTTTTGTCTTCAAATTGTTTGTTTTATTAAACAACTAACTTTATCAAGGTTGTAAATCGGTCAAAACAAAATTGAAATATTTCCAAAAAATGAACATTTAAAACAATTTTAACAGAAAAGGTTTCCAAAGAAAAATGGTTAAAGGATTCATACCGGTAGTATATAAATCTTTACCATATTTATACATGTATGGAAACATCAATCTCCAAGTATTACTATCTGAACACTCATACGAGTTAAACAATCTTTAACTGTTCTTATAAAACTAGTGAGGTCACACCAGTTTGAGAAACGCATGCACTAGTAAAAAAATATTAAATATACACATTGATGTTTCTTTGATTCATTTTCTACCATATTGGTGAAGAATAATGAAATTAATATTTATTTAGCTATTTTTGTCACAAATGTGTTGAACACGGTTTTTACATGACAGGTTATACAGTTACCAGGTATAGCATATCCAGTTTTATTGGAAGAGAAAGAACTCAGAATAAATCTGCGTAGAATCATTTATTAACCTTGAAATGTACTTTTTTTTTTAAATTATTAAATGAGTTTTACCTGCTCAACACCAAAAACTATTGGCATGAGCAGGCCAGTGGAATGTACATCTCTGCAGAATTGGAGGTAAGAACGCTAGCTTTTAAATCGGAAGTGGAACGGGGTTTTAGAAATGGGAACATTTTAAGGTCAATTTGTGGAAAATTAAATGATTTTTGCTAGGGAAAATAACTGAAATTGCTTCAGAAAATAATTGATTTTAGCTTTGGGAAGACATTGAAGAATAGCAAATAAAACACCCATCTGGACAGAATTAGAACTAAAATAGTTACTATAAAGTAGACCTGCTTAAGAACATAACATGGTCCTGGGCCCCTGACAAGGATTAAACCCACCATGTTTCAATCCCGGGTTCCACCCTGTATCACTTCACCGCCATTCCAACTAAAAAGGCTCCCATGCAAAATATTTTAATATCAGATCTTAAGCTTAGGAATAAAACAAAACATTGGTAGCACTAGTTTGTGAAGTGACCTCACATGTAACACTGGTAAAATTAGACTGGTAAGTGACCTCACATTACCAGACTGTGAAGTGACCTCACATTAACACAATGTGAAGTAACCTCACATTCGACACTGGTAAAATTAGACTGGTAAGTGACCTCACATTACCAGACTGTGAAGTGACCTCACATTAACACAATGTGAAGTGACCTCACATTCAACACTAGTAGAACTGGGCTATGAAGTAACCTCACCAGACTGTGAAGTGACCTCACATTACCAAAATGTGAAGTGACCTCACATTACCAGACTGTGATGTGACCTCACATTACCAAAATGTGAAGTGACCCACATTACCAGACTGTGATGTGACCTCACATTACCAAAATGTGAAGTGACCCACATTACCAGACTGTGATGTGACCTCACATTACCAAAATGTGAAGTGACCTCACATTACCAGACTGTGATGTGACCTCACATTCAACACTAGTAGAACTGGGCTATGAAGTAACCTCACCAGACTGTGATGTGACCTCACATTACCAAAATGTGAAGTGACCCACATTACCAGACTGTGATGTGACCTCACATTATCAAAATGTGAAGTGACCCACATTACCAGACTGTGATGTGACCTCACATTACCAAAATGTGAAGTGACCCACATTACCAGACTATGATGTGACCTCACATTACCAAAATGTGAAGTGACCTCACATTACCAGACTGTGATGTGACCTCACATTACCAAAATGTGAAGTGACCCACATTACCAGACTGTGATGTGACCTCACATTCAACACTAGTAGAACTGGGCTATGAAGTAACCTCACCAGACTGTGATGTGACCTCACACTCAACTTTATAACTGACACTTACATGCACTGTACAGCAACTGATCATCTAAGAATGAGGTATCATTCAAAACTGCTATAAAAATGTAAAATCAAAACCGTTTAATAAAAAAAAAGTGTCTCTTGATGGTAAAATTGCAATATTTTACTAAGCCTTAAATAACAAATCCCCAGTTTAAGTTACATCAAAAACAAATAGGTATTGAAGGAAATTGTTTACATTATTCATGTGATTACTCCCAAAACAAAGTTTGCTCAGCCAATCCAGATTTTCACATGCGATTGGTCAATCCAGATTTTCACATGGGATTGGTCAATCCAGAATTTCACTGTCACATGCGACTGACCGATCCAAATTTCACATGTGATTGTCCGATTCAGATTGTCACAATGCGATTTGCTGATCTCGATTTTCACAACTGATTGGTCCATCCACAGTGGTTTTTTTCACCATTTTGGGAAGATGACCCATACCCTTGGAATTGGGAATTTTAGCGGCATTTTCATTAACATTGGGAAATTTTTTTTGCATTAAATATATTTATATATTTATAAAAAGTGTACACTTGCTTATCAGGCCATTTAATTAAATAATCAATATCATACTAGATTCAGAATGGGGAAAACTTTCTTTATTTTATCAAGGAAGTATGGCAAGTTTCAATTTACATTTTTGAAGCTTTCAATTGGGAATTTTTAACATTCAATTGGGAAAAAAAGATACTATTTGCCATTGGGAATATGACCCAATAATGGCTATAAAAATGGCCAAAAAAAAACACTGATCCAGAATTTCACATATGACTGACCGATCCAGATTTTCACATGTGATTGCCTGATTCAGGTTTTCACATGCAATTTGATGATCAGGATTTTCACACGTGATTTGCTGATCCAGATTTTCACATGTGATTGACCGATTCAAATTTTCACATGTGATTGGTCGATCTCGATTTTCACATGCAATTGACCGATCCACATTTAAATTTCACATGTGACAGGCCAATCCTGATGTTCACATGTGACAGGCCAATCCTGATGTTCACATGCGAATGACCGATTCAAATTTCACATTTGATAGGTCGATCCCAATTTTCACATGTGACTGACCAATTCAGATTTTCCCATGTGATTGGTCGATCCTGATTTTCACATGCGATTGACCGATCCAAGTTTCACATGTGACAGGCCAATCCCGATTTTCACATGTGATTGGCCGGTCCAGATTTTCACATGTGATTGACCAATCCAAATTTCACACGTGATTGACTGATTTAGATTTACACATTCGATTTGCTGATCCAGATTTTCACATGCGATTGGCTGATCAAGATTTTCCCATGTGACGGACTGATCCAAATTTCACATGTGATTGACAGATTCAGATTTTCATATATGATTTGCTGATCTAGATTAATTTTGAAGTATCAGAACATAATACATGTGCTTCTGTCATTGATAACTGATTTAAATGGCAATTTGATAAGATAGAATTCTAAGGGTCAGTTGTGTACCAAGATTTTATTGACGAACCAACAGGTAAGTGGTCATTAAATGACAAAAACAATTTATTTCACATGTTTCGTGCAGCAGACACAAAATATGATACCCAACCAAGTTACTTTAGGCCATTATAAATTAACTGCTAGATTATCATCCAAATTTTTCTTAAAAACTAGGAGGGTGGGAGGATTTTATTTTTTATTTCTGTTTTTTTTTAATATATATATATTTTAATGAAAATAAAAAGGGTCAAGGCGGCATAAAAATTACTTGGCAGGTGGGGATGATAATCTAGCAATCAATTTATTATGGCCTTATATGAAAACTGCATTGACCATTCTTGATAATTACCATATGTCCTCTTAATGTTGAGCTAAAGAAATTAGAAGTCTGTTTATAATATCAGGACACCCCCTGAGAAATAATCATGTGAAGATAATTAATTTATTCCACTTCTATTTTACATCACAAATCAAATTTTAGAATAACTACAGTGTCAGAAATAGTATAACTTTTTACACCAGTCATTAGTAACCTCTTGTTCACACAGGCCAGCACATAGCAAGTACCATTCCCTCTGCATACACAGGTAAAGACCCTGCCACCCTGCAGGGACACTTTGTCAGTAAAAACCCTGCTAAAGGCTTATTTGTTGCCATTTCTGTTTCTTAATTGTATTGTCCCATTATTGACTTTTCCATCTTTCAATTCTCGTGAAATTTCACTACCCTGGTAGAATATGGATAAAACACCTGGACACCACACAAGATCCCAGTACCTCCCGTTGTCTTTCACTATGTCCCAGCCTTGAGGAGCCAGGGTAACAAATGACTGGTGAATAACATCTTGACATACTTAAACTTACCTTTGGCTTTTACTGCCCCTGTAAGTCTTTCGACTAACTCACTTTTTGAACCAGATGTAGTCAAACCTTTCTCTTTCAACGCCTTCTTCAGATCTGCCACCTGGAGTCAACATACATTAAAACAATTTAGAGTGATATTTAAGGTAGTTCGCGGCCTTCATATCTGATTTTTGACATCTCGCAAATTTCACCATGACGAGTGAACATTTGGTCAGGACGAGTAAGAAACTGATCTCAATATTTCTTTGATTTTAAGTATTCAATTTAATATGTTGGAAAGAAAGGACGAGTAGCTTTTATCAGAAATTTCAAGCCCTGATACACTGAGCATTGCAATCTATTTTTATAACAAGTCTGTATGTTGGGTGTACCTTCATAATCATCTGTCAAAATATTTTTAAAATTGAACTGAGTACAACCGTGTCTTTTTTACTTTTAAGGGAAGGGAGTCAGTGCCTTTTGAAATGGAAAAATGGGTGTAAATTGGAATAGGGGGAATTTAAATAGGCAGTAAAATGAAATAACTGTCAATAGCCCTGTTCCTCATTTGTCTGAACTGGCATCAAACCCCTCTCCAAATTTTTTTTTGGGGGGGGGGGGGGGGGGGGGTAAAAAGATACTGGCAATACATACACACATTTATGCCGTTTCTCTTGTCATTTGCTTCCAACATTGAACAATTTCAACCACTGAAACAATTTTTTCCAGCTTTCATAATTATGCTTCATGTCTGTTTATTTATTTTTTTACAATCATGTTCCTTGCTGAAGTTTCTTGTTTATTTTCATTCACTTATTGTTCCCCTATACCTTCAAATCCCACATGCCTTCAGTCTGGGGAAAGCAAGACTGCTGATTTATTTTTGGTCATGGTTGGGAAATGCTGTAAGTATGATGGTGTTACTGGTTTTCGATCACTTATGAATCACTGTTATATATTTCAATGCAAAAAGGAAGTTGGCATTAAATCCTTGAATATAAAGTTTAAATAATTATAAAACAATAATGTTCTAACAAAAAGATTAGGTCTGCATCATAAAATGACTTTCTTACTTGTGCCAGAAGCATTATTTTTTATATTTTTCATTGCATTCAGGCCGTCCTTTAAAAATATATTGTTTGCCATGCTCCTACCTACTCGCTCAAAATTGCAGTTACCCAAACTTAAGGATGGCCTCAATGACCATCTGGATACTATTTTATAACTAATTGTGCAGGAATTTGAAATATGGGTACACGACTTTCATTATTCTCGGAAATGATCAAATTCATGTTGTGATCAAAAACAGGTTACGGCACCATAGTACAAGGGAACATAACCCTTAACAGTTTAAGCATGAAAACATATCCACCTGCCATGATGATCATGTGTGGTTGAAAGAAATAAATCAAAACAAACAATATAAAACTTGCCATGAAAACAGAATTCACTTAAATCAAATAATTATATTGAGAAGGAAAAGCAACTGAGTGAGATTGTGAACGCTCACGTATTCATGCAAAATCTCACAATATCTTGTTTCATATATCTTAACTTTCACTGAAATCAAAATTCTTACATTGCAGAATGAAATTCTCATAAAAAAAATACCATTCCCAGAAATTAGTGTTTAAAATTGTTGGGGTACTTTTGATTACAAAACTTAAACACTAAAGTGTAGTGAATGTAAAAAGGTCACTTACAACAGCCTTGCTGTTAAGCTAGCTATTATAGCGACATGGTTGAAGTCCACTGACTGTATTGGAAGTTAAGCAAAGAGTACAGAGTTAGTACTTGGATGGGTGACCACGGTCAATTTAATGGCAACGAGGATCAACTTTCGAACCTGCATCTGCATGAATCTCTTTCCTTGGGATGGGGCTGGATATGGCCAGGAACAGCGGGAAGCCACAGACTGTGCAGTTGGGGGCTAAGCCCTTAAGGTTAAAGAGGGGAGGAGTGTAGTGAATGTACACACAACATCTTCGCTGTTAAGCTAGCTTTTATAACAACATAGTTGAAGTCACATGCATTGACTGTATTGGAAGTTAAGCAACGAGTACAGGGTAAGTACTTGGATGGGTGGCCACAGTCACTTAAATTAACAACAAATTACAATAAATGTTCCTTCAAACCTCAATACCTTTCGTTCAAGATCATTTTGCGTGATTGAAACATGTTGAAACATCTAAGATTACATACAACTTACAATTTATGTACAAGAAATCAGTTGCTTGTGAATTATGACTGATAATTTACAAATCCTTTGTTCTCTATCTCATCAACATTTAGTCAGGAGATGCAAGTGTTCTATCCTTCTATACAACTTTACAAGTCGTTGCTTAAATCTAGAAAATTAATTTTGGAGACCAATTACGAATAGTAATTTTTTCATACTAAATGGAGTTTTGAGAGTTATGACTTTACAAAACAACAATTAAGCATAGCGTTACAAATATTTTTGTCTATTACTTTTCTTCAGAATCGGATGATTACTTTATACCCCACCCACCAATATTTTCACACGTGTCATAGAAATCGTTTAAAAAAAAATACAATTTGAATGTCTTACATTGAATCAAATATAATAACACAAATATCAGAAATATAATACACCATAAAATCATAGTAAATAAAGTGTTGATGTTATATAACATTAATAATCATACTTTCATCTTAGAATAATCTTCAACAGTTACTGTGTCCGCCATTTTTATGTTGTTGTTGTTGTAGTTGTTGCCGTTTTTTTTTATCAAAGGTTGTCCGATCATTATTGTGGGGATCATTGTGCGCATAAATTGATGACGTTTACACATTGACTTGCTGAAGTGACAGTAAACTGTCATATATATTGTATAAATCTGCTGTTCAATCCACGATATCAGCTAGTTTTTAAGGGTTTGTATCTGAAGTAAAATAAGTGTATACTTCATTGATGTATTCATTGTATATATTCATAAAATATAAGAAAGAAACACGACAAATAGTAAATAAGTATTCCCATATTTTGACCACAGGGGCTAGTGACATATACAGTGAATGTTCCAATAGCGGATCACTAGTGAAACAATTGCTGGATAAACTAACCTAATCGCATAAACTATTTTAGAAAATATGTTAACTGAAAGAAAAATATTCCTTCTGAACACACAAGCCAACTTTTCCTTGAACTAGTTCACCGTTATACGGGTATGAACCATTTATAAAAGGTTGTGGAAGCACCAATAACGGATCAAGTACGCCATTATTGGATCACGTGATATAAACGCTTACTCCGTCCTCAGGGAATATCTCAAAAACATCACATTGGCTTGTCCATTGACCCTGACAGACAGTTACAATTCACATGAGGTTGTGCCGTTCTTAAAAAAAAATGTTTGCCATGCTCCTACCAACTCACTCACAATTGCAGCTACCCAAACTTTTTATTGACTTTCATGATTTCTGTCCATTTTTGTTTAAAAAATCAAATTTTAGCTGATGAAAAAAATAGTTAGCTTCTTACCCGCATGAAAAATACTGGGTCGGAGCACAGCAAACAAATATTTTTTTAGGATCAGCTGAGTGGGGTAATTATTACTTTACGAGAGCACCTCATAGTCTTAAAGTTTATTGGTAAAACTGAATGAAAATTAGTTTCCTAAATCATTTATCAAGTTAAAACTATTTTTCAGTTTGATTATTATCTTTTTTGTCGTACCAAATGGGGTCATCTAACCATGAATTGCACTGACAGTTTAGAACTATTTTAGCTATACCAGCCTGGATAAGTGTGAATGAAAAGCTTGAAAAGATTTGGTATCGTATAGACAAGGAAATAATTATTTGCCATTGTTTCATTGTGCATTTCCTGTGCATGTAAAATTTCAAGCAAACATTGGAATACTGCATGCATAGTACATAAAAATTAAGTTCGGTAGATAGAGGCAAAACCAATAAATACTTCAGAGATATTTAAACATTTCTTCACACACCAGTTCAATGCCTACGTGTAAACTGTTAAATCATTTAATAAATGTTATGTTTATTATGGTAACAAAATGAAAGAAATTTAAGAAATAACTGAAATTTATTTATTTCAGATAATTTTAATGATCAGTAACATAACAAATTAAAGAAACTAACAAATGTAACCAATTAAATATGAATATATTTTCATAACCAGACAAACACCAAACTAATACTCAATTTTGAACGTCACCACTAACGGGCTATCCGTGTTAAATTGATATTCTCTCACACTACTGTAACTTAATATGAAATTCATGATTACAAATGATATAATACTATGATGTTCAACAAGGTCTTGGGACTAAAATACTAGTCCATTGAAAAGAAAAATGGTGGCATCATTTGCCCTGATGCACTTCTATACACCATTACAGTTAAACGCTGTTTCCCAGGCAGTGATATGGCTGGGCAACGCGGACATCACTCCTGCTTGGACCTATGACCGTTGCCAAGTTTCTGCCGAGGTTAAAGCCTGTTTCATCGGTATTCCAGATTCTGTTTGGTTTATCAAGTAAATCATTTGCTCTGAATGTGTTGTACCAACTATCTGTCACCTCTTCTGTGACCTGTGATCTTCTCAGGTCCAAAGGGATCTCTGGTTGCATTGATATGATACGAGCGTTTCTGATATTAAACGCTTCATACCAGCTACGCCCAGGCCTACCATCTCTAAAGGGTATCTATCGGTTTTCTTTCTTTACAATGTCTTTTTACTAAATCTAAAAACTCACAAACAAACCCGTTCCCCGCATCGCCATTTAACTGAGCCACACCGCCATTGGCTCCTCTTCTTTCTCTGTAAATATGGTTAACGGACCTTTCGTTTTGTACAAATAAACTCACTCGACCATCTACGGTAAAGAAGGCCATAGGAAATGTCATTAAAGAATCAACATTTTTTTAAAAATCTTACAGCTTCCAACGTTAAAGAAAAAAGATATGTTTGTCAGAGTTTAGTATGCACCCCCAACCCCCCCAACGATAACGCTTCTGCAAATTCCATCCAATTTTCATTACTTGTAAACGTGAAGACAGACATACGGACGGACAGTCAGGCATATTGTTATAACATTCAAAGAGGTATTTGACTGCTCACCAAAAGATGAATATCAAAATAACCAAAGTAATTGATAACATTGTTTTTTAAATGGTCCTCAAAAATGTCACGCATCCAAAATGTGATCCGCTAATGGTACTGAGACGGGCCTGTATTGATCCCTCGGTAATCTTGTGTCAAGATTTTTTAATAAACAAAATCAAGTGATATGCCATTTGTTGTTGTTGTGACATCAAATAAAACTCAAAAGTATGTACATACCTCGTTTCGTTATGGAGATATGCAGCGAACAAATCTACTTTCGGTTTAATACGAGGCAAAATTTCCGGTGTCAACGGAATGGGTGACAAAGCGTTTCAGCGATCATTGTCATATTGTACGGATATTTATATTCTCATTTTGTTTATCTGAAGTTTGAAAGGTAACGTGAATGACAGTTATATTTTTAATTTGATTATCATAGTAGTTTTGACGAAAAAGTAAACATTTTTTGATCCGTTATTGGTACTGATTTGCTATTGGCACATTCACTGTATTCTATATCCCAATATATATAGTATAATAAAGACTTATTGATACTATATAACGATACAGAATATATATATATAGTGTCACTAGCCCCTGTGATTTTGACAAATTACACCATTGACATATCTATTATGTTATTAAGTTACAGGTCACACTACACAAGACTATAGAATCAGTGGGAAACTACATAACTTACACATTTTTTAATAAGATTGTATATAACAAAACAAAAAATGCATATATATGTGAACAAATGTAGACACTAAACCCAGTGGAGCTTACATGAAAGGCAGAAGGGATGGAATAATATGTGTAAACAGTGGGGTTTTTTTTCAGCCATTTTTATAGCCCTTATTGGGTCATATTCCCAATGGCAAATAGTATCTTTTTTTCCCAAATCAGTGGTAAAAATTCCCAAATGAAAGCTTCAGTAATTGTAAATTGAAACTTGCCATAATTCCTTGATAAAATAAACAAAATTTTCCCCATTCTGAATTGAGTATACATAACATTGATTCTGTAATTAAATGATCAGAGAAGCAAGTTTAATCATTTTTATGAAGTTAAACATATATATTTAATGCTAAAGTTTTCCCAATGTTAATGAAAATGCCACTAAAATTCCTAATTCCAAGGGCATGGGTCATCTTCCCAAAATAGTTAAAAAAAAAAACTGGTAAAAAATCATGATTTATATGGTTCATTTGATGCTGAAGATTACAATTTTCATAATATTTGAAATAGTGTTCAACTTCAAATAATACAGGATTTAATGTTTGTGATTTTCTGAGCCACAAAAACTGCCAAAGTATCGTTATGTTCTATCTTTCTGTCTTCATATATTGCAACAAGGCTTCAAAGGCATAATCAGGCAGAGCAGTTCTGGGTGTCATGTCTTAACACTTTACTCCATAGATACCAATCACAGAAAGCCTTTGAAAACAGTGCAGGAAGATATATGTATGTAAATACTATACATGTTGTTTATTGAAATTGTATTAGCCTATTGTAATATCTCGTGTATAGGAGAACGAAAATAAAAAATTACAAAAAAAAATTTGTTTGTAATTTTGGTATTAGGGTCAGCAGACCAAAGGTGAAGGTCACAGTGACTATTTATAGAAAAATGTGTACCCAACTAATAACTCAGAAACTGTTTGGCCTAAGGACTATTAACTTTGTAAGGTGATCTGTCTGGGATTTTGGGATTGGTCGGTCAAATGTCAATGTCACTGTTACTATTTATAGATAAAAGTGTTTCCAGCTGATATCATGAGAACAGTTTGACCTAGGTTCTAAGGGGTCTTTGGTCTAACTCCTAAAGAACCCAGTCACCTGACACTCTATCATTGGGGATACATGTTGTACAAACATCTCTTGTTATTAATTTATTTTTTGGAGCTGTCTTATTTTGTTGTTGTGTTTTAACAAATGGTAAACTATAATGTTATATAGTTCCAACAATCAATTTTGTTTATTGTTTACTTTGTAAATGACAGGTAAAAAATAATTAAATCCATATTGATTTTAACATGATGAACATTTCAATATTACTTTGTGTTTTGTCTTTTTTAGTTTACTGGACATAAAGAGAATTTTATGCACTATGATTGCTGTTCATGCTGTCTTGAAGCGGGGTCCAGTATTCCTAGCCGGAGAGACATTGCAGTGTGACATCACATTTACCAATACCGGGCCAATTCAGTAAGCGTTTAATTATCACAACTTATGATGGTGCAGGAGTGTCTTTAAACCCAGGATATATTTTATGCCTTCACCATTGTTGAATGGCAAAGGAGCATTTATTGTCTGTCCGTTCATGCGTGCATCTGTCTGTGTTCGTCTGTCAGTCTTTCAGATTTGTTTCTGTTATTAAATCAACTTTTGAAATGGTCTGTATTTAATTGATATATAGTGTTCAGCTGTATGTCTATAAATTGCAGGCCAAGTTATATATTTGTTTTTACAAAAGTTATTGTCTTTTTTTTTCTACCAGATATTTAAATTATTCATAATTATAAAAAAAAAACATTGAGACAATTAAAATAGTTACTTATATATTTCCATATTAAATTAAACACCATACAATTATCCTGTTTAATGATGACCCTAAAAATAATTAATTGAACAGAATTTTAAATATTTGTACCAGTCTAGCTATACACATTAGACTCCCGGTTTATATTTTACGTGATTGATATACGACGGTGTGTCTCATTATCATTCGTCTCTCACCACTGATTCAAGTGGGAAAGTTATCAGTTACTTGCGGAGATGGGGTGTGCTCGAGTACTGGTTAATCCCAGGAAACAGTGGTTAGTTTAACTGATCGTCTGTTAGCCCTCAATGGCATAAAATTGATGCAAAATATTCAATCAATCAATCAAATAAGTCACCAGTTCTAAGCAATTTTATTTTTTTTTCTCTACTCTGATATTACCTGCACCCCTGTTTAAGACCTTTAAAACTGAAGAAAAAAAGTGGGTTATAATCGGCGGATCATAGTTCTTCCTTCAGCAGCTAATGCACCTAAAGTACTCATAACTTCCGAATGAGGAACCATAGATTAAATTCTGACGTTTTATGAAATCTTTAAAGGAGTATATCAGGAAAAAATTGTTTTAAATGTCTTTAAAAATAAAATTATTTTCAAAAATGGATGAAAATCATCACATTACCAGAAATAAATAAAATACGAATGGGTTGGTATATCAAATCCACCAAAACTCAGAAAAACAAAATCAGTGTTTCAGTCCGAGTGGTAAACTTAAAACGAAATTCCCATTCTAATATAAGACAGCACTTGAATACTGCTTGGTGACATCACTTTGTCATTCAGATAGTTTCTAAGATGAAACAAATTTTACAAAGTATAACCCTGTATGACAGATCAAATTTAAATCAAAATGAAACCACTCGACTCATTTAATACATTGCAATATATGTTGCAATTTTATGCGAGAAATCTATTTTAGTGTAACCTAGATATTATTTTGGCATGTTTAAACAGATATTCTTTTGGCAGTATGGGGACAATGAGTATATTACGACATGCTATAGATGGTTTGGTAAAAAATGTTTTAAATCAATTTTAAAATTTTAAAAATTCCTGATCTACTCCCTCTTAAATATTCACAGACATCTTTAAAATAGCTTCATTTAGATATTTGGACATTTTTTCATTTTGTTCATTATATACATATTCATATGTAGAGACTAGAGATAATTATTTAATGAACAACTAAACAAATCTACAGACCAGACTACCGCGAGTGCGCCTAGCTACAATTCAAGCTAAGGACACAAAACCACAGAATCAACCAACCCAATAGAATTGACCATGACATTATGCAATGGTTTTATATGCAACACATATGGACTGTTAGAACAATTAACATACAAGAACTGATAGTTTTTTTATGAGTAGGATCCAGGTAAGGATTCATGACTACTCACATACTATATAAAGGACAGATAAAAAAAAATTTTGATCATGAAGATACAGTGAGATCATAGTAATATTATTTTATAAAGGGAGATAATAATTCCACTACAACATTTATTTCCAACTTAGGGATCATATTAGGTGCAAGTTCACAATGTGTGAAGATAATTATTGGTGAAATGTACAGACCAGTCTACAGCGAGCGCACCTAGCTACAATGTAAACTAAGGATGCAGAACTATAGAATCAGACAACTCAATGGAATTGGTGTTAACCATGGTTTTTCATGCAACATATCTGGACTGTTAGAATGATTTACATACATGAACTGATAGCTTAATACATATATGAGTAGGATCCAGTTAAGGATTCATATCCACTCACACGCTATATATAATATATATTTGTATATAGACATATATAATTATGTGTTTACAGGGAAGGTCCAGACAGTCTGTCCTGGGCGAGTGTACAAATACACTGCCAGTGTTCCGTCAGTGAAAGTCGGGTATTCTTGCCAAAATCTCATCAACTCTCCACAGAGGAAGTCTCAACAACAGGTACATTATTTTAAAAATAAAGTTGCTACATTGTCTATTATAAGGTTAGTGGGATTCTCTAAAACAAAACAGTTTGGAATGGTATTCATCTCCACTTTCAACATATTGCACTGATTGTGGGTTATATAATGGCAACCAGTTTTACTCATGAAAGGATGTAGTTCTACTGGAATTCAGCAAGAAACTGGTCAACTTTCTCACAAAGTGTTTTGACTGCAGTGCTCGAACCCATGGTCACAGCACTAAGACTTGGGGCCCCCTAAATATTTATATTTGATACTCTTTACTTGAAATTTTGGAATGGCCGTATATATTAAAGCTACATGTATCATGTATTGAAGATGTCCTTTATGTATGTTAATGATAAGAAGATTATATGTCTTCAGTCTATTTATTAGTACACACAGATTTGTAAAAAAAAAAATTGGTACTGGTACATCTCTTTGTATCTCTCTCCCGTTCTCTGTCCCTCCCTTCCCGTTCACTCTCTCTTTCACTCATTAAATAAAAAAACATTTTTTGTTTTTATTTTCAGGATGTGACACATCGTTTGTTCCAGGTAAAGGTGAGAGAGGGCTTACAGTGTTGACTACGAAACCAAAAATTCTCTTCTGTGACATGCGACTAGACCCTGGGGAGTCCAAAACATGTAAGCAAACATTCATATCACTCGTGTATTATTATGTTAGTGAATTCTGTTTAAGAAATCTTCTACCTGATATTAATAAGTCAGCATAATTTATAATAAAAGACATCATTTAATGATAACGAAAACTATTGAATGTCTGTTATTCGCTTCCAGATCATAAGTTACGTGTGAAAAATTATTCCTTTCAGACGTATACAAGGAGGTTATACCATCTGATGCTCCACCTTCTTTCAGAGGTCAAGCTGTGAAATACTCGTATAAAGTGACTATAGGGACCCAAAGGTTGAATTACCCAACAAAACTGATCAGGTTGCCGTTCAGGGTCCTTGTCCTATATGGTGAGCCCCTGTGCTTGTGTGTTATTCATATATGTGCTCCAAAAAATATTGTGAGAAAGTTTGCTTGTTACTTTCAGATTCAGAAGGATGGTGGTTCACCTAAAGTACATTCTGAGATCTTCATCCACCTATAGAATTGGATATTGTGTTGAAAATGTCTTGAAACTGTTTTGTATGTCTCACTACACAGTTACGTCCCTTTTTATCCCACGGTAAAATGATTCTTACGCTTGAAAAAAAAAAGGCCTATGTAATTTGGTTTTTAAATATTTTCAAAATGGTTCATAGTGGTTGTGATATCTTGCTGCAGATGAGAAGAGTAAAAGTTGGTTTAGCATATACTGCAATAAGACATCACTGGTGTTAAAAAAGTGACTTTTATAAAATTCCAACATATGCATGTATTTATGAATATTTGAGGACTTCTTTTCATAAAATCTCAGGGTGTCACTGCACTGGTTTTTAAAAAAATCAACCTGATCAAACTACCAGTTAATGTGCATTTTTATGTGGATATACATTCCTGCTATGAAAAACAAATACTTTGTGGAATTCTTTTTTTACCATGGAAATCCTAGACATTATTTTATAGAGAACAAAGAATAAAATTCAACTGTATAGTGAGACCTATAGAGTCACGATATTTGATCTATAGTTTTGAAGCAAAGGAGAATATACTACCACCTAAAGAATAGTCAGTCAATATAGATGAAGTGTAGTTACATAACAATGAGAATCTGCACTTTATGTTTGATCAAACATTTATTGATATCAAGGGGATTATATACTTTATGCATGTGACGGATGACAGTAGAGCAGTTTGTTTTTACCTGCTTTCACATGCAATTGGCAGATTCAGAGTTGTTGAATTAATCTTAATGTACATGTATTATGATTGAAATCTGCTTCAAGTTGCTGAGTGACAACTAGAAGTTTTTTAAACCAGTTGCTTACAAATACAAATATAAATACAAATACAAATACATGACATTTATATAGTGCAAAAGTTATAAAATATTCTATTGCTCTTTACAATTACACAACACACATTTAAAACATATACATTCAATGTATTAACATGATTCTAGAACTTAGATTTAGACATGTATATATATATATATCAATAATGTGTTATATTGCTACAGGTATTTTGTATTTAACCAGAGCACACTCATTGTTCATGAAACTGACTATACAAATGTGTTTTCAGTTTTGATCTAAAACTGACTTCAGATTGAATGTCTTACATGACAATTTAACTGATCAGGATAGGCACGTTTCCATTGGCTTATCATGACCAATCAAGGAATGAGATGCGTTTTTAGGTGTTAATCATAAATGGTCAAAACAATACAAAAAATATGCTTTTTAATACTGAATACTTAGACATGCCATGAACATTCAAAAGTCTAACTATGTTTAGCATAGCAATGATGTTAATGCTGTTTTCCTTCTATTACTGCAGGTCTGAATGACCTGAGTGTATACATGGATAATGACGAGGTCCATCCAGCTAACCCATTCTTAAAACCACAGAAGGAGAACACAGTGTTGGATATAGCACTGCAGATATTGGCAACAGTAACGGCCAGAAAAGCTCCACGTGAGTTCTTACTAGTCAGTGTAATGGAATGGTTAGTTTTGTTGGGTCGAGGCCGAGGGTGGATGGTGCTTGTGATTTATGGGAGAGATCAGTTGTTGGAATCAATTTTCAAAAGAATATTTTTTTAATAAAGAATAATATCATGGTTATGATATTGATTGAAGTTTTCATACTTAAAGATTTGGAGAGAAAAAAACGGTTATAAAATTATATAACACAGTATGCTTTTATGTTCTATTGTGTTTTGGAAGTTTAACCTCATCATTCTGCATCCATTGGGCTGTGACAACATCATAAGGTTTCTTCACACCCACCCACCCTGCCATGAAATGATACCCCACCCACCTACCCATGAAATGATACCCCACCATTATCATCAAACAGGTAAGCAATTACAATTAATAACATATGTAAAGTAAAAGATTTTTCAGCTCAGAAGGACATGAGTATGGTTTGAAAAAAATTAAACAGGCATGTTGGAAGAACAGAATTTTAATGATTATAAGATTTTCTTTGTAGACTCGTACAATATTACAAATGGAAAAGGAAAAGTTGCCAAGTGTATAATGTTTAAGCAGGCGTACAAACTTGGTGAAGATATCATTGGTATCATGGACTTCTCCGAGGGAACAGTCAACTGTGTACAGGTATATTTCATTTATCTTTTCCGTACTGTAAAACACATACCATACCCATTGACTGTGTGGGCCTTACCCCTTCGGTATTTTTTCCCCCACCATTTTGAGAAGATGACCCAATACCCTTGGAATTGGGAGTTTTAACTGCGTTTTCATTAACATTGGAAAAACTTTTGCATTACATACATTTGTTCAACTTCATAAAAATGGTACACTTGCTTCTCTGGCCATTTAATTAAAGAATCAATGTTATACTCAATTCAGAATGGGGAAACTTTGTTTATTTTATCAAGGAATTATGGCAAGTTTCAATTTACAATTCTTGAAGCTTTCAATTGGGAATTTTTACCTCTCAACTGGGAAAAAAAAGATACTGTTTGCCATTGGGAATATGACCCAATAAAGGCTATAAAAATGGCTGAAAAAAACTGCTGTTTGGAAGAAAAGTATTACAAATTTGAATGTGTGAATTTTATCTTGACAAGGATGATGCTGTTCTACATTTTGATTCAAGAAGGTTAACCATGCATGGATTGTAAGGTTCCATAATACATGTACAGTCTAGACTGGTTGAAAGACCCTCTCTATATAAAGATGCCATGTTGTATGCGACTGTAATTTTTCTTCCCAACAATTTTTGCTATATACATTTGTAATTGGTCTGTATATATCTACATCCTGACTTACATGACAGCTGTCTGTAAAATCTGGTCACCAAAATCCACTAGGCGGTATTAAATCAGTCAATATATAATGACCTTGTTTTTTCAAACGTTTTCAAAATGATTACCGTATTGATCTTTTACTTGGTCACAGCATGTATTGTTTGGATTTGGTTTTCATAAATAATTTCACATTCTTTATAAAAGTACTCACTTCTGCAAAGGAGTTTTAAATCATTGTTTTATTATCCATGCAGATATTGGGAAACAAATCTCTCCCACACATTTTCAATTTTGCTTAGTTATTATGTAGCGTATCTTACATGAGTGTTTATTTATTATTGAATTTATTAAACAAGTTGGCAAAAATATATTATGCAAGACTCTGAATTTACCATGGAAAGTCAGCATCATTAATATGTGTAGGCGAGTCTGAAAGTTACTTGTCATTTTATATACTAGAACTGTGATATACGGAAGAAAGATTCGGTAGTGATATTACACTAGGTTAATAACAAAAATATGTCAGGTGTATATTACACACCTGCTCCCTAAATTATATGATGATTTTCGTTACATTGATGGTTTTACAGTATTCCGTCACTTTGCAAAGTGAGGAGCAGATCTCTGAAGAGTGCAGAAAGAAGGCAAGTCAAGGTAGTGCTGTCACATCTTACGTCAAACATCAAGATACATGTCTGCACACTCTGAAGTCACATTTCAGTATACCTGTACCACTCACAGCAACACCAGGATTCATTACAGATATTGGTAAGTGACTTAGTTTTGTCAATAAATATTAAAGTCACAGTTTGCCAGTTACTTGCGGAAGGACGGTGGTCTTACTCAGATTCATTCTACGGACTTCCCCCAACAATTTAACCATATACAAAATATAACTTGTAATGCGTTGAAAATTGTTTAAACTGTAGTCACATTAAAAAGAAAAAAAACTTACAGCAATACTAAGCTAAGTAAGCTTTATTACGTATATTGCCACTTTTGTCATAGTACAATGAAATCATTGCGTATAATATATTTCTTGCATACCGGACAAGGATTTTCGCGTATTTTTACCTGTTACTGAATTTTCATCCTACACTACCTCGACATGCTTATCCTACCATGCTGTGACATTGGAACAATTGATGATGTGACATATTGATTAACATATGACATAGTATATTCAATTTCACGTCTAAAAACCATCTTGGTAAAATTTAATAATTCTTTAAATTAAAATAAATATTCAATATGTTTGGTATGCAATAAAAATAATCTGACGTGGTTTTTTTTTCGGTTCAGATTGAAAATTCTGTCCCTCAGCAGAGCCTCATTCCCCTTGAAAAACGGTTATCACTTGGGACGGAATTTTTTATCCGAACCTTCAACACATGTAAGATACTTATAGGACAGGATAATTAGATAAATAAATATATCTGCTACTGGAAACTAATTCAGTTAAGTCACTACTTAAACAAAACTAGTGATTAGTAATCCAAGCACACTCCTGCATGACATGGAGCAGGTCTCATGTTTGCCTTTAAAGTCATGAATAGATATAAGATGATGCAGCTTTTGTAAAATAGACTCACTTTTGTATATTCTGTGCTGGAAGTCCTTCATGGGTCAGTGGTCTAAGGTGCTGTCTCAAGATCACTTTCTAGAATATCTCACTGCTGCTGTCATGAGTTTGTGCCCAAGTCAATCCAGTTGGGTTAAATGCCACTGTCAACACAATACAGGTTACATATGGTTTATCCAATTTTATTTGTGAAGGAAAACCACAGAATAAATCTGAGTAGAACCACAGTACTTCTTCAAGTAACTGGAAAACTTTCTCACAAAAAGTTTGTGGACCCAGTGGGGCTCAAAACCCTGACCTCAGCGATAAGAGGTAAATGTCGATAGTAACTAAGATGACTCACCTTTGGATGACCCCCCAACTAATCCTAAAATTTTAATGTCAGAAAGTTATTTGATGACAATATATCAACTGTAATATATTGAAAATGGCATACAATTCTACTCAAAAAAAAAGGAATTCTGTTTTGGAAAAATGTACTTTAACATTAGCTTTATGTTTATATGTCATGATTACAGACTTTTATTTTACTCATTACAGTGTGTCAGAGATGGCGGCTTCATTTTGAGTTTGTGACATCTGTAGAGCCCATCACTGGACCAGAAAAACCCACAAATCCTGACGAGAGCAGCATGTGGCGCGGCCCGTCAATGGTGAAGGTGGAAACCATGGTGTGGGATCTGCCAATAAAAATGTTTCCTGCCAATCCCATACATGCATCTAGTGTGATGTTGTTAAAGACTTCACATTCCATAGGCGTATGATGGAATATTGAGAGATTGGAGAATGAGATATTTTGTATTGATATTGAAAATTGTGCAATTTGTCAATTTGTGGTGTCAGAAGCCTTCTGGACATAGAGAGGACAGTTTGTAAATACTGTCACTATGCATTGAGCCAATACTAGTATATGGTGAAACTTTCTTGGTAAAGGAAGGAAATTATAAGTAATACAATGTTATAAATTGCGTCAAGGACATATTACTGGTACTGAAAGTATTTTAAATGATCTGTACTCGATGTTATGATCATCTCAAAGATGTGGCAAGTGAGGCATTGATGTTGAAAATTGTGCAATATTTTACAAGCAAGTAACAGAAAACTTGTGATTTTAGATAGACCATGTGGTAATTTTTAAGAGTTACAGTTCATGTGAGAACATTGAAATGAGACAGGTCATGTGATAACTGTGAAAAGAGATGGGTCATGTGAGAACATTGAAAAGAGACATGTCATGTGATAACTGAAGAGAGACAGGTCATGTGATAACTCTGCAGAGAGACGGGTCATGTGATAACCTTAGTTTAAACAGTATGTTATTAAAAGATTTACATCAATTTAATACATAGAATATTAATCACAATAACAAGAGTACCTATTGAAATGAATGTAGGAAGTGAATCTATGACCTTTGTAGGATCTGTTTCTCAATGTGAAGAGAAATGGATCATGTGATAACTTTGAAGAGAAAAAATAACTGAGCACTGATAATTAATGAAATGTAATGATTCTGAAAAAGGTTAATCAAATTAAGAATCTATGAATTTTTTTATTTTGTGCATTACGAGATGAAATGGCTGCAGACAGGCATTTTTACTGCAGTGAGAGTTTGTTAAAATTACTTTTTTTCAATTTATGTTGAATTGAATTCCTACAGAGTGGACATATCTTATACAGGGTACATATATAGTGAAAAAAATGTTGAAAACAATTGTATATGGAAATTGTGTTTAAAGAGGGGACGTTTATGTTGAAATTGAGCTCTTACAGAGTGGGCATAACTTGTGAAAAGACATTGAAGTTTATGTTGAAATTAAATTGTAACAGAGAAGATATACATGTATATAGCAGTAAGTGATAACTAAGTTTGTGTACATTGTGAATGCTTGTGGTCGCAGGAAAAATATATCATTGAAGTGTAAAGTTGTTTATAACAGTTACTGTAAGATGGCGAGTAATTTTCAGTGATTGTTTAAATACACATCAGTTTTATTTTCACAACCACAGTGACTTAATTAATACTGAAGTTTGACTCCCTATGAGTTCACTTCTGAAACCAACGATTTTCAATCTTATAGTGCTTTAAATTCTCTTTTAACATGCATGTTATCATACGAGCTTGCTTTGCTTAAGCTTTTTGCGCTCACTGTGCTCAAAATTATTTGTGCATTATGCAATGTAGAAATTACCTGATGAAGGACATGGATGAGATAGATGAAGGTTACTAAACTGTATTCCTCTCAAGTATGACATAATGGGACCAGAAAATAATCATTTACTTTATATGATGGAAGATGTTGTTGAAAGTTGTACACTATTGGTTTTAATGTTGGAGTTGACATTAAGCTCCCAAACAAAGTACAATAAAAGGAGACATGACTGAAAATTGCCAATTGTGATATTTATATTTCAACAATGTACAATTTATGTTTGTTTACGGATGACCTTGTACAGAGGAGGAATTTGTTGAAATTCGCCAAATTTGCTATACTGGTTTTGTTGCAGCTTCATTATATTAATGATTAATGAAACATTTTGAAAAGAAAGAGACAATTATGTGAAACTTTGTTGAGGTTTTGTCTATTCATGATTGCAACCATATGGTCCAAAGTGTGTCTTGTCACAAGACAATTTGCCGATTAAAAATTGGTACAGTCAATCGTGTCTAGTGCAGCCAGTCATGAGGAGCAAAAGTGGACTTTTAAGACAGGTTGTTGTTTAATACAGGTTGATTTGCTCTTAAAGCATATAAATGGGAAAAACATGTGTCTGCTTAATAGAGGCGACCGTCTATACAGATGTGACTGTATATAATTATATGCCTTTAATAGCACTTGTTATGCTTTGTACTAGGAGATGGTCAAATCAATAAATATGTATTAAAACTATGTTTTTACCACTTGACTTTATTTTCACCAATAAGCTGAAAGTACCGACATGGGTTCGATCCACGGCCATGTATGGTGTCCCTCCCCCAGGGCCATGTGTGTGTCCTTGAGAAAGACACTTCATCCACATGATTAGTACTTGTTCTACCCAGGAAGACCTCAAGCATGATTTGTAATTACGTGTACTTTTGTCCTAATCAAGGTAAAATGAATAAGTTTTAAATATATCAAGTACTGACATGGCCAATCACAACACAGTTGGTAGACAAACAGGTAGATAAGCACTGCTTGGAACACTTCTGTAGCCATCTGGCATTTTTTTACCAAGATTATAATTAGGACCATTTAATTAGGAGTGCGACCTTTAATTATCAGAATGGGAGAACAGGAATGCAGGGTTATTGTCATTGAGAGGAATGTTGGAAATAATACATTAAAAATATGAAAAATATCATGAAAGTTTCGAGAATGAATGGCCCGAATTATATACCAGACTTTCGTTTCACCTCTATTTCCATCTGAATTAAGTGTCGCAAAAAAAGGTAACATCCGATAATTTTGGATGAGATTAAAGGTGTCACTTAAACATAGGAATATAATCTGTGGTTCCAGATCCAATAGGAATATAAGCTGCAGCAGGTTGATGGAATGAAAAATAGAAACAAAAAGTTCTGGGGACGGAATTTATTTCATAAATTTTATCACAAATTCTATCCATGCACATATAATTTCTTTTACTATTTGAATTATAGAAAACCAATACACACATTTTCAATAAAGATCAATTATCACAGAATGAAAAACAGATAAATGTACCACAATACTAGGGAAGTGAATATATTCCATTAAAAGAATAAAAAAGAATGAAAGAAATCTGGATAGAGTTTAAACTACACTTATTTAACAAAGTACAGTAGAACTTCGTTGGCACGAACACGGTTGGGCTGGTACACAACATATAGCTTGAACCACTCATCTGGTCCCGGCCGAAGTCGTATTTCAAAGTATATACATGTACATGTATGATATAATGTTGAACAGATGTTGAACAATGCTTGTTTGAACAACCCTTAACTTGAACTATTTTGTCTAGTCCTGTCGGGTCCGAGCTATTGAAGTTCTACTGTATATACTTAAAAATACTTAAATTGCTTATGTTTAAGTAAGCATTTAAATTGGTTTAACTTAAATCAGTTTACATTTATGCATATTTCAAGTTTTTAGGTATTTACTTTATAGTCCAGTAAATATTGGTGAAACTCAATCCTTGTCCTTTAAAAAAAAAATAACCTTCAGAAGAATTAGTATTCAACAACTGAATGAGAATATTTTATCTCGTGGTAAATAATTGTTTGAATATACCACATGATTTGTTATAAATTTCTATTAAGTAGTAATAGTTGTTTGATTTCTGTTTACAGTACTTTTAAGCGGAGACAGACCTCCCAAGCATGTGTTGACATTGAACTAGAGCAGAAACACATTGAACCAGAGCAGAAACACATTCTGCTGTAGTATATTGGCCTTCACCAGCTTAAAGACAATATAAGTGGAGGCAGACCTCCAAGGTACTCGACCTTGTAATAGAGTAGAAACATATTCTGCTGCAGTATATTGGTCCTAGATGCTATGCAACATATTAGTTGAGGCAGACCTCCCAAGCAGCCTATTGACCATGTAAGTGGAGGCAAACCTCCCAAGCATTTTATAGACCATAGTAGTGGAGGCAGATGTCACAGGCATGTATTGGGCCTTAAACCAGAGTAAAAACACATTCTGCTGCAGTGTATTGGCCTTAGGCAACATACATATACCCTTGCATTTATAGTTCCATCAGAGAAGGTGTTTCCCTACAAAAATTATATATAAGCTTTTGTAAAAGTTCAGAGCGAGACTCAACTCTTGACTGAGACCTAAAGAAAGTAGGAACATGTTTTACAGCAATGTATCAACCTTATGCCACATGTTTATTATCTATGCCATAACATTTGTAGTTTCAGAGGAGAAAGTTTGTTCTTTAAGGTTTCCCTATATAGCTCGTGTAAAATAGGGGCTGAACCAGAGTAGAAGCGCCTGCAGCAGCAGTGCAATCATCTTACAAAATGGCCAGTCAAATATCACAATGCACCATCGAAATTTTTTATTGGTGTAATGTAATACAATCTAATACTTAAGTTTTAATACATGTTGAAATAATACTTTTATGTTTAACAAATTAAAAGATAATACAATATTTGTCTTGTTGAAAAGTTATCACAATTATAAATTCTGCGTTTAATAAATGGCTGCATTTAATCGATCAGTTACATTGTTTAAACCAGCCTTAACTCTGCCAGTTGTCACGGTTACGGTGATACACTGACATCTGGGAGTAAAGAATGATTTGTCACAGAAAAACATCATGTTTACAGTTAAATTATTTTTTTAATTGTCTAGTAAATAAGTTTTAACTTTGCCATTCACAAATGAAGTTTTTCTTCTCCATGAAATGATTTTTCTTCTTTAAAAGGATTTCACTACCTGAAAAATAAAATAAAAATATTAAAGATTATTTAATATTAAGATTTCTTTTGGGATTTTTTAAAGATTAATTACTAAAAAAATCTAATTAAACATACACAAACATATTGTTGTGTTTCACTTTGTGATGCATTTCTATTTTAAATTTTTTTTTTATATAAAGCACTTGCAATACACGAGATGGAAAATTTATGTGGGTATATAATGTTTATGTATAAATCAATAATTACTCAGTTATAGGAAAACTGATATTTCATCCCCTGTCACAGCTATGTGTGGTATTCTTGTGCATGTCACTTCATTTACTTATGCTTAGTATTGGTTCTACCCAGGATGACTTTGAGCGTTATTTGTATAAGTTGTTAGTTTTTGTTTCACAATAGCGGTAAAATAAATAAGTTTTAAAACAAAAAAGGGAATTGCTGTAGCTAAATATTAAGAAAATTTGGCGGACAGCCTCTAGATATACATGATTTATATGTAAAAATTGTCATATAATAAAACTGTTAACTTGATAACAATAATAAAATAATATGCAAATAAAGTGGTCATTTTTTTGGTACTATTAATGTTTTGATTTATACTATAAATTTAAAGTAATTTGACTGCTGAATGTTTTAAACTTTCTTTTAAACCATGCATTAAGTCTTATGGGTGTTTATAATTTGGACAATACTTTTTTTAAAATTTGACCCTGCAATGTTATTAGATAGAAAATCTGGATAAATGCTAATCTATGTTTGTTTCCTAATGTTATCAGTCGAGATGGGATAAACATATAAATTATAGAACTATGTCCATATATTTCACTGATATTTTGTTAAGAATACATACCTCATTATGTTGTCAACGACTGCCTCAAAACCTTCCTGCCCCTCACTGTCCCGGTCTTTGAGTCATAGCTAGAAAGCGGACCCCCGGTCAGTTCATGTGGCGTGCTCTCTATTCCCACTATTATATTACTGAAAGTCTACAGAACAAAACAAAACAAGTGTACATGTACAGAAGGTATGTCTGATCAACAGATATTGGAACCTGTTCTCCGAGTATTGTTTTTGAGACGCCAACAGGTCAAGATGAGAATTGAACCTGCAACCTCCGGCGTGAGCAGCCAATGCTCTATCCACTTGTGTGTGTCAAGCAAGAGATCCCACAAATCAATGGCCTCTCAAAGACAATACCTAATATTACCGAGCCTTTCACAAAGGATCTGAGTTTACTTCATAATCTAGATAAATTAAACAAATATTAATAAGTTTTCTTTATTTGTCAAAATAAAATGTACAACAACATTTGATAGGCTTAAATGATAAATAAAAGTACAAAAACCTAACCCTGGGAAATAATGAATTGAGCTGAATTTCAAATGGTCACCAGAGACAACAAATTTGGCACTTTTAGTACTGGGTAGTATATACCTACTAAATCTGATATAGAGTGATGCTATTCTGCATTTATTTCTCTGTCTGTAACTGAAATCCATCAAGTCACCTTGTAATGGATAAACCACAGTTGACTAAAATAATAAAATAGAAACTAAGAAAACAAAAGCTTAACATACCGTAGTTTTTATATTTGGTAGTTCTGTTTCATGGAAGAAATCACTGTAAATAAAAGGAAGAAATTTTAATACAGATTATGTATATTTCAGAGTACAAGTAGTTTATTAATACATGTATTCCTTATACAGTCTTTTTTTAAAGGGACACAAAGCAATGTTAAATCAAATTTTACTCAAATCATGTTCACACATGAAATCAAACTTTACACATGTTTGTCCATCCATCAAGAATTCCTTTAAACAACTTTTACTCTGAAAAAAATGGACAGATTTTCATAAATTTGGTGTGAAGCACTGTTACATGAAACTCTCAAGTTTGTTCAAACCATGACCCTAGGGTAAGTTCTTGGTCCGAGGTTATAAATATTTTTTCCATGCTGAACTCAAAGATGAATCAACTTGTTATAACAAATTAAACGTAAATACGTAGAATTTTCTACCTCAAATCTGCATCAATACTCTAAAATTCTAAGTCAAGCATTTGGCTTTAAATTGGGTTTGTATGTGACTCCTAGAAATTGTGTTTTGAGTACAAACTTGAGTTGAGCATGAAAAATATTTTATAACCTCGGGGGGCCTGGCTCCATAGGGCAGATTTTGTTTTGAAATTTCAGATATCTTCTCTGAAACCACAAGGCCATGAGAGTTGGTATTTTGTAGTATCACTTTATCATTTTCTCTTGAGTTTATTCAAACCATGACCCTAGTTTAACATTGAGAAGTTTTTATTTATCGACCAGCCAAATCTGTATGAATTTGGTATAAATGATCCCTATGAGTAGAGGTTATAAATTTATTCAAATAAAGGGGCAAGAGTTCATAATGTCTCAGTATGGGGACTTTGATTTTTACGAAGGCATACTGTGGGAAAAAGGAAATACTCTTTTTTTCTGATCTGTTTTAGGTATCATTTCAATCATCCTTGATGATTGATGTACAATATTGCATCTCATTGTCATTAGTCTTTCACCACTGATTCAAGTAGGAAAGTTATCAGTTACTTTCAGAGAAGAGTGCTCTCAAGTACTGGTTAAGCTTACGGGCTTCCAGGAAAGAGCGATCAGGTTTACTGATTGTCTGACACTAAATATCCAAACATAATATCCAATGCTATACAGTAGCATTGTTTTTGTGCATAATTTTTCTACAAGGAATATTTTGTGAAAATTGGCAATAAAAAGGAATAAGCCTATCAGAGCTTATCAGCAATACTTACGCTTTTTTATACTCATTTGGTATTCTTGAAGCATCTACTGAATATTCTTGTCTCTCTTTAGCAGCCTAAATTGGGGAAAAAAGTATTTTTAAAATCAATAAATAGCCAAACTTTTATCAAATTAATTAGAATAAACAATAATGAATATGAAGATGATGATATACATTTGTATTTCCTTATTGCAGTATTTAAGCTTGAACAATTTACTATTGAGAAGAGTGTATGTGGTTTTACTTTAATTCATATAAGGTATATGATAAATTTAACAATTTATATACATGTGTTACTGTATAGTTTAATATAAATTAAAACAATCAAAAATTAAATTTACCTTGAGAAGTTGGTAATTAGACGTTCTTGCCACAAAGTCGGAGAAATCGTTCAATTTCTTCTCCTTTTGTCTGTAATTCTCTCGTATCTAAATAAAATATGAGTAAAAATATGAGAAATATGCATAATACATCATTGAAAGTATGGCATGGCATGGCATGGCATTGCATTGTATTGTGTTAAATGTCTTTTTACATGTGCAGAAGGATCTGGTTAAGAATGAAACCTACTAGTTAAGCATTTCTCCATAATTGTTCAAAATATTCCATGTTCTATATGGCATCCAGTTTTATTTTTTGGTGGAGGAAAACCTCAGATGCACTTATATTTATATCTTAATTAACCCTTTGCTCCATAGATACGTGTTTTCCCGCACCAATCACAGAAGGCCTTTAAAAACAGTGCAGGAAAGGGTTAATACTACATTAGAGTGTATTCTTGGAGTTTACTTCAAAACTTATAGATATAAATAATAAATTTTGAATAAAATAAATAATATTGTCTAACATAGCATAAGAGCTATAATAAAAGACATAAATTGTGAGCTTAAATATAGATTTTATTAAAATAACTATAATAAACAACATGAATTTTGAGCATAGATAAGACTTTAAAATCTCTTCATGCATAAATAGACCAGCAAAATCAAAAATAAATAATGAGCCTAAATAATGACTTATCAAGCAATTATACAATCTTAGATCAAAGTTTAAAACTCCTGGAAACTAGCAAAATAAAATGTTGGAAATATGATGAATGTTAGCATTGCAACTTTGTAAGACATATTGTTTGTAAGTTTTACAATGTAAAATGGAAAAAAAAATTGTTATAGTATTAGTTGGCTGATGATCTGATACTGGCTGACACATTAAATGATTTTTATAAGGGTCTATAGTTTCATACTATGAAAAGTTTTGACCAAAAAAAACAAACAAGCAATGTTGTTTTTGAGAAACAAGCGATGTTATTTTTAAGAAACAAGCAATGTTGGTTTTTAAGAACAAGCAATGGTATTTTTAAGAAACAATGTTGTTTATAAGAAACAAGCAATGCTGTTTTTAAGAAAATTTTGGATTATTTTCCAACTGTTAATCAAAAGGTTCCTGCCCAACCGATAAATAATCTATTCTAGTTCTACCCTGGAAGAAAAAAAAGATTGAGAGCATTTTACATAAGCTCTGAGATGACTTTGCAATTGAGCTAAAATGATTTTATAGTATAAACTATTGTGTAGATAATAGAAAAAAAAAAGTGTTTTATCTGCATCTAACCTCAGCATAGAATTCCTGTTCATTAAGCACATCCTGGCTGTGCTGGGCCTCCAGGAGCTCTTGCTGTGTGCCAGCCACGATCTCAGCGCGGTTCTCTATAGCACGTGAAATGGCCTCGCCAGCCTCCATGTCCGGAGTTGTTGGTCGTACGTTTTCCTGCTCTAACTCTGACAAAACCTCCGTCCATACTTCACCCATCTGTAATAAATATACATAAAAAATAAATCAAACTCGTTTATGCTCCCACCATTTGAAGATTAAGCCCCTTTTATCAATAATTAGTTTCCACTCAATAGTGGCGGGCATTCGGGTCAACAAACATTTCTAGTTTCTTCTTCACTGTCACTTATATTTTGATTTACTATTCAAATCTGTACTGTAATAAAAGATTTATTAGCTCGGGAACAGTATACATATATATGGAAAAATGACAAGATTCTTATTATGAAGGGTGTCCATATGTGACCTCAATCATAAATTAGATTGGATTTTACAATAAAACAAGCATTGCAACATGATTTTGAACAAATCTGGTCTGGAAATGGTAACCTTAGAAAAAGCGCTCTATAATTGGATTTGCATTTGTTAAATACTGCCTTATAATGGGTTAGGATCATATCCACATTAAAGAATGTACTGGTATATCAAAATTGTAAAATTGCCAAAAAACATTTTTATCCAATACTGATTGAGCCTATATTGCCTTAAAAATATCAATTTAATCATGCCAAAATATTATATTGAAAAAGGCCTAACATGAGGTGTGATGACACACACAGATTCATGACGACACAAACACAAAATATTGTATCCCGATTTAAATTGAACAATCCTATAGAGCAGTGGTTGGGAAGCAAAGGGGCAATGGGCCATAACATAGTCCCATTTTTATCAAAAATGCCTCATGGACATTGGAGAAATATTATTGGTAATATGATTTTTAAGAAATGGCCAAAATTTAAAAACAACCCAAAAATGATACATTAAAATGTATTCCTTCATAACCACTGATAGAGAACAAAAGAAAATCATATATTTTATACAGAAATTGTTTCCACAGTTTTCGATTATAAATGTTGCTTATGTGTTAACTAGATCAGCTTTATATGACCACTGTATTCAGTTGCCATAAGTTTGACTTAATACTGCCTAGATTTTCCTCTCATCCAATGAAACACCCCCATGTACAAACATGTTTTACCTCTCTTCCAATGAAAGGCCCCCCATGTACAAACATGTTTTACCTCTCGTCCAATGAAAGACCCCCATGTAGAAACATGTTTTACCTATGGGACAATGAAAGGCCCCCATGTACAAACATGTTTTACCTTGAAGTCCAAGTACTTTTCTATCACCGTCAGTGTGATGTGATCTTCAACTGTAAGTCCGGGCAAATCTGTGAAACCTGAAAAATTAAACGCATATGTTCAGATCATCTGATATTGAATAGAACAGTAATTGTGAAGTGTAGCTGATAAAAAAATGAATTTGCAGAAAAGATTAAACCAGAACAATACAGATGATCAACTACAAAAATCAACACAATAAGTCATACAGTTAATTAAATATAGTAGTTTCATGTGATTACTTATATTAATAGCATGATTGTTCATTTATGGAAATGTGACTTGTACGTGTCACCAACGAACACTTGATCACTGACCTATTTTACAGAAGATGGAGTATATTTTGGCCCTCATATTCTCAGACACATCTACTATGGCTTGACTGGGGCAGTTGGCGGGTAGTGATGTAAATCCTTGCTGTTCTTGGAGAGAACCCATCAGGGGGCACTTCACGTCTACAAAATATAACAAATTTCTGTTTTAAATAGACAGTCAATGGAACATTCCTGTAAACCTGCATGAAAATCAAACCAGTAGCTTCAAAGGAGTATTCCCTCCCTCCTCAAAATTAAAAAAGCAAACTTTACTAAACTTTGTCATCTTTAATTTTATACAAGAAAGTATGTTAGGGAATGTATAACAAGAAGACATGGTCAGTAATATCCCCAGCCATTAGGTATTTTACTTGGATATTCTGAGTTCTGAAACTTGAAAATGAAAACTCGTTCACAGCAAAATGCACAACCAGACAAATAGTTGTGCACCGCAAAGGAAGAAGTTCATTATTTTCAGGTAATGGAGCAAATACTGGAAATGAAACTTTCTTTATTGCAAAAGACACTACTAGGTTGGTATGTGTCCAAATTTAATTATCTTGAACAATTTGGAGTTTGTAATTTTAGCTTTTTTGTTTCCATGGTGATAATAAAAACATCGTAAAATGAAAATTTGACCACTAGGTTGTTATGTGTACAAAGTGCCATGAAATTATTTTGAACAGTTTTTAAGTTATGAGAATTTCATAATTTTGCAGTTTGTTTCCATGGTTACAGAAAATATATTGAAAATAAAACTCCCTCATACCAAAGGCACTACTAGATCATGTGGTTGACATGTGTTCCATGATGGTACCTGGAACGGTTTTGGATTTATGATCTGCAAACAGCAAATTTTGACTACCGGTATTTGTTTCCATGGTAACAGAAAAATATTAAAAATGAAAAATCTCTCATAGTAAAAAGCATAATTTCAGGACTTTGTACACAAAACTTGCACTACGTTGACAAATGAACAAAGTTTCATGAAGACACCTTGACTGATTTTGGAGTAGTTCTTCCAAAATGGTGAATTTTGTAATTTCGGCTATTTGATAGAAACAATAAATATTCTTCTAACAAAGGGCACTGCAGCACCACTAGGTTGACATAATAACAAAATTTTGTGAAGTAATCTTGAACGGTTTTGTAGTTGTGCCCCGAAAATGATTTTGGACGCACGCATGAAAGCACACACGGATAGTGCCCAATTTAGTTTCTTCAGCAAAATTAAGTCGTGGTGATAAAAATATGAATTAAATATAAAACTTGATTAGCAGATAAAAACATTACCAACTATGGCTCCATTTTGGTCTCTCCTCACACCAATATCTCGCTCTTCAGACCTCCATATCTCACAGAACAAATGGGCTGCAGAGGAGTTGTCTTTGCCGCGCCATGTGAGAACATGATGTACAGTTTTGGGGTTCTCGCACAGATCAAGAAGACATCCGAGTATCAAGTTGTGCATACCTTTTGGACACTCCTAAAGAATGAAGATGAGATTTATAGATATATAGATAAGATATATTTTTATAAGAAATATACATACAAAGCATGGCAATAACATGATTTAGTTATTTTACAGTCATTTTATTACAAAGCAATTGGTAGCAAATAGTTGCCAATAATAGACAATGGTAGGCCATTTGTTGCCAATAGCAGCTTATAGTTGCCAATGGTAGACAATGGTAGGCCATTTGTTGCCAATAGCAGCTAATAGTTGCCAATGACAGACAATGGCAATTCATTTGTTGCCAATATCAGCTAATAGTTGCCAATGGTAGACAATGATAGGCCATTTGTTTCCAATAGCAGCTAATAGTTGCCAATGATAGACAATGGTAGGCCATTTGTTGCCAATAGCAGCTAATTGTTGCCAATGGTAGACAATGGCTATCAACTGAAGTCAGTGGTTGGTTGTGAATGATTGAAAATGGCTAATGCTTTACAATAGTTGTCAGAGTATAAAAATGGTTGCCAATAATTGCTAATGATTGCAATTGTATTAATGATTGCCATTGGTAGATAATAGTTGCTTATAAATGTAGAAGACAGTGGTTATCCAATTGTTGTGAATAGTAGATGATTGCCAAGGATGGACAAAGGTAGTTAATGGTAGCCAATGATAGACATTTATAACCAATGATTGCCAATGGAAGACAACGGTAGACAGCCAATGCTTGCAAATGGCAGATAATATTTGCCAATGCAATGTAGACAAAAGGTTACTAACGAAAGACAATATTTGCCAATGGTATATAATGGTTGCGAACGGTAGACAATGGAACCAATGGTAGACTGTTTGCAAATTGTAATTGTATACAATGGTTGTCAATGGCAGACAATGGTTGCCAATAGCTGCCAGTGGTTGCCAATGCAATGTGGACAAATGGTTAATAATGAAAGACAATATTTGCCAATTGTATATAATGGTTACGAACAGTAGACATTTGAACTAATGGTAGACTATTGTAATAGTATACAATGGTTGTCAATGACAGACAATGGTTGCCAAGTGTAGTCAATGGTAGACTGTGTAGTCAATGGTAGACTATGGTTACAAATTGTACACAATGCTTGCCAATAGCTACTGCTGAAAGACAATGGTAGACAATGAGAGCCAGTGGTTCCAAATAGTAAATAATAGTAGTAGCCATTGGCTGCAAATGATAGGCTAGCTGCTAATGGTTGCCAGTGGTTTCAATAGTATACAATAGTAGAAGTCAATGGTTAAAGAAATGGTAGGCAATGGTTGCCAAAGATAGACAAAGGTTGTAAATGGTAGCCAGTGGTAGAAAATGGTTACTTATGAAATACAATGACTGTCAATGGAAGACAATGGTTGCAAACTGTATACAATGGTGACCAATGGAAGATAATTGTTACTAATGAAAGGCAATGTTTGCCAATGGCAGATAGCAGTTACCAATAGCAGACAATGGGTGTCAAATGGTAGACAAAGGTAGGAAATGGTTACCAGCAATAGACAATGATAGCTAATGGTTCCCAATGGTAAACAATAGTAGACGACATTGGTTGCCTATGGTAGCCAATATTTGCCAATGGTATACACTGTTTGCCAATAGTTGACAATGATAGCCAATGGTTACAAATGGAATCCACTGTTCGCCAATGGTAGACAATGAAAGCCAATGGTTACAAATGGTATTCAATGTTTGCCATTGGTAGACAATGATAGCCAATGGTTGCACATGGTATACAATGGTTGTCAATAGGAGACAATAGTTGTTTGCCAATGGTAGACAATGATAGCCAATGGTTGCACTTGGTATACAGTGGTTGTCAATGGTAGACAATGGTTGTTTGCCAATGGTAGACAATGGTTTAAAAAGATAGACAATGTTTGTGCATTGGTAGATGATGATTGCCTATGGTAGACAAAGGATGCCAGTGGTTAACAATGGTTGTTTGCCAATTGTAGAAAATAGAAGCCAATGGTAGACAATGTATGACAATGGTTAAAATGAAAGACAATGTTTGCCAATGGTAGACAATGATTACTTATGAAATACAATATTTGCCAATGGTAGACAATAGTTGCCTATGATAGACAATGGTTGGTACACGATGGTAGTCGATGGAAAACAATAGTAGTAATCAATGGTTACAAGTGGTAAACAAGGGTTGCAAATGGTAGACAACGGTTACTAATGGTCACAAACAGCTGTCAATATACTATTCCATGTTTTGCATAAACCAATGGTTGGATTGGCAAACAATGGTACTAATGGTTAGTTTGTGATGTTACAACGACACACAACATACCTGTAGAAGGTCAGTCAACAGAAATACACCTTCTTTCTCCAGCAAATAATCTTCTGTTGCATAGCAACCAACAATAGCACACCTGGAATATAAAACAGTTTTAAATAACTTAAATCAGTAGGCCTGAAATATGCAACAAATATAAAGCTATATCAACATTCAATTTATGTTAATATAGCAACATCAAATGGAGATGAAAGAAAGATAACAAACAAATTCATTGAATTCAGGTCCAAAGCCAAAAACTGTCAAATTTCCTGTAAAAATAAATGATCTGACTAGCTATACAGTAATACATGAACATAGTTCCTGGACAAATAATTGCCATTTGATCACTCTCTCTCTTTTAGTTTCCATTGAATTGCATCAAAACTGTAGGAGTTAGTTCTAACACGATACGTGTTAATGATGGATAGACAAATATAAATGGACAGGGACCTTTACTATGTCTCTTCTCTTTTTTTTGAATGTTGTATGGTGTTTAGCACATTTTCAAAAAATTTTCAGTCATATCGCGACGGTGTCTACTTGAGACAGTATTCTGAGCTCACACTGGAATATCATGCCGCAGACACATGGTACGATACCCCAACCAGTCACATTATACTGACACCTGGCAGACCAGGCCTAGAACTCTCCTCTAAATGCTGAACGTTAAGCGAGGAAGCTTCTAGTACCATTTTTAAAGTCTTTGGTATGACCCGGCCGGGGATCGAACCCCAAAGTGGGGTACAAAAATCTTTCAAAATATCTAACCATTAGCAACTAAGTTCATGCAGGGTAGAGACAGTACAGTCATTAAGTATTGCTCTTATTCACTGATTAAACAAATGAAGAGTAGACTAACAGCAGCTTAAACAATACCTGTATGATTCGTACATTTTATTGTAACTTTTATTTCAATTTAGTTGTACAAAAACAGACATATTGATACAAAATAGTTCATGACAATTATATATTCATTTAGAAATTTCTAATAGCCATTGAGTGTCTCACTGTCTGTGGGAATTGAATGAGTAATAAACAGTGCCCACTAAATCCAGACAGTTTGTTTGAGTAGTTTAAATCTCAAGGGCCGTCTTATCGTAATTAATAAAAATGTTCAAACAGAAATCCTCCCCAAGCATTTTGTTTTTCAGTTTCTCTTTTAATTATTATTTGAAATACTTCACAGTTAATTTACCACATAAAGTCATAACACCTCTGTACTTAATGATAAAATATAACTTGCAACATAATCAGTAAGTGTGATGTTTTAGCATTTAAAAATATCACTGAACTATAAAAAATGTTAAATTAGTGAAACCGGGGTCAACAACTCAATGGCTACCAAACATTAAGATAACGTTTACACATATACATTTGTAGACGTGTAGAACAATATACATGTAGTTGAAATCAATTTTCACAATTTAATATAAAGTAGTTAGTTATATAGTGGAATATCATTAAACATTTGGCAGGTTAATCAATTGTATTAGAGATATACTGAAACAATAAATATATAAGCTTAAGCTCTGCAAATTCCTGAGCAGATACTACACAACTTAAAAAGTGAACATTTTCACCTACAAATCCTTAATAAGTACTCATCCAGTCTAACAAACATTGATGAGAGTCAACCTTGTTACGTTATCAAAATGCTTTGCACTTGTTGTAATGTATAAACTATAAAGCAACAATACATGTTGAATTGAATATTGGAGTTCATTTATTGATGATAGATAAATGCATAAAAAAAACAATCCAATTGTCATAAAAACATTCCGCTTTGAATCTTTTATCTGACTTTGTAAACTTATTTTTTTGAAAAGAAAGTAATGCTTTATTGAGGTATATAAACATTAAATAATTATTCTTATTGCAGGTCTAGTCTTGATAATAAGCAGTTAAATATTATAGTTGATTGGAGAAAAGAAAAAAAGGAAAAAATAAATACTCTCTGGGGAGAGGATGGGGATTGATATAATTAATTATCTAAAAAATATAAATGTATTTGTAATAAAACAAATGTGTCTAAATTAAACTGAAAGAGTAACATGTAAAATGTTTCAAATTTGTATCAAGATATTAGTGGCTTATAATCAGTCCAAATAATATCAAAAGTGTGTATTTTACAATCTATAGTTGCAAGATACCGTTCTGTATTATATATGTTTTTTAAAGTTGTCAAGTGTAGGTTTAACTGGGTGTACATAAATTTCTATGCAATTAATATTATTTTATTCAAAACTTTGTCAAAAATTTTATTTCCCAACATAATATCTGTATTTGTCCAATTTAAATTAATGCCTATACATTTTTCGCAAATATGGTTTATAAAACATGGGATAAATTTGCATAAACTGCAAATATCAGAATCCTTTATTTTCACTCACAATGCTGGGCTAGGTTAGCTCATTCCATAGTTCATCTGACTATCAATCCTGGGCTTGTGAGTTTAAATCCTAGCCCAGACATGGTTCTCGCTGATGATTTATATATGACATTGCCTCTTATTGTCATTTGTCTCTCACCGCTGATTCAAATGGGAAAATTATCAGTTAGTTGTGGAGATGGGTGTGCTCAAGTACTGGTTAACCTTCCAGGATCCCAGTTCGGGTTGATTAATCATCTCTTAGCACTCAATAGCATGATAAGTTTCCAAATATTCAAATAATCATTCAAATAAACTCACCAGACACAATCCACAGCTGAGAGGAGAAGCCTGTGGTGACCGAGACCGCTGTTGAGAAGTTTTGGATTTGTCCTTAGATAGTTAACACATACATTCACACCAGCCTCACCAAACAATTCCTGGGGAAAAGAAATATGAAATATGTTAGCAAGAAAAAAGGAAAACATGACAATGATATATGTATGTAATATCAGGACAGACCTTATCTATACAGGTGTTATCTTCAAAGATCATGTTCCATGTTGTCACTTCTTCTGTTTATAATTAATCATTATACTTATCAAGAGTTTTTTATTGTGTTTGTGCTGTACCAGCCAGATCCAGTTAGTTAAGTTGGTAGCACGCCTGACTAGTATGGGTCCTAAGTTTGTAACCATGCCCGGACACAGTCTCTGTGATGATTGATATATGACATTGAGTCTCATTGTCATTCTTCTCTAAGTGCTGATTCAAGCAGGAAATTAATCAGTTACTTGCAGAGATCAGTGTGATTGTGTACTAGTTCCAGGATCCCAGGAAAGAGTGGTTTAACTGATCATCTGTTGGCCCTCAATGGCATAAAAATGATGCTAAATATTCAATTAATCAATTTGAACTGAGCTTGTTTTTACTTTGAATAATGAAAAAAAAAATGTTTTAAGTACTGGCATATACATGACAGAATATAGCTACCTTGTGATGCATATTTCCATCACAGAGACACGACAGAATATAGCTACCTTGCGATGCATATCTCCATCACAGAGACATGACAGAATATAGCTACCTTGCGATGCATATCTCCATCACAGAAACACAACAGAATATAGATACCTTGCGATGCATATCTCCATCACAAAGACAGGACAGAATCATCATCATGTCTGACTGCATCTCCACATCAATGGAATCATCCTCCGTGTTACTGTTAATGGCATTTGTCAAAATGGCTGCAACAAATACAAAATGGCTATAAGGAGTCTGTAACTAGAGTTACTATTGATACATATATTATATGTTATAAAGTTATCATCCATGTAGTGTACACCAGGCCTTCTAAAATTGCCGGTTTTTCGGTTTTTGGACCGATTTCAGAAGTTCAAAACCGGTTTTCGTTTCAAAGTTTAATAAAAAATCGGTCCAGATATTTTCAAAGTTCAATAAAAAATCGGTCCAGATATTTTCTATCGGTCGTATAAAATCTCATAAATTGCTCTTACCATGCCATACTGACCTGCGAAATACGCCTTGCGGCAATATAATTTGACCCAATAATCCGTTTGTTTTGTCACCTGCTGTGCGAAATGATGACAATTTCGACTAAACCATTGACGGTATTAGGGGAGTTTATCGGAAGAGTCTATATGTAGCACGCCTTAGATGTGTGATCAGTGACCCATAGCGTTCTGTCGGTTCATCAAAAGATTGTGTTTGCGTTCGTATATTTCTTTGATATACCGCTACCCAAAGCTGGGACGGTCGGACCGAATATTGTTTGCGTCATTAAAATATTTGATAAAACGTGCGGTGTTACTTGTTTGTTTCATTTTTAAAAAAAAATAATTTTAATTATAAAATTAATGACATTAATTAATGAAAGTGATAAAAGCCGGACCGATTTTGTTTTGATGTGGGACAGGTTCTGAATGGTTTATTTTTGTGGTTGAACCGTTACATTGGTTTCCACGGTGATTATTTCACGCAGCTTCCGAAACTTACATCACTTCCGGTTCGATCGAACATTTTTAATATAATGAAAATTATTCAGTAAAGCGGAAACATAATGTCAGTCATTAAAATGTACACATTGTGATAAAGTATGTTATAAATAATACACAAATAAACTTGAAATCGTTTCCTATTAATAAATAAACGGAGAAATACACGATGCAGCTGACATGGTGGGTGGGGTATGCATACATGTAATGGCATAATGTAAGGCAATTTTAGTGATTTTTTATAAATAAGTGCGATTCTTACGGTAGTAAAAAACCTGGACCGATTTGCATTTTGGAATTTTAGAAGGCCTGGTGTACACAATATATTATACATGGTGCGATTCACTAATATATCTCCCATGGGCTGCTACACAAATGTGACAGCGCCTACAGAAAATTTTGATTCAAGTAGGAAACTTTTCAGTTACTTGCAGAAATGGGTGTGCTCGAGTACTGGTTAACCTTCAAGGATCCCAGGAAAGAGTTGTTAGGGTAACTGTTCATCTAACAGCCCTCATCGCTATAAAAATGATGCTAAATATTCAAACAAATTAAGAGAAAATTCTATACATAGACACGTCAATTTTCCACAGTTACATGTTTATCCAAGAAAAAAATAAATCCAACTATTAAAACACACACTGAAAGTGGGAAATCCTGTTAATTCAGTGTTTGAAAATCATCAGTCAGTTCATTTCTTTACAAACATACTAGAACTAGAGTTTTGTATAAAATTGATGCTTCAGTAAAGTAAGTCATCTTTTCATTTAAACTCAAGCTTTATTAAATATGCAATAAGCACATTTTTGCTGCCATTCTGTGGTTATTATGCTGACTCCTCATTTCTGTGATCAGATCACTTCTGCATGTGGGCGTGACTTACACCCATAAGTCACTACTGGATATGGGTGTGGCTTAAATAACACCCTAAAGTCACTCCTGAATATGAGTGTGGCTTACACCCACAAGTCACTCCTGGATGTGGGCGTGGCTTACAACCACAAGTCACTCCAGGATATGGGTGTGGCTTACACCAACAAGTTACTCCTGGATGTGGGTGTGGCTTACTCCCACAGGTCACTCCTGGATATGGGTGTTGCTTACATAAAATATAATACATTACTAAATCCAACTCACTTATTATTTGATTGATAGCTCCCTGGTCCGAGAGGTCCTGTAGGGCCATCTCGTCTCCCGTGCATACAACACTCCGCAAGACACGCAGACAGAAACGCATCTGCGCTCTTTTGTTGCCACGGCCACCTACACCATGGAGACTGTTGCCATGGCCACCAAAATCCTCTGCAACAGGAATACAAAATAAATAAATGTAAAAATGGTTTAATACTGTGTGAGTCAGTTTAGAAAAATACAAAGACAGAGACGGACAGATGTATGGACAGATGACCAGACCAGACCAGACAGAAATATAAAAAATTTTTACTTATTATTTATTACTATAAACTGACAATAGAAATTGAAGTCTATTCTTTCTCTTAATATATCATTCATGGCATAAGAACGCTTGTTTTAATAAATAACAAACAAGTAGGTGACAATGATCCTAAATTGCTTAAAAGACCATAGAGAGACAGAGACATAGACAGAGACAGAGAGATGATGAGACAAGAGAAGACCATAATGACCCAGTAAAATTTAAAGACAATGCACCTTTATTTAGACACTTAACCAAAATCTTTTACCTGAATTTAAAAGAAAAATATTTTCACAAAAACCACATACCAATAACCTATTAAATCCTAATCCTTTAAAACTTATAAAAATCATATTAGTTACCAAGTACATGAATGTAAAGATAAAGTATCAAAGGCAATAAAGAATCATATTAAAACAACTAAAATCAAAAATAACAAAAAAGGCAAAGAATCATAAACAACTATAAGCAACTAAAACAAAGAAAATAATATAAGAAAGACGTCAGACAATCGAAGAATTCTAAAATAACAGGAACCATCTCCATATTATATGATGTACATAAACTTCTAGTATATACCCTGTTCAGGCTCATCAAAAATATCCAAACTGAAGTTGGAACCAAAGCTCCTAATATAATCCACTGAAAAATGAATATTATAATCCTATTGGTGTATGGCATTTTGTTTAATGTCATTTTCATTATTTTTTACGAAGTTCACACAAATCAATAAGGAACAGTGCCTTTCCGGATTAAATGGTGGGTAGGAAAAACCCATGATCTTATGAAGTGTCTATTTAATTTTAGGAGGTGGGTTAGAGGTAATACATATTTGGTATATAAGGGGGTGAGTACGATGGGTGCATACTTGCCACTGCCAAATTAAACAAGCTTTTCAGAAAATTACAATGTTGTATGGTGTTTAGCGTTGCTTTCAACAATTTTTCAATCATATTGCGACGGTGTCTACTTGAGACAGTATTCTGAGCGCTGTCACACTAGAGTATCATGCTGCAGATACGTTGTATGATACCCCATCCAGTCACATTATACTGACACCGGGACGACCAGACCTAGAACTGTCCTCTAAATGCTGAGCGCCAAGCGAGGAAGCTTCTAGTACCATTTTTAAAGTCTTTGGTATGACCCGGCCGGGGATCGAACCCACAACCTTCCGCATGCGAGGCAGATGCTCTACCACTAGACCATGCTGCGGTCTCAGAAAATTACAAAAAACATTTGCTACACCTAAATTACCATTCAAATTTGAATTGATATAATGTAACTGCCATAACTTATACATACTCTAGTGCTATGAATTGTGGGAGTTTTTTTTTTATTTGTGTTAAATAGGCCTAAATTGGGAAAAAGACAATAAAAGACCTTATCATAGAAAAGTGTTTTGTAAAAAGATGATTATCAGCTTTTTTTCTTTTATTGCAGTATCATTGCTTGGCAGCCATTTGCAGGAATGTCTCAAGTAATAATGTGATTTAAAGCATTTCCTGTTTTCAGAGCGAGTTATTTATTTAAAAAAACTATGATGAATTTATTTAAACCTAGGCAAGTAGTGTGTAGGTAGGTTATTTTCTTGTTGCTGAAGAATTTGAAATGCTTTACAAAATAAAAATAAATTTTTTAGAAAAAATAGCACAAAGAGAAAAATAAATAGATGAAAGTTTACGAAATTTTATTTTGCCGGCCTCTTTCTGGAGAGTAGGAAGGTGACAACAGCAATCTAACAACTTTAAAATATTGGCCTTAGTGTCTGATTAATCACATACCTGGGCCAACACACCATTCCAGAAGGAGAAGTATCCTCGTACTTCCCTGTACCGTCATATAGTCATCAAGCATCTTTGGACACAGAGCACACAGACATGACATGGCCTGCAGCTGTAGTTCCTCAAATTGGGCCGGGGTCCACTCACGCGGACCAGATAAACTTTCGTTTGCACGCACAAATGAAAAAAGTGCTAACATAATGTGACCTTCTGATAAAATCTGAAATGAACCAGAATTGTAATTTGTTATTTTTTTATATACAAGTTTACATCATTTCTCACTTAAATCTTCTTTGGAAATACTCAAACCAAATTTTGAATCAGTCTAAATTCACTAAAGTGCAAAAAATAAAAAGGCACCTTTATCACAATATACACAGTTTTATCTTTATCAACACCTTTTACCGTAAACTATCAACATAATTTTCACCAAAAAAAATCTCCTTTCTTTTTTATCCTCAGTTTGTGAAACATTGATATACAACTGAATTGCTTAAATACACTACAGCTTTCTTATGACAGATGTTTATATCAAATATAACTCTTTTTTTCCCCATATTTTTTTATTAAGTACGGATGTTCTATTACCATATAAACTTGATCTTTCAACACTCAATTCTATGTAAAAATATCCCAAAGAGAATTAATAATCAAACCTGTGTAAGAAGTCATCTGTATTGAGCAACCAGTTGTCTTAGGCAGCTAAATTGTTATTTCCCTTTTTTCTATGTTTTCAGAGCAAATTAACCAGTATTAACCCTTTATTCCATAGATACTCGTTTTCCCGCACCAATCACAGAAGGCCTTTGAAAACAGTGCAGGAAGAATTCAGATTGCTTGTTACTTCCTGCATTGTTTTCCACTCTGTCAGTTAATATAAACATAATTCACCCAACAATTCAAAAGCTTTCTATATTATGTGTCCAAAGGCATCTATATTAGAGGTGTCCAAAGGCGTCTATATTAAGTAAAGGGTTAAGCAACAACCTGTCTTAAAATGCCACTTTTGCTAATTCCCTTGACTGGATGCTTTAGACAGGTTTGACAGTATATATATATACATTAATTACTATTATTAAATTATAAGTTCACTCTTCTTCTAAGTTTTTCGCCACTGGCCTTATATAAATGACTCAAATTTTGAAGAATGAGTTGACTTTATTTTATTGTGTTTAATATTGTTATACAGATTGGCTTGCTTGCTCCTACAATGAGAACTGTACTTACAGGCAGTGCAGTGGAATCTTTGCCAAGTGCTATTACGATATTAAATAAAAGCTTCTTCAATTCAAAGTCTTCATGGTTTTGCATCAACTTCAAGTGCTTAACCAGAGCATTGTGACTTTTCACTGAAAAAAACACACAAGAAAAACAATTGATATATGTTACTGTCTGGGATGGCTGAAATAAAATAAAGTAACGGTATGCTAAACATTATTAATAATGCCATTAATGTTTAATTTATTTTTACACCAATATACATTTTGACCAAAGAAAAATGTTCATACCTTCTTGAAAAGTGGCAAATACAGTTAGCTGTTTTGCAAACCCAGTCTCCACAAACGGGGCATCAGGACATTTTGTAGCAATAAGTGACGCCAAAACTAACAAATCATTTCTCAGTTGTCTGTCGTAATGGCTGTATCCCTGCGTCAACTGATATATAAATGCATCACGGAGTTGGCTGAAATAAAAGCAGGGTACATCGTTACAACTTGTGAAGATAAAACAGTTTATGCATAATGCATTCTGGAGTTGATGGTTAGTTACAAACCAGTAAAACTGTATAACTTTCTACCTTTAAATGGTTTATCTGTTTCACTTAGATGTTTTCAAATATGTGCATCTTATGATCTAGACTAACCAATCTTGATCGCCTATGATGCAAGCATAGAAAATGATAAAGACTAATTAGTCTGTATCATAAAATGCACATCATTTCAAACTTTTTGTTAAACAGACAAACATGTTTACTTTAATTATAACACATCCATTACAATACCAAATTACCTTAGTACCTTTTATACAAGATGTCATTTCGGCCCTGAATATGTGTATTAAAATTTTGTTGCAGACTCTAGGTCAAACAACTTTATATTATAACAAAAATATTTTAAGTATTTAAATAATAAAATTTTTGTACACTGGTGTAGTTAAATGTAATTCTTCAAATCACTGTGACAAAAGCAGCTGTGTTGAAGATTTCTCGTTTTTTAATTGAACATGATATCATAACTCCTGTAAAATTTTACCAACATTGACAAATATCAAGCTTGACCTGTATATGTGCCCATGTAATTTTAATAATAAAAAAAAAAAAAAAAAAAACCCTGACAGAAGGTATTGATCGGGAACCAATATTTTACCTCGGACGAATGAAGGAATGAACAAACAAATGGACAGAGGAAACACTTAATGCACTTTCACCACTCATTGAATGGCAGAGGGCAAGGCCCGATTAGCTCAGTTACACGTCTGACTATCAATCCAGGGGTCGTGAGTTCGAATCCCCCGCTCAGCAACAATCTCCGTGATGATTGATATATGACATTGTGTCTCATTATCATTCGTCTCTCACCACTGATTCAAGTGGAAAAATTATCAGTTACTTGCGGAGATGGGGTGTGCTTGAGTACTGGTTAATCCCAGGAAACAGTGGTTAGTTTAACTGATCGTCTGTTAGCCCTCGATGGCATAAAAATGATGATAAATATTTACTCAATCAATCAATCAATTGAATGGCAGAGGCATAAAAAATTATATAAAAGGCACACCATCTCACATCCTCAAAATTATCATTTAAAAAATTATAGTTCAAACAAAGTATTTGTTGCTCAACAATAAATTGTTTTGTGGATTTCTTGGACATATTCAAAAACCGCTTGTTAAATAAACTCTCTTACCTAATACAAGTTAGATTGTTCAGTTGTGATGCCAGCACCACCTGGTCCCCATTCTGTAGAAGGTTCCAGAGGATTTCAGATGATCTAAACAACAACTGACCCGACGCGTCGGGATCCATCAATCGAGAACAGACACGATGTGCAGCATCCGCCCGTAACATTGCTTCACAGATCTTAGCTGAAAATGTTAATAAAAGAATACAGTTATAACAGTATCAGCAGTCACCTCTATTAAGCAGCCACTTTCTCTCAAGCAGCCACATTTGCTATTTCCTAAGATATAAGAGCAAATAATCCAGTATAAAGCATCGACCTGTTAAAGTCCAGTTTTGCTTGTTCTCTTGACTATCTTCTACAGGTTTGACTATTAAAACTCTGTGTTTATAGTCAATTATAATTCCAAAAGTTAAAGGACACAATCTTTTAAGATAATGGTTATTTTACTTCTATAATATGAATAAGGCAGTTGGAGGGTGATATGTTGTTGTTAGTCTGTTTTACTCAGATTCATTTGAAGGACTTCCTCCACTAATGTGCCATATATAACCTGTCATGTGTTGTAAATGGTGATGAACCAATTTCATCAAAATTAATTTAAAATTTGCCATTAACTCTTCAATTACAATTTCATTCTATATTAACCCTTTACTTCATATAGACACCTTTTGACACCTTTAATTAGACGCCTTTAAAATTATTGGATGAATTATGTTTATATTAATTGACAGAGTGGAAAACAGTGCAGGAAGTGTTCAGGTGTATGTTACGAGCAATCTGAACTCTTCCTGCACTGTTTTCAAAGGCCTTCTGTGATTGGTGCGTGAAAACGCGTATCTATGGAGTAAATGGTTAATGGAAATTGATCTTTATTTAAAATTGGAATATTCCATATAATTATAACCCGTTATGTGTTGAAAAAGGCATTAAATCACATTCAATGATTGTTCAGAATAATGCTTTATTTAAGTAAATCAACAGCAACTAATTTCAAAATCAAATTTTAGGCTTTTTTTCATCATGGATAAGGCACATTAATTATATAACAATTTAATAGAAAGGACATGACTGTATAGTTTAATATTTAAGAAATTCAAAAGAGGGAATGTGTTTTTTTCCGAAAGTTATGTTGAAACTTTGAGCCAATGAAGCCAAGTTGGTTCCAAAGTCTTAAATTTGGCTCCAACTTTTATTGATTGGCGAATGTGTTGGCAACAATATTTTTTCAGCCAGAGTAAAGCCATGAAAATACCAAATTTTTAAATTTTAAATTCATGATGGGTATTTTTGATCAGGAGCAAGGCAAAGACATTCCTTCATCCAAAATTTATAGAAAATGAAGTTTAAATATTTAACCAGAAGATTTGAATACAGAATTTTTTAATTAACATTATATCAAATAAGTTGTAACTATAGAGATGAGTTTTCCGAAACACCACTTGCTTACGATCCCTAATCCACAGACAAGTTCCTTGATTTCACTATGTCAAATGTTCCACTGTGTTAATGAGTGTAATATCTTGCAAGGTTAAATGCTGGGCCTGATAAGCTCAGTTGGTAGCACATCTAACAATCAATCCAGGGATAGTGAGTTTGAATCCCCGCCCGGCTACAGTCTCCGTGATGATTGATATATGATATTGTGTCTCATTATCATTTGTCTCTCACCTCTGATTCAAGTAGGAAAGTTATCAGTTACTTGCATAGATGGGTGTGTTCAAGTACTGGTTAACCTTCCAGGATCCAAGTGCAGAGTACTCGTGTTGATTGACCATCTCTTAACACTCGATAGCATAAAATGTTGCTAAATATTCAAATAAACATTCAAACAATCTCACCAGACACAATCCACAGCTGGTTAACCTTCCAGGATCTCAGGAAAGAGTGTTTAGGTTGACTGATTGTCTGTTAGCCCTCGTAGGCATAAAAATGATACTTAACATTCATTCATTGTTAAATGCCTTAAATAGCACATGTAGTTTAACTTATCTATTTTATATGGATTGTGAAAAAAGTTCTTACAACTTATACAAACCACGCTCAAGTTTTTGTGGTTAGAATCGGTACTAAGCATATGCGGAAAAAGTATCTTGCAGACACCACACATGGCTGTGGGGGAGAATCTACTCATGATCCTCCAATCCTTGGTTCGATGCCTTTACCACTAGATCATGCACTGCACATAGTACCTATGTTTCAAATACTCCAGTAGATGTCATTTCACATTAGTTAAAACTGATGCAAATGAGTTACACCAATTGTTATGCAGAATCGCAAATTTTTAATTTACATATATGTCTCACCTGATGTTTTTGAGAACTTCTGAAGTACATTTAACACAGCAAGTTTGACAGGAAGCTCATTTTCTAGCAGAGCGAGAGATTTGACAAGGGTTTCAGCAATATCACTGTCCTCTACCATTCTTTGGTTGTACTGAAGATTTGCCCCTTTATGGTCTGTAAAATTGAAAGGTATGTTCATTTATTTACAATCAAATTAAAAAAGGACAATCAATACAATTTCACCTGAATAATCTAATTTGCATAAAAATGATGTTAATCAATTTTTTTCAATGTAAAGCATTTCAAACTTTAAGTTATACAATTTTTTTTCTGCTCAATTGCAAAGTATCCAAAAGTTTTTTCGAAGTCAGTTTCCTTGGTAAAATGTGTACTGGTTATTTTATGAGAGTTAATTAGACCAGGCCTGGGATCAAACCTAAGACCTCAAGTTTGAGTATCCAAAAACCTATCCACTGCTGCTTAAATATGTGCCAAGTTAATTTGAGCGGGTTAATCTGAATTTCAAACCATACTCAATGTAATACAATGCCAGCTCATTCAGGACTTCTATTTCAAGTCCAAATACATTTTAAATGCTTAAATCTGTGTTTAAATTAGTAAATTCTTGTCGTTTGGGCATAAAAACTCTAGAAATTGGCTAAATCAAGAAAACCTGGTGATAAAATGCATTACGTCTTCCTAAAATTGTATGTGACCCCTAAAATATTATGAAATCTGAGTTCTCCGCTGAGGTGTAGATAATTGTGACCTGTGCTATACATGTACAATTAACTTACACTGTACATCCTGTGTGCTCGGAACCTCACAGTAGAAACACATCAATGTTTCACAAATCTGCTTTCTCACCTCAGCACTTGGAACTCGCATCAGGTATCCTAGAAACAAATATCAGTTGTATATAATTATATATATTACTACAAATTTAATCCAGAAATTAAAATTTTAATTGCTAAACAAAAGTTTAAATGCTATTGGTCTGTGAAGATGATAGCCATAGACAAAATATAATACACAAATTGATTGAGGGTGTGACAATACACTCAAAACCATATTGGAATATATAACAATACACCATTATTGTATTGTAATGAATATATGTATTGCAATAATTAAGCATGTAAACTATGTTTTAGGAGATATCAATTTATATTTAATTTTATACCAAACATTTACCAGCAACATGCTGATTGGCAGTTGTTTTACTTTGTCCTAAGGTCTCCTTTAAGTAACAAAACTTGATAAGCCATATATAACCTCATATGTGTTGAAAATGACATTAAAACCTCATTCTAATAAAATTAAAATAAAAAAATATACTGGTATTGCTTTAATATTCTTAAAACAACTATACAGTTTATCACAATAAATTAGCAATATATGCAAAACTGTATAACAATGTGTATAGCAGTAAATTGCAATATCAGTATAAAATTGCAACAGTCCTACATCATAATATAAATTAGCAAAACTTAGTAACAATATGTATAGCAATATATTGCAGTATCAGTATATTGTAACAGCCCTACATCATAAAAATTAGCAATATGCAAAACTGTACAACGATATGTATAGCAGTAAATTGCAATATCAGTATAAAAATACAACAGTCCTACACCATACACATTAGCAATACGCAAAACTTAGTAACAATATATGTATAGCAGTATATTGTAACAGCCCTACATCATAAGAATTAGCAATACGCAATACTGTATAACAATATATTGTAATATCAGTATATTGTAACACAAGTTTTTTAATTGAATATATTTTTTTATTCCAGATCTGCTATCTTTTTTATCATTTTATTATATGTTGACCGCAATTGCTTTGTTAAATTTTACAGTGATGAAATTCTTGGAATAAAACAGAAAAACAAAGAAAGTTTTTCTTGGTTTATTGTTCGTGTCATATTTAGATTTGATAAAATACAAATATTTGTGTTTTTTAGGCATTAAGTATAGCATATGCTGTAATAACAACGTTCTGCTACCTACCAAACTGTGACACAGATTCTATCACTATCTGCTCGTAGACAAGTTCATCAGAGGATTTCTCCTTGAGGAACGGTAAACTGCATATTTTGAGGATGTCAATGATGAACTGTTCATATCTTGGCTGTTCATTCACTCTATCAGAGCTGACGTTGAGTATTTTAAACACCTGCACTAAATCTTTCATGGGCTAATCATAGTGTCAAGGAATAAAAATGTGGTACATGCATGATATATTTTATTCACAAAAAACCTTCTATACAAGATTAAGAGTGTGCAGAATTATATACCGAGATACATATTTCTCCCATTTCTGCTCATATAAGATACCGATTTTCCCCATGGTGGAATATAAGAATCCATCATGAGTAGCTATGTGGGATAGAAAAAATCTCACCCAAGGGGTCAAAATTACATGCAGGAACGATAGGATGAGATTTTTCTATCCCATACGGATGAACTCATGAGAAAAAAAATCTGAGAAGAAACTTACGTGTTTGAGGTTCGGATAGAAAATTCCGTCCCGAGGGATAACTGTTTTGGCGGGAAAGAGGCTCTGCCGATCCTTTTTCTTGCATACCGAACACATTGAATATATATTTTAACTTATTTATCATTATAGATTTTACGACGTTTATATTATTTACATCATAATTATATTTTATACGTTATGTCATCTAGATGGTTCCAGTGTCACAGCGCGAGAATTTTATCTCTGCCCAAGGGTGAGATAGAAATATCTAACCCTAGTAAAAATGCAGATGTCCTTATCCGGTCTGCAAGAAGAAAAAAATCTCACCCTCTGGGTCAAAATTACATGCAGTGACATGGATTATAAATATGTAACTTATGATAGATTCTAATAGTCTTACCTACCAAATAAGGATATCTGCATTTTAACTGGGTTATATATGTCTATCTCACCCTAGGGTCAAGAAAAAATTATCGAGCTGAGACGTTGACATGATATATAAAAATATATGACATTCAGTAACTTAAATCATTTAACATCATAAAAGTGATTGTGATAAAAATAAAATGGTAAATTAATTAAAAGCAATTATTTGTAAAAAGAAAATTTTGTCCCTTTGGAAAACTGTTTTGACTGTTAAGACGCTTAACGCAAGGGATGGCATTTATAATTCGGACCTCAAACCTACGTAAGATTCTTATAATATTTAATTTCATATTTTTATCATGTATTGAAATAATTTTCAGAAACAATGTTTTTAAGTGAAACTTTCTCAAAATTGCTGTGTGAAGACGCCGTTGAAGTCTCACAGTCGTGCAGAACGACTTTGTAAAATACAAAAAAGTGAAGTCAGGCAGAAAAACAAATAAAGGAATGGGTGAATGAATCAATTAAACAAATAAACAATTTAGATGTTGTTGTTTCTCTTCAAGGATACAAATCCCTTGGAGTAATGTCTCACAAGTCTCTGTAGGGCGTTCACATGACGGTCATACAGCATCGACTGAAATATAAATATATCTCCATTAAAATGATCATAATATTAATTCTCCCATAGATTTATCATAATATTATATCTCTCATAGAAATTATCACAATATTATTATCTCCTACTGAAATTATCATTATATTATATCTCCATAGAATTATCATACTATTATATCTCCCAAAGAAATTATCATAATATAATATCTCCCATAGAAATGATCATAATATCATTATCTTCCAGAGAAATCATCATAATATTAAATATTCCATAGAAATTATCATAATATCATTATATTCCATAGAAATTATCATAATATTATATTTTCCAGAGAAATTATCATAATATTATATCTTCCATAGAAATAATCATAATATTATATCTTCCATAGAATTATCATAATATCATTATCATCCATAGAAATTATCATAATATCATTATCATCCATAGAAATTATCATATTATATCTTCCATAGAAATATCATAATATCTTAATTATCTCCCATAGAAATATCATAATATTATATATCAATAGAAAGTATCATAACATCATTATCTTCCATAGAAATTATCATATTATATCTTCCATAGAAATATCATAATATTATATCTCAATAGAAAGTATCATAATATCATTATCTTTCATAGAAATATCATAATATCATAATTATCTCCCATAGAAGTATCATAATATTATATCTCAATAGAAATTATCATTATCTCATTATCTACCATAGAAATTATCATAACATAGAAATTATCATAATATTATAACTCCCATAGAAATTATCATAATATTGTATCTTCCACAGAAATATCATAATATTATTTCTTCCATATAAATTATCATAATATCATTATCTTCCAAAGAAATTATCATAATATTGTATCTTCCAAAGAAATTATCATAATATTGTATCTTCCATAGAAATATCATAATGTTTTAACTTCATAGAAATATCATAATATCATATCTTCTGTTTAACTTATCATAATATTATATGCCACTTTGGAGATTCGAACCCACGACCCCTGCGACGTCAGCACCTAGCACATTAATGACGACGTCGTCATTAATGTGCTAGGTGCAGATGCCACAGGGGCCATGGGTTCGAATCTCCAAAGTGGCAAAAAATATTTCCGAAATTATCCGTGGTCAGGTGAATAAGACATGTGTGACTCCTCTCATTGAGTCATTTAAAGTAGGAATAATACAAAATATAGAATGCATAATATTATATCTTCTGTTTAACTTATAATAATATTATGTCTTTCATTTCACTTATCATAATATTATAATCATCTTCCATAGAACTTATGATATATATACTTCAGATGATCGGGTAACAATAAAAATTATGATTAGTATTTATAGTATTTTTTTATAAAAAATAATCCAATATGGTCTTATAATATATGACTTAATCATCAATTTCCAACTGGTCAGCATTTTCTACACATACTAATTATTTGGTCTGCACCAGCAGAGCTTTTTTCCTGGAAGTTGGGAAGAGGCCCAAGCCTTCGAGAATGGGAAAAAACATTGTGATTGAGGGGAAATTTGGAATTTTTAAAGGATGTAGCAAAGTGAAAAAATAAAACATAACACTGTTAAGATCATGTTCTTACCATTAATTATCAGGTATTACAGTAATACTTCACATCCAGTGGAGGTTTAATCCTTCAAATGTAAGAAAAAACAACAAAAACTATCTTTTTTTTTTCATTTCAGGAATTATTTTTGCCTCAGTTGGGAAAAAAATATATGATTTTTCCATTGGGAAAAGTAGCCGAATATCTGCCTCTGTTGAATAGTAAAAAAGCTCTGACCATGAAAGACAGGGTTGCATTTATTCAGCGAGTATAATTATGTTACATTGAAACACAACCGGGGACAACTTACCGAGTGTGGATCTGTGAGCAACTTGACCACTCTATTCAAATTCATAGCAATCAGTTTGGAACCCTGAAATAAAGTTTTGATAATTTTTTAAATGAAAGCAGTTCCTGACACTCACATGTGGTGAATAAATTTACAAACGACTGATCAGTCTTATAGACAGATAGAACACAAGTTAATTTTGGGCCTGTATGAAACACATTGTTAATTTAACTTCCGGTAATGATATTCCTGGTGATTCTGGTATCTGTATTTGCAATAACAAATCTTTATGCAACTTAGTCTACCGAGTTTGGATATGACATGGACAACATGAAGATTACCACCAGCTTTGTCTGAACTATAGTGTCTCTGAGCTTGTTCATGTCATAGATTGTCAGACTTTGGAAAATGAATTTTTTAAAATTTCGCTTTTTGAACTCAGATGAGTGTTCCCTACTTTATTCTTGTGTTTAAAGTATTGATAATATTGTTAGCTCTAGGTGTATTATGATGGTATTAGTGAGCTGGCATGAAGGTTAGGAGGAATTCTCCTGTATTATGATGGTAGTAGTGAGTAGGTGTGAAGGTAAGGAGGAATTTTCCTGTATTATGATGGTAGTAGTGAGTAGGCATGAAGATAAGGAGGAATTCTCCTGTATTATGATGGTATTAGTGAGTAGGTGTGAAGGTAAGGAGGAATTCTCCTGTTTAAGCTACCTTCTTCTGCACTTCTGTCATAGGTTCTAATATATGTTAGGTGAGAGGTTTAAAGTAGAAGTCAAATGTCATCATGAAACGTGTAATAACCACATGTAACATTAGTATGTGCAAATCAATGGTGAATCACCACCCACACTTCCCTTAAAGAAATACACTAAAATCCTGGATTTTTCCCTGCAAATATTGTTTTTATTTCATAATTTAACAATATTGTTCTTAAATATATTTAACTCAGACACTGACACAACATTTTCTGGGAGAGGTGGCACAATTTACCCTATACATGGACTTATATAATGAGACGATTCCCACTAAATTGTGTTTAAAATTGTTGAAGTACTTATGATTACAAAATTTGTATACTGCAACAAAAAAATCGAGGAAGGTTCCTGAAATTTTAATTCAAAATGCAATATTTTAAATTCAACATCATTTTGCATGTTTAAAATATTATAAATCATGTAAAGTGTCAACAATTTTAAACACAATTTAGTGGGAATTACCTTATATTTTATGTAAAAGAAATCAGTTGCCTGTTTTAATCCAGAAGAAATGAAGTTGACAAAACACATTTTATTTTTCTTGCCAGTACAATAATTTCAATGAGACTAAAAAATGTGTTTTGATGCATTCAAGTTTTCAAACATGTAAAACGCAAAAAGACGGAAAAATTCCGATGTTTATACCTGGTTTAGAGAGCTGGGCATGCGCGACTCAATACATATACAACGAAACACTTGTTGTCATAAAAATGATTTTGGTCACTAGTCCAAGTTCAAACCCTGTACTTTGTTGCTTAACTTCTATTAAAGTCGGTGAATTTCAAGTATGTTGCTATCAAAGCTATCTCAACAGCATGGCTGTTATAAGTGAGCCATGTACTACACTACAGTTGTTTTTCTTGGCCTGCAATAAGCTGCTTTATCTCTCTGGTACAAGTCTAGTAATACATCAGTAATAACCAACTATGTATCATGGTATGTAATAATATTTAGTGCAGTGTGAATTTCAGAGATATTTTTTTTTGTTAAAAATAGAATTAGTTTAAAATTATTGGTGCGTTCAATGTAATTATTTAGCTCTCCTATAATTGCGTGTCTGTTTTCCTTCCATCTGTCATCTCCTGATGAACATGGCATCTGAACTGATAAGGTATTAGTCCCCGATACCACATCTGAGAAAAAGGATCAATTTCAACTCTAAATACTGGTCATACCAATTACCAGGAGTAAAATTTTGTCAACCATGTTAATAATGGCATCAATAACAAACAGTAATAAAGTTACTTAAGTTTGCTTAGTAATAAACAGTTGCCAATATGAAATATAAAAAAATGCGGACACTAACGGAAGTCTGGGATATTGTTATTATATGGGCATTCGCGGTATAAAGTATACAAGGGATAGTTTTCCTGAAGTGTACATTCAAGAAGATAACTTTCAATTGTTCAACTGTCCACAATCACATACCGGTAAATATTCTAACCTTATCTTGCATTTGTTATCTTTGAGGTGACAATAACCAATGTGTAACATATACTGGTCATACCTTATACTGTGAGTCTAAAAATTTTTTCAACCATGTAAAGAATGACATCAATACTAAACAGAAATAAGGTTACTTAAGTGTGCTGAGTAATAAACAGTTGCAAATACCAAATGCAAAAATTTTATTATACGGGCATTCGCAGTAATAGGTATATCATGGTATTAGGTATACAAGGGATATATACAGTATATCTAATACGAGGATATACCTATTACCGCGAATGCCTGTATAAAAACAATCTGGTTGGTTGTTGAATATTTAGCGTCCTTTTTATGCTATCGAGGGCTAACAGACGATCACTTAACCTAACCACTGTTTCCTGGGATTAACCAGTACTCGAGCACACCCCATATCCTCAAGTAACTGATAACTTTCCCACTTGAATGGGTTTATCTGGGAAGACATGCCCAAAGCTCCAACTTCTGTTAACGTCGGCATTTGTTTGCATTTCATATTGGCAACTGTTTATTACTCAGCAAACTTGAGTAACCTTATTACTGTTTATTATTGATGCCATTCTTTACATGGTTGAAAAAATTTAGACTCGCGGTATTTGGTATGACCAGTATACTTACTTTTTATGTCAACAGCATTCAGAAATGACACGACAAAAAAAGACAAAAAACTGATGGCAATCGATTTACCTGAAGTGCACCTATGTCCTCATCAGTAATCACATGTGTTACAACTGGTATTGTTGGCTTGTTCTCTGCCATGGTGCCTGTCATGCCGGTGGAAAATTTCTCCGATTGCATAGTTTGTGTTGCAGCCATATTTGTGTACGTTATAAATCAAATCAACACTTTTCAAAAGAAAATTTAAACACCTTTCAAGACAATTAGGTATAATTTGAAGTTGTCAAACAAAATAACATGTATTTCATATCATAATAACACCTGTTAACAAATCAAATCTAGATTTATCCAAATCCAAAAATGAAAACATCCTCCATATTGAATGCGTTGCTATGAAGTTTGCATTGTGGGAGAATTAGACTGGTTAATAAATGACGTCATTGAACATATTATCATCGTCATTAATTTTCAGCAATCACGTCATCATCATCATCATCATAATCAACAACAACAACGTCGTCGTCGTCATCATCATCATAATATTCATCATCATCATCATCATCATCATCATCATCATCATCATCATCATCATCATCATCATCGTCATCATTGTCGTCACGTAATCGTCGTCGTCAGCAACAACAACATGATACACAGTCAACGCTCCAACCCTTAATGTTTTTAAGGCAAGAATTAACAAGAACGATGTGATCCCGAACAAATTTCTGGCAAGCTGCTCTAATAGACAATATTAAGTGTTAATCAGTGTTTAACCGTTTTTTTAAAACTACAATGAGAACGCATAAAATATAATAAAAAAAACTATGTAAATAAGGACGAAAGAAAAATTGTGTTAATATTAATAATGAGTGAAAAGTAGTGATGAACAATATGAATATCCCTTACCTTCATATAGACGACTTTGGACACCTCATAAAGACGCCTTTGGACATCTTTAATATAGAAGGCTTTTGAATTATTGGGTGAATAATGTTTATATTAACTGACAGAGTGGAAAACAGTGCAGGAAGTGTTCAGATTGCTCGCAATCTGAAATCTTCCTGTTCTGTTTTCAAAGGCCTTCTGTGATTGGTGTATGAAAACATGTATCTATGGAGTAAAAGGATATGAAGATGTAACCCCACCTTAGTTTTTGTTCTTTATTCTACAGTAAATAATAAAAGTTTGAAGGTTTGTCATTTGTATACAGACCCAAATGAAAGAAGTGAAACTTACATTTTACTGTTTGTCAACCTCTGCACTACCAATATATGATGAGAAAAGAAGGGGCCATGTGTCATATAAGACATTTTTCAGCTCAGTGCGTACACTGTTGACAAACTGAAAGTAGACTTCCGAAATCATGTATTCATACCCCAATTTCCAAGCATCATTTTTTTTCTAAATTCACAATTCAAACATGACAATGCCTTCAAAATGTTCAAAATACATAAATAATGCCATTCAAATAAAGAAAACGCACTTTTAAAGCAGAAGAAACAACGGTTATTTATAATCGCCATTATGCGACTACCCCACGGCAGCACATCCTTTTTCCAATGGTGGTACTATGCCTGAACAACAACAACAACAACAACAACAACAACAACAACATCAAGTCATATATATTAATTTTACTCTATCGGTTGGAATAATGTGATTTATTACAGGTCACTAAGGAAACTGTTTGGTTATAAGTTATTGTACGTCTCCTGTCATTTAGAGATGCATCTGTTCAGTAAATGACGTAATAACGGAAAACCTTGAATCACAAAGTGGAATGTGCCATTCGGAGATAATGGTCGATTTATGTTATTTTTGAGAAATTCGTTAAAACATAGGTCGGCATTTTCCGTTTTATTCGTCAATGTTTTAGTATAACCCGACATTGACCAAATAGTGACTTTATCGCGGGCCGCAATTTAGTATATGGTTAACAAAATTAAACAGCGACAAAGTACAATATAGGTTATTGAACAGATTATCGTTAATATATGGTGTTTGATATAAATGTGCAGTTTTACTGCTAAAATCGAACAAATATCGGCGATATAGGCAAGGAAATATAGAAGATCTCTAATTCCTTGATATAGGTGAGGCCTCTTTAAGCCATGGGCAGTAAGCCGATTAGTGAGGCCCTCCCGGGGGTTTTGGAGATCTGGAGAACATGGCCATTTATTTTCAGAGATCTGGGGAACATTGACCATTACTTTCAGAGATGCAGGGATCAAAGACCTAATTTTAGAGATCTGGGGATATTGTCCTTAATGAAAAAGTACCTAATTTGATCAATTTTATCAGAGATATATAAACAGAGATAGGCAACTTGAGGCACTTGTCTAAATTTCAGGTGGCACATTTTTGCTTTTTCTAGTTTACTTTGAACTTATTTATTTTACTTCAATTTTGAAACAAGTTCTTACGACTTAGACAAATCACGCTCGAAGTCTTCCTGAGTATAACAAGTACTAAGCAAATGTGGAAATAGTGTCTTGCTCAAGGACGCCACACATAGACGTGGCGAAGGATTGAAATACCCACGACCCTCCGATCACGGGTTCGGTGCTTTGCCACTAGTTCACGTGGCGTTTTCTAAATCATGGAAACACACATACTCCAGAATCAAACAACATATTTTTGTGATTATAGTACAAAAAGAAAGGGCTTGATTTGGGAGATTTTTAAATTTAAGGAAATGAAGAATTTTACGCTTAAAGTTTTTTTGTGTGATCATTTTCTCTTTTTTTAACCCATTTTTTGAAATAAGAAAAACGACTTCAATAAATATCAATATGAAACTTTGGCCACCGATATAAAACAAACATATACTAACACACTTTGTCGACAAATGCATGTTGCCTTGTTATATAAGTTTAAGTCGAGATTGACAAGATGTGATTTTGTCTATTTAATATACGTCGTCAAAATGTGTAAATAATGCGACAAGTTGAGTTCTTTTTTGACAACATGGCGCGTTGTATCTAGACATGTCGCCTTATTACTTGACAACTTCAATGTGTGCATGTCGACATACCATAACAGGATTTACCCTACATGAGCACGCCATCAGAGTGTCCCATATACGCTTCCATATGTTAGTGCTCCGTCCTGCTACCAACTCATAAGCGTCCTGATGTCAACATCACAGATAACCAATTGGGAAAGTCAACATATTATTCAGTATACATGCAGTAGGAGCGTTTCAATTTTTTAATGTTCAGGTTGGGGGTGGAGGCAACCTGAGGGGATAGTGTATGAGGTTGTATCCTCTCCCGCTAGTTATGTGTGGGTGGGTAGTGGTGGTCCCCTGGAACATTTTGATATCTTAAATACAAAATGCTGCGTTATATGGAGATTTTATGATAACATATGGTTGTTAATGTTTTTAAGACTGTATACAGTAGTCATGTCGGGTGAAAAAAGTGTCAGGTTACTCCGCAAGAGTTGACCTGAAGGCATCCAAGATAGGTGTAGATACCGTGCTGGCGGGAAGAAGATTCCATTCTCGCGCTGTCCTTGGGAAAAAGGAGTTCGACAGTATTTGGTCGTTGATACGCTCCTGGAAAAATCTATGTTGTCCTCTGGTACGCGCAGTGCCGTTTTGGAGGAACTTGCCTGCGTTGATGTCTACAAGGTTGTTGCGGATCTTGTATATCATGGAGAGCCGACTGTGTTTTCGACGCTGTTCAAGGGGCTCCCAGTTGAGTTCTTTTAGCATATTGGAGATACATCCTGGGGTCTTAGTAGAATAGTCGTTGAAAAAAAAAGAGGGCCGCTCGACGCTGAACCTGCTCAATAGTGTTGACGTGGTTTAGCTGGTATGGGTCCCATCCCAGACGTGGCGGCATTCTCGAGTTGAGAGCGGACCATGGCCTTATAGGAAGCTTCCTTGACAGGTGGCGTGCATTCCCTCAGGTTTCTGCGAATCCGACGTGCCTTGCTCGTGATGTTGCCTATGTGTTTCTCCCAGTTGAGGCTTTCTGTGATGGTGACTCCAATGTATTTGTTTGCGTCCACAACTTCAAGTGTGTGGCCATGGAGACTGTATGTGGTGTCAATGGTTTTTCTGACATCGAGGAGTGATCCTGATGACAGTGCACTTGGTGGTGGTGAAGCTCATCTGCCATGTCTCTTCCCACTTTTCCAGTGCCGTGAGGTCTTCCTGGAGGAGCTGTCTGTCATGGTCGTTCTCGATCATCTTGAAGACTGCGCTGTCATCGGCAAACAGTTTGGAAGATGACGACTTGATCACATCTGGGAGGTCATCGATGAAGGCTAAAAAAAGGTATCGGGTCGAGTACTGTCCCTTGCGGAACACCGGAAAGTACGTCTGCTGTTCTTGACTTGGCACCATCAAGGAAGACTTGCTGTTTTCGGTTGGATAGTGGATAGAAATGACTGTAGCCATCTCTTAACGTTGCCCCTTACACCGTAGTGATCCAACTTGTGTAGTAGCCGGGCATGAGGGAATTTGTCAAATACTTTGGCAAAGTCCAGTAGGATGACATCTACCTAGCTGTTTCCCTTTGATTGTGTTGGAGGCGATTTCCTGGATGGCGGTGAGGAGTTGAGTCTCGCAGGAGCGTTGCTTGCAGAAACCATGCTGGTTGTTGCTCAGGACGTCTTACCTGTCAAAGTGCTGCATGCCATTGCTATGCACTATGTGCTTCATTAGTTTGCATGTTATGCACGTCAAGGACACTGGTCTGTAGTTGGATGCTTGGTGTCGGTCTACTTTTTTGAAAAAAGGGACTACGGATGCCTCCCTCCAGTCCTGAGGTACTTCTCCTAGGTTGAGGGATAGTTGGAACAGGTTTGCTAGAGCCGGGGCTAGTTCTATAACAGCTGCTTTCAGCATGAAGGCTGGAATCTCGTCTGGCCAGTGGCTTTCTTGGTCTTGAGTTCATCAGCAATTTGTGGACACCCTTCCAGTCAAATGCAATGTTTGGCATTGAGGGTATTTCACTCTGACCAATGTCTGGAATGTAGGTGGTGTTTTCACAGATGAAGGCGGAGACAACTTGCTCGTTGAGAATGTTAGCTCAAGCTTCATTGTCACTTTGGAGGTTACCATCCTTATTGTTCAGTGCCGTCGCACAACACCAGTGGCTTCCTGTCCTTTGCTTTTGACGAAGGCCCAGAACTTCTTAGAGTCGTTTTTGAAGTCATGGCTCACCGTGTCCACTAAGTACTTCTTGTTGGCCTTACATATCTGGTATTGTACCTCTTTCTGTGGACGCTTATATATGTCAAGGTCCCGTTTCTGATTGGAATACCTCGCTTTCTTATGTGCCCGCTGCTTTCTACGAATCAAACTGTTGATCTCAGTATTTATTCATGGGTTTGTGTTTCTAGTTGTTGTCATTTTCGAAGGGACTCGCATTTCAATGTTACTATGTATTTTTTACTTCAATCTAGTCCAAGGTCTTCTCTGGAGGGATCATTCAGGTTGATTATACTCGATAGGTCGGATAAGTCGTCCCGATGCCTTGGATGTCAGCTTTCTACCATAGGAGAATCTTTCTTCTTGGTGGATTTGGATGCGTCGCAGTGATCGTAGTAGCGAACAGGACAATATCGTGGTCGCTGTTACCAATAGAAGGCATGGGCTTGCACCGTTGTTTGAAGCTGGGATGAGTTGTTAGGATGATATATAATATGTTCTGTTTTCTTGTGGGGAAGTAGACGATTTGTTCGAAACTGTTGTCTGGTACCATGTCCAGGAATGATTGGTTGACTCTAGACGGGTATTGGTTTCCAGTTATGGTCAGGTCTTTCCAGTCTATGTCATGGAGGTTGAAGACTCCAGCTATTATTAAGATGCTCTTCTTGGCCTGTTTCCTTAGAGTGAGAAAGTCGTCTTTAGCAGATGATAGGTAGACTTCATCAACTTTGTTGGGTGGTCTGTAATGGTAATGTTCTTCTTGTCTGCGGTGAACAAGACACTGATTAACTCGTTGTGTTTGCTCGTAGTGATGTTTTCGAGTTGGAGGTGTTTCTTGGATGCTATAAGAACGCCGCCATGTGAGCTGTTTGGTCGGTTGCGACGGAAAATGTCAAACTCCAGTTGGGGTGGGGCGGGTAGTAATTCTGTAGATATGATGTTTGGGTCGAGCAACGTCTAAGTGCCGATGATGATGTCTGGGTCTGTATCGTCTTTAATGGCTTCCAGCAGCTTCCCTTTCCTGCGAATTACCTGGCAGTTGATATTCAAGATTTTAAGGTTCTTGAATTTAGCTGGTTTTGGACGGTTTCTAACGTTGATAGTACTAGGTTTCGATGATGAAGTCTGGAAAACTATATTGTTATTTAAGCTGTCAAAGGTAGACAGTAGGTCGGGTTCAGATGCTGTACTAGTTCTTGTTGAGCGTGAGATGTCTGAGATACTATCAAATGAGGTGAGGTTAGTTGACAGGTTTATATCAGGAGTTGCTGGAGTATCGGGGACGGTGTAGGGTATGCTGGAGTTGTTTGGTTAAGAACAATTTTGGGCAGGTCAAGGTATCCTCACTCTTGCCAATAGCGCTGAGTACTGCAGTGGTAATCCCGAGACAGGTCTTGTGCAGCCGCTGGTCGCAGTCATCGCAAGCTATCCACTTCGTCGTGCAGGCTCTGGTGCAAATCGCGCACGGGAATTTCGATGTCCTTGGGCCGGGATTTGGCTCTATGCCACTCACATGTTCTATTCTAGTTGTATAGTTTTAATGGGGAATAGTTGTTTTATACTTCAATATTTTAACAACTATCAGATGTATTAAGAACAGACTTTCAAACCCAGAATGCACTGCGAGCTAAAACGTAAGGCAGAGTGTTTGATTGAGTTAGTGGCGGCATGCATCTCCAGCCCTGCCCCGTAAAAAATTATACTAAAAACATCAAATGCTACATTGTAGTGAGTTTTTAAAATAACAGATATATGCTGCCCCACTTAACCTGCTCCTACGCCTATGGTATAGATGTACATGTATCAACGAGGAGAAGCATTTTTTTTTATATAATTAACCCAGTAACCCATGTCGACATCAGTAACGAAGAAGTTGTTTTCAGCTAATTAATCACTTACTGATGTTACCGTAACTATTTGAGTATGTGACTTGTTCAAAAAGATTATGTCAACATAATGTGTGAGATGTCGACATCATACGCTCCTGGTATCGACATCATAAAGTGGCTATCTGACTATCATGCTGGCAGAACTATGCCACCATAGTATTCTCCACACTGATGATGACAATAATATTAAATCAAGTAAATAATTGTGTTAGCCCTAGCCAAAGTAAAATATAATTTCCCCATAACCGATCAAGCAAGTTCTTTCTCGTTTTGGCAAAAAATCAGATAGCAGTTTTGCTTGTTTCATCATCAAAATTATTAAAGATGAATTCTGAACAACAAAGTACAGCGGAGACTAAACACACAAGAGCTGAGTATATAGATTTAGCTAAGTTTGGAGAAGAAGCAGAACGATATGAAGATATGGCGAAATACATGAGGGAGGTCGTTCTTATGGGCGGTCCTGCTCTTACCAATGAGGAAAGGAATTTATTGTCGGTTGCTTACAAAAACGTGGTATGTTTACCCATTTATTTTCATATTATATATGTTAAAGAATAGTATCCTGATGACCATCAACCTGATAAGATTTACAAGCCTTTCAACACCATGTTTTCTGAAACGAGACTGGTTTGCTAACTCGACACTAATAACTAGTTGTGGATGATAGGGCTGGATTCAATAATGCTTTATCAATGCGTTCATGGTTGCAGCTGAACAAACATTTAATGGATCTCTAACTGCTTTGTCACTGTCTATTCCTTTGCAAGTTACATACTAAGATATTAATGTTTTTACCAACATTTATGCTCTCGGACATTCGGTTGTAACCCTGTTTTGATTGATCATGTAGTCTGATTCAGGGGAACCCTGGTCATGCAGTTCTACTAAGTTACATAAACGCTTTAATTGGTTATTAACGCTATATTCATGCAATCGCATAGACGATTATGATCACATACATAATTTTTTGCGAAGCAATATTGTAGTTTGAAGACAACATCTGTGAAAACAAACTTATGCTGCATCAATAGCACTGATATATACCCAGTTTTAGGTTGTGTGTATATAAAGATGAAATGTGGAAATCATGAAACTTTTCAAAAAAGTTGTTTAAAATGTTCAGATGATATTCTGTCTTATTTTGTTTTCTAAAAGGTAACAAGTCACGTATGCGCAACATTTTAAGACCGGTTTAAATATTGGCTGGTCCAAGTATTATGGTGGTATTCCCGACACCATTTATGTTTCTTTAACGAACGATTAAAAGGTTATGGAAAAAAGAAATTAACTTTTAGAAAGTTATATTCATTTTGAAAAATTACTACATACTTTCAAAAATGTAATTAACTTTTGTTAAGTTGCCATAAAAATGTTTTTATATCATTTTTTTAAGGATCAATGTAACATTATTCTAAAATGAGTCTAGCTTTGAGCCAAACGTTTTGTTTTCCAAAGAGTATAATGATTGGTAATGCTAAACATGTAGCTCAGCCGAAATATAAAATATTGAAATAATTTTAGGGCCTTGGTGATTGAACTGTGGCCATGACATTTGAAAAGTTCTTGGCCCTGTGGCCATGATCATGAGAACAATTAGTTTCTAGATGTTGTAACTTTATGCCAGAAGTGAAACATTGTTTGAAGTTAAATTGTTTTGAAGTTGATAACTTAAGTTGCAATTTTGATTGAGAAATTTGTGTGAAACCAGTGCTCCAAGAAAGAAAAAAAATTGGGACTAGCCCAGGGCAAGTAGGTTGAAAAAGTCTACTTGCCCTGGCTGAAAAATAACTTGCCCTGATCAATGGTTCACATGCCCAGATTTTTATTACCAATACACCTTGCGGTATAATATGAAATATGTTAACATAGACTTAAATGTATTCATTTTATGTAGGGTAAGCTCCCCATAACATTATGCATGTCTAAATCACAAGTTTTAGAGTTTGAATAAGACCGGAAGAAGTGAGAGAATTTTGGGAGAACTGACTATGTCTCTATCAGTATGTTGTATTTAATCTTTGTTCTTTATTAGCATAAAAAAGATGCTAAATATTCAATCAATCAATCAATCAATTGCTATTTATTGACTATAATTTCTGTTGTCGATTCAGTGGCAGTTTGGGAGCAGGAGTATATTTAAAACATTATTTTAAATATCTTTCTCTTGTTTACTAATTATTGCTGTCACAACATACAATAATGGCAATGCTAAGCCTACAAAGCTATTCAATCTATCTAAAAGAACTTGGCAATATGATAAATGAATGCAGTCTATGATAGCCTTCAAATATCTAGAAAGTGCAACTAGTCAACTATATTTCAAATAGTAAAAAAAACAACACATAATTCATCTTAATTGTTGTTTTCAATACTATATTTAAATCATGCCAAAAAAAATATACGCTGAAACTACACAACCAAAAAACAATGTTTATTACTATAATACCCCACCCACATTTTTCTTTACTGTAAACTCAATTTCAATATCAACTCTCACGTTTTCACAGAAGAAAATGTATATACATACAGTTCCAATTATTGTAAATCTACAAAATATTTATTAAATTACCAGAACCTAACGCTGACATTTTACATAACGCGATCGATCGCAAATTATCTGCAAAAACATTACCAGGTTTTAGAAATCGTTACCATTTTGGCAAAGGGAAATAATTTTATACTCCTCATAAAACACCCGCGAATTACGTCATCGTCTTTTTTTTTAGTCTTTCCTCGGGTAGGTGGTAAGAAACGTGTTTACCTTGGGCGTAGATATCCGACCAATCAGAGCAGTTATTAAAAATTGATTACTTTATATTCAAAGCTATCCACCAATCACATTAGAGGAATTAAAATAGATAAATGAATATGCATGAGAGGTTTACTCAAGTCGCATTATCGGGCATGTGGTATGATAAACACCGCAGGGGTCAATTGTTTATACTGATTAGTTACGGTCTTTAAACAACAGTTTGACCTGTGTCGTTTCGAATAGAGATATTTGCAGACCTGTGTATTGTGAAAACGAGCTTGTCCGATTTTTTAAGACAAGACCGACGGGCAAGTAACTTTGAAAAAGGCACATGCCCGGATCCAGATTTGACAAGCCCCGGGCATCGGGCATCCTATTCTTGGAGCACTGAAAACAGGAAGTAAAACTGTTTTAGTAATATATGTATTTTTACCTCCACTTATTTAAAGTTGATTAAGTTTAAAACTAATCAACTGATGACCCCCAGATTTTGAAAATGACTCCCAGATTTTTAGCCAGTGGGTCATCAATGGCCCCCAAAAAATTGGAGCTGGAGAAAACACTGTAAGAGTATAGAAAAGTCTATTATTGACTATAATATATCAGTTATAGGGAAGAGTAAAAAGGCATATGTTTCCTGTTCAAAAGAAACAGCAGAAACATGGAAAATATCATATTCATGGCTAGAAATGGTGCAACTCGGAATGATGTAAAGTAAAAATGTGCTGTGTGTAAAAAACACAAGTGTCCCAGTGTTTGGACTAAAGATGGAGCCCAGAATGTGAAAAAATACAAATTATGTGATTGGATGAGACAGACATAACCATTTACATACACGTGAATTAATAAATTATACTTCAATGTGTATATATTCTATATTGTTGTATTAAAAGGAATTTATCAGGATTTTTCAAACTTTTAAAATTGGCTTAAATATATTTTTTCAAATCATGACTATATATACTCACTGGCCCCATATTGCCAAAAATATATACCGTACATTTTAACCTGTCAAAATGATATATTAAATGAGATTTTGTAACTTGGGCTACACGCCTATGTTAGACTACAATAGATTCCCGCTTAAAAGTACAACATATTTTGTGACATATTAAATGAGTCATGTGATTTCTTTTTTATTTCAAATTGATCCGTTATACACAGGGGTGGATCGAGGATTTCGGTTTAGGGGGGGGGGGGGGGGGGGGCAGCAACACAGAATCTGAATGGGTAAACATGTTTTCAGTAGAAATATAATGCATTTTAATAAGATACAGGAGTTTAGGGCAGAGTCGGCATTCAGTGTTTTTTTTTAAGACTAGTTTCATCTTAAAAAATGTTAGTATGAATTCAAGCAGTAGTTAAGTGCCGTCTATTTTTTGAATGGGGATATCGTTTAAGTTCACTACTCCAATTAAAGTATCCACTTTGTCACATTTTGGTGGATTTGACATACCAAATCATTAGGATTTGATTTAGTCCGTGTGGTTCCAGCTAAGAATAGATTCGTGGTTCCAGCTAAGAATAGAATCACTGTCGATCTCTGCAGAGGGGTAGGAATCCTCCAAATGGGTGTCATGTTCATTTCATCATTTTTTGTCATGTATACTATTGTGGTTAAATTATCAACCCCTGTGTGGTTCCAGGGAGCCATGAGTGATGGCAAGAATAGGATCACTGTGGCTTATGCATGTCGTTAGAAGGACAAATTGAGTAATACAAAAGAATTTGCTGAAACACTGCAGTTCTGCAGGTATCAAGGTTCTAGGTTCATTCTGCATATTCATTTGTTGATGTATTTTTTTTAATCTGTATGTTAATTTGTTGTTTTTGTACATGTAAAGTGAACTTGGAGCCTTCCTTCCTGTTGGCGTCGAATAACCTATAATGTGCTGGTATGCCGTAAAACCCTATTCATTCATTCATTTGGTTTTGATTTATTAATGATAATGAGATGTTTTTTATCCATTTTAACAATTATTTTATGTTTTTTAAGATATTTCTGGCGTGTTTTCCTGATATATTCCCTTTAATCAATTTGTTTACAAGATGCCAGTTTACCACCAAGCTTCAGAAAAATAACTTGGGCACTGCCAAGTATTGGAAATGGCAGTCGTAGAGGCAAAGTCGTCTTGTTTATAGTTTTTAGCTACAGATAAGTGACCAACGCTTATCTCAAAGTAACCAAAACTCTTTTTAATAGCCATGCATGCGTGTATTGATACTAAAATGGGACATTCAAAATAAAACTCTTCTCAGAGTATATCGTCTTAACATTTCAAACAGTACAATAACATGACTTTTTTTTTAAAAAGTTTCACGATTTTTTCATTTCATCTTAATATACCAGCAACCTAAAACCGGGTATATATCAGTGATATTGTTGCAGTATAATTATGTTTGTTTCAAAGAAGTTTTCTTAAAATTACAAAAAAAAATTGGCATGACGGTCCATGAACTTGAGATTTATGATTTAACCCGACAAGTGAGCGTATACAATTAACCCTGTGTAAGCGGTCACCTCTATTAAGCAGCCACTTGTCTTAAGCAGCCATATTTGCTATTTCCCGTTTCTATGCTTTGATAGCAAATTAACCTGTATTAAGCAACAACATGTCTTAAAAGGCCACTTTTGCTCCTTCCCTTGACTGGCTGCTTAAAACAGGTTTGACTGTATAACATAAAAGTTACCTAAATATGCTGTTGAATAGGATTTTCAACCAGCGATATACTTAAAATACAGAGACAACTCTAGTATTAGTATCCAACCGAAACACTCAACTTACCAAAGTGTCGCGTCAAAAAAAAATCAAGCATCTTAGCGACATGGTTTATTACAGTAATTACACAGACTGGGTTACCATTATAACTGGTAAAATTTATCACTGAAGCGAGTTGAATTGAAACCATTCAGCTATTTTTAGCTCAAGTATTCGGAGAATAAAGAGAGCTATTGTACTCATCCAGACGTGGGCGTCATACCTTGGTTAAAGTTTTGTATGCAAGTCCCTATCTCAGTAACCATTGCATGTATTGACTTGAAACTTTACACAAGCCTTCCAGTCATCAACCCTACTACTTCATAACTCTTGCATGAATATAATGCAAATTATTGCCCTTGTTTGACTAAGAATTCTGGTTAAGTTTTGCATGCAAGTACCATCATCAAGTTCATATCTCAGTAACCATTGCATGTATTGACTTGAAACTTTACACAAGCCTTCCAGTCATCAACCTTACTACAATAACTAAGTTAGGATACTCTTGCATTAATATAATGCAAATTATTGCCCTTGTTTGACTTTCTGGTTAAAGTTTTGCATGCAAGTACCATTGTCAAGTCAATATCTCAGTAACCATTGCATGTATTGACTTGAAACTTTACATAAATCTTCCTATTATTGCTCTTGTTTTACTAAGAAATTCTGGTCAAAGTTTTGCGTGCAAGTACCATAAAGTCCATATTACACCAACAACTCAATGTATTTGATTGATAACTCTTGCATGAATATCATGCAAATAATTGCCCTTCTTTGACTTAAAATTTTTGGTTAAAGTTCTCCGTGCAAGAACCGCCAAGTCCATATTACACCAACCACTCAATGTATTTGATTGAAACCTTAACACAAGTCTTCCCAGTTATCAACCCTACTATAATAACTAAGTTAGATAACTCTTGCATGAATGGAATGCAAATTATTACCCTTGTTTTGACTTAGAAATTCTGGTTAAAGTTTTGCGTGCAAGTAACATCAAGTCCATATCTCACCAACCATTCAGTGTATTTGATTGAAATTTTACACAAGTCGTCCCAGTCACCAACCCTACTACAATAACTAAATAAGATAACTCTTGCATGAATATCATGCAAATTATTGCCCTTGTTTGACTTAGAAAATCTTGTTTTGCGTGCAAGTTCCATCAAGTCCATATCTCAGTAACCATTACATGTATTGACGTGAAACTTTACATACAAAAGTCTTCCCAGTCATCAACACCTACAGTAACTGAGTTAGATAACTCTTGCATGAATATAATGCAAATTGTTTGACTTATTTGACTAATTTGATAACTCAGCAGTCTCTGCATGTATTGGATTGAAACTTCATACAAGGTAGTGCAGTTATAAGACCTACTCAATTTTGTTGATTTTGTTAATTAGATAACTCTCATTTGCTTGGATTTGTCATCAGTCTCAATCAAATTTGCACTTTTGTGACAAATATTTGAATAGTCGAGCGCGTTGTCTTTGACTTAGAAATTCTGGTTATAGTTTTGCGTGCAAGTACCATAAAGTCAATATTACACCAACCACTCAATGTATTTGATTGAAACTTTATGCAAGCCTTCCCAGTCATCAACTCTACTACAATAACTAAGTTAGATTACTATTTTATGAATATAATACAAATTATTGCCCTTCTTTGACTAAGAATTTTGGTTAAAGTTTTGCATGCAAGTGCTGTCAAGTCCATATTACACCAACCACTCAATGTATTTGATTGAAAGTTTACATATGGCTTTGTAGTTAATTAACCAAGTCGGAGATATTTCTTGCCAGATTATTTTTTTACAAATTAGGGTCTTTGTTTTAATTAGAAATTTTATAAATCAGCAGTCATTGCATGTATTTGATTGAAACTTCATAAGACCTACTCAATTTTGTCAATTTTGTAAGTTAGATAACTCTTATTTGCTTTGATTTGTCATCAGTCTCAATCAAATTTGAATTTCTGTGACAAATATTTGAATAGTCAAGCTCACTTCCCTCCGACAGCTCTTGTTGTATCTGTTCTAGGCATCTACCTAAGTGGTTGCACCACATCTTTGCAACAATGAAACATATTTTGAAACAGGTGTTTCCCCATACTACAGCCAATAATATGTGTTATAAACAAAGCAAATCTTAATATAAAACAGTATCAGCAAACCAAATGTCCGATCTCGGTAATGATGACATCATTTATCATACATTACAGATGCTTTATGATCATCTAAATGACATTGATTATTGAATTTTTTACTATTTTTATTCTTTTTCTTTGATTTACTACTTTATTTGTGTTTCTTAAATTTTCTATTTGAATTCAGCACTCGCAGAAATTTGCGAGTTATGGAAATATATACTCGTTTTCAGCAAAAATAACTCGTATTTTGTGAGTGTTAGAGCTTAAATTTGATCCCTGGTAATCATATACAATATATGTATAACTGTTTCAGGTTGGTGCTAGAAGATCCTCGTGGAGAGTGATCTCCAGTCTCGAACAGAAAAACGCAGGGAAGGAAGAGCAGGTTAACAAATGGCAGGCAACAAAATCATATCGTGAACTAATTGAGAAAGAACTCAAAAATATTTGTAAAAATGTTTTGGAACTTATTGATCTTATTCTAAAGAACAGCGATCTAGAGGTAGAAAGCAAAGTTTTCTATCTTAAAATGAAGGGAGATTATCACCGATATCTGGCCGAGGTTACTACCGAAAATAAAGAAGCGGTAACAAATTCAAAGGAGGCATACCAAGAAGCTCATGACGAATCCAATTCGTTGAAATCCACTCACCCGATCCGACTTGGCTTGGCACTGAATTTCTCCGTCTTTTTTTATGAGATTATGAATGAGCCCGAAAAGGCATGTGACTTGGCTAAAAAGGCATTTGATGAGGCAATCGCTGAGTTGGACAGTCTGGAGGAGGAAACGTACAAGGACAGCACCCTGATCATGCAGCTATTACGTGACAACTTGACGCTGTGGACGTCAGACATACAGGCGCAGGAAGAGGAAGATTAAGGTGAATATTAACTATATTATGTGTATTCCCTGGTATAAACGCCCCCTCCTATATAAACACCCCAAACCAATGTTTGGTCTGAAAATTTATTTAGTTAAGTTTTATCAGTAAAATGAAACCCTAAATGTAATGTGTATAGCTTTGCTTGATTTGCTTGTTTAACAATTATCATCCCTGGGGATGTTTATTTGGGAGTTGGGAGTGGAGGTATTTGGAAGAACAAAATGTAGCCTTTAGGATAATTTTTTTCTATACATGTTTATCTATAGAAAGCAATTACTACTGCCAGTCTACTACACTAATAATTATATATATAATAAAACATGGTAAGCAGTAAAACATCCATTAACATGCAGACTTAAGTAGATCATTCTGGAACTGACTGTTTTCGGTAAAATCACATCTGAAGTACCAACCAATTCCAACCGATAATCGATTATGATTTCCAACCAGTGTCCCATCACTAGTTATGGCCCTTTTTGGACTAGACACCCAGGGGCGAGCGTTGTTGACTTCTGACAACTCTTGTCTATTGACTTTCCAAGCTTTTAATTTGGTTTTTCATGATTTATGTTTGTTTTTCTTTAAAATGACTATGCAAAATCAAAATTTGGCAACAAAAAAAATGATCTACCTACCTACTGACATGAAAAATACTGGGTCGGAGCACAGCAAATAATATTTTTTTTTAAGGATGGCCTAAGCGTTATTTTTAAAGAAATTGGGAAAATTACAGTACAGGTTCCTACAATATACATAACAAATTAACAATATATGTGTAATGTATAGTAAATGTATAAAAAATGTGATGTTCTTGTAGAAGACTACATTAAAATCATAATATTTAATATAAATCTCAGCACTTTTCCCCCAATTTTTCTTTTGGTTTCTTTGCTTTTCCAAATTGGGAATTTTGTTACTCTGGATTGCGAAAAAAATATACTATTTGCCATTGGGAATGGGGCAGAATAAAAAAAATGGGCAAACGAGAGCCCTGAATAATGATCATAGCGACAAAACCTTTAATACATATTTCAATAATTTGATAATCTTGCTGACAGAATTTTTGCCCTATTTGTAAAAGTCTGGCAGTGGTATTAACATATTAATTGTCCTGTTATACTGCTTTGGATGGTTGTGCGCTACATCTTCTGTTATTTTTCTGTTTCCTTATAAGAAATGTTTGTTTGGATTGAATGGGTTTAATATCATTTTTTAACACATGACAAGTTATATATACATCGTATCCAGTTTTATTGTTGGAGGAACACCTTGGAATGAATCTGAGTAGAACCGCCGTCCTTCAGCAAGTAACTGGCAAACTTTCTTGCACAATGTTTACACCGAATGGAACATTGATCATGGCACTGTCTGTCCATTTACAATTTTGTTATTTTTTAATCTCAACCCCTCGGACAGTTTTAATCTGAATTCTCTCAGACAAACATGTACATCCATTTAGAAGCTCTAGGAGTGGTCAACTGGGTGTAAATACAATCAGACAGGATTGGGTATTATCCTTGACATATACCAGTGTTGCTGCTTTGTATGTATCATGCAGTATGCAACATTAACTTTTTTATGATCATGGCCATAGGGCCATGAACTTTTCAATTGTCTTGGCCCCAGCTAAATTATCATGTCCCTAACTATCTTTAATGAAAAACACTAAAAATATGAATTTCAATATTTTATATTTCAGCTGAGCTACATGTTAAGCATTACTTAGCATAATACTCATTGGAAAACAAAACTTATGTTGTTTTCATTTTCCAAGAAGCATACATTTCTCTTCTGGCCCTAAGCAAGACTTGAATTTTATAATAATGTTACCTTAAAATTAAAAAAAATAATACTTGTATAAAACATTTTAATTAAGAAAAAATTATTAAATTTCTTAAACTGTCTAATAATTTTTTTAGGATACCGGTATTAATTTGTTTCTTTCTAAAGGAGTATAATTTTCTGAAAGTTAATATCTTTTTTCCATTTTTCCATAACCTTTTAAACATCCGTTATAGAAACATAAACAGCACCATAAAACATAGGCCGATGTTTAAACTGGTATTAGAAAATCGTGGATTCACGACTCTACTTTATAAACAAAATAAGAAGTTTCTTAGATAGAGTAACATCTGTACATTTTAAACAGTAAAATAACATGACTTTTTAGGTTCCCTTCGCCTTGTCCGTCATCGAGCGTCTGTAAACAATTAACATTTTCAACTTCTCAGGGACCTTGGGGTGGGGGCAAAACTGTCAAATTCAAGGTAAACTTTAAAAATCTTCTTCTTACAGTCCACAACACTGAGAAACAAATGGTGAGCTTGGTAATGGATGCATAATGATCATTTATGAAAACCGTTAATTGCCTACAATGGGGCCAAAAAAAATGCTACTGTACCCTATGTTACATGATTCTTCAGTGGGGCTTAGAATCCTGTCACAATTCAAAACCCTTTTTTATGAAAATTTGGAAGAGGTACAATCCTTCGAGATTAGGAAAAAAACAGTGCAATTGAGTGGAAATTGGGAATTTATAAGGCTTTAATATAATAGTTAACTGAAAAATAAAGCATATCCCTATAAAGATCATGTTCTAACCAATAAATGTCCGATATAACAATAATACTTCATATCCAGTTGAGCTTTTTTCCCCTAATGTAAGAAAAAGAAAAAAATTGTTTTTCATTTTGGGATTTTCTCGGCCTCAATTGGAAAAAAAAAACATGATTTTTTAATTGGGAAGTCTCTGTTTAATAAGGTAAAAAAATCCCTGCTATTAGATATATTCATGGTATGACTGTCAGAAACAATGTTGAAAATGACAGGCAACACTTCTGTACAAATGTCATACTAAGGCAGCTACAGTGACACAGATAATACGGTGTTTGTTGTTCACTCAATTTAAAGGTGATTTTGTGGGTTTATTTGCATGTTTTTCTATTGGGTTTCAAGTTATGCATAATAAACTTGTTATTGGAGTGTAAATTGGCGGTTCACTGCACTTACAGTATTATATATTATATTCTCCTTTGTATAATACAGGTATTGCGCACAACCAGACTAAGATGTAAAGACCAGACTACTATCATACATAGCTACAATGTAAACCAAGGATACAAGACATGACAGCAACCAACTCTCAGCCATGACTTATAAACTACAATGGTTTTACATGCAACACATCTGGACTGGACAAACAATTTACATACATGAAGTGATAGCTTTATTTGAATAGGATCCAGTTATGGATTCATAACTACTCACACGCTATATAAAGGATAGACAAAGACACTTGCTGAATCAGTGAAATCATAGTAACTGTATTATTTCATAAAAGGAGATTTGGTTGATGTCGTGGTCTTGTGCCATTGGTTTGTATTGTAGATAGGCGCGCTTGCCATAGTCTGGTCGGTTGACAAAGGATAAAGTGCTGAAAATGTGTAAACAAATTAATTTAAGTTGAGAAAGAATATAAAGAACCTCATGACCTAACTAATAAATAACTAAGATATGAATGATTTAGAATTTCAGATCCATCATATCAGGACTGGTACATCAAAACGGAATCCCAATTTTAAAAATAAATCTCAAATGGACTGCTTGGTAAACATCACTTCGTTATTTGGAGTCTTTCATTGATTGATTGATAGAATATTTAACGTTATTTCTATGCCATCGAGGTTTTAACAGATGATCAGGTAACCTAACCACTCTTTTTTTGGGATCATTGACGGTTAACCAGTACCTCGATGGCATAAAAATGATGCTAAATATTCAAACAAAAATCTATTTACATCCCATTAAAGGAGTACATGGCAATGTTGAAATAAGTTTTTACTCATGTTCACACAATAAATCAAAAAAACGTTTTGGGTAATTCAGAATATTTTCAGTCATAACGTGCCATAAATGACCATTTGTAGCACTTATCATTGACCTGCAAAATATGAATGTACTTGGCATGTGAACCTTTACCAACATTCCTATGTATCCCATTAAATTATTTATGTCAACCATTATTCTTCAGTAAACCGGATGTTATTGGCCTTAAAACTGCGACATGAGCATAATTGAAATGGACTGGTTACCACCTGGAGAGTGTGATTGGAATGGACTGGGTACCATCTGGAGAATGTGAGGACACAATGAGGCACTGGAAAAAATATTAGCTTATCCTGAGAGTAAAATAATAGATGTTCTAATGAGGAGTTATCTGCAACTGCATTTACATATTTTAATTGTCTTGTGATTTATCTGTTTATTTAGCTGCAGTTTTCAGAAAGTTTGTTTTTTCTACAGAGTTAAGTGCAAATAAACCAATAGTATGTACATGTGAAAGGCTATCTTAACACAGATGTACCCGTATCAGAGTAGCATTAGTTTTTCTATCATTGACAGTGCAGCAATGCAATACGCAATTGCCATTCAACATGTGCAATGACGTGAAATAATAAATTTTCGATACTGTATGTTATGAAGACCTTATAATTGATAGAATAATATTTCGTCAATAATGTCCCTATACTGTGTCTATAGTATATATATATATACGCAACTATATCCAGGAATTGTAATTTCTATAAGATATATTTCGCCGTGGTACTGAATCTTGCCAACTTGCTTTGTTGGGAACCAACAATTTAATGTTCGCCTGATTCAATTAAATTGTTTAAGTGTGAAACCTTCACAAGCTCAAGTTGTCATGTTTTGATAAAAAGAAGAATGAATTTATTACTTTTAATACAGTTCATATGTTGCTTTTAATATTTTTGTGTTTCCATTATTAGACGAAATGGTTTTTATTATTTTCAAAACATGACAGCAAACCATAAACAGACGCTTGAAATTCCATTGTCAGATTTTTTTTTTTGTGCTTTTGCATTGTTAAATGACACTCATTGATTTTGGTAAAAATCTAAAGCTTTTCATTCGATTACATATTTGTCTCCCAATCAGCCAACATCAATATGCATATTTTTTATCATTTAGTTAACTTGTTATAGACGAGTCTTCTCAAGACATCCTTAAAAAAAATATTTGTTTGCTGTGCTCTGACCCAGTATTTTTCATATTGGTAGGTAGGTAGCTATATTTTTTTTGCCAGATCTTTATTAAACAGTCATTTTAAACAAAAATTGACTGAAATCATGAAAAAAAAATTCAACTTTTTCAAAGTCATTAAAATAGTTTGGGTAGCTGCAATTTTGAGTGAGTTTGTAGGAGTACGGCAAACATTTTTTTGTGTTAAGAATGGCCTGAATTATTTAGCTCAATTCATTTGTATTTATCAATATTTTATGTAAAATCTCAAAATCGATTTGTGTGATACTTGTGAATGTATGTTATTAATCTAATGTGATTTTAAACACAGTTCAAATTGAATATGCATCTGTTGGTAGATACACAGCGAAATTGCATACAGTCCTTTGAAACTTCCAGATGCAAACACGGCATATATTAATTACATATTTCTACAAACACATTTGTACTTCTGGGAAAACGAAATTTTGAATTGCATTGTTGTTGTTTTATTGTACCTTTTTTTATTCCACGATTCAACTTAAACTTACTACCAGCAAGAGACATATATTTGAAAATAAAAATCTTATCATACGAAGGCATTCAAGTTTCAATCCCAATTTTCAGTATCGGCCTAAAAACTAGATGACAGTAAAAGCATGTTTGAGTACCCGTTTTTTTAGTTTAAGTCAAACTAACATACCAGTAATGAATTTGCTCAACCCCAGTTGTCATAATAAATCATTAATGTGTATTTTCATACAGACATAGAGTCAACATAGCGATAGACAATTCCGATAAACTCCCCCTAATATTGTTAATGGTTTAGTCAAAATTGACATCATTTCGCACAGCATTTTTAGAAGGCCTGACATAGACTTGCTAGACAAGGCTCGTAATTTGAAATGAGGCGGATAATTAAACGTAACATTTACAATTCCTGTGTAGTAAGATGTGGACTGTAGAGACAGTTTGGAGATTATATGAAACAACCTTATAGTGGCTTTATAGTGTACCTGAAGTTTTTATGATCTACATGTTTGAAAGCCAAGATAGCACAGTATTTTTGTTGATGTCTACTTTTTTAGCTCGCCAGGACGAAGTCCAAGGAGAGCTATTGCCATGACCCCAGCATCGTCTGCATCGTCGTCTGTAGACACCCAGGTTAAACTTTTGTGTTTAAGTTTAAGATATCTATGCAACCACTCATTAGATGTGAATGAAACTTTGCATGTGTGTTCACCATCATCATTGAACACACACAGTTAAGAACCATAACTCTGGATTGCATTTTGGCACAGTTATGAGCCTTTTTCGGACTTAGACACCCAGAGGCGAGCGTTGTTGTCTTCTGACAACTCTTGTTTATACAAAAAATGCCTGGTCTTCACGGACATATTTTCTGTTACTTCTCATAAATAAAAAGTGTTGATTTATTTTACAAATACATGCATGTCCGTTCTACCATCTTGCAATCCAGCCGATTGCATCTATCTTACATTTTCTCTCAAAAGTCAATTGACACCACATTTTCATGTCGGCTTGTGTAAATAAAAAGTGTTTCAAGAATAAACTGATTGATTCATACTTTTACAACTGCACATGCCTGGATCTTGTCTTAATTGAATCTCAAAGCTTTTAAACGGTAAATGACATTAAAATTTACCAAGCTTTTTTGTTTGTTTTTGAAAATAATTTAATCTAACGACCTTTTACCACTGAGGTCTTGGGGCCGAGCCAAGCTCAATCCAAAACCTTTATGTGAAAAAGTTACTTGCGGAAGAATGGTGGTTCTACTCAGATGTTTTCTGATGTCTTCCTCACAATAAAACTTGATATGCCATATATAATCTGTTACGTGTTGTAAATGGCATAATCCGAATAAAAAAGAAAATTGAAATTGTTTTAAGAATCCAATTTGACTTTATAAATCTGAAAATGGAAATGATATACTAAATTTGTTGTAATAATAATTATTTTTTTAAACCAAGAATGTAATTTCAATAGCATTGGAAATTATTTTTTCATTACACCAACAGTATGTATTACACCTACTGTATGTAGTTCATTTTTTAAAACCTGGATATGTGTAGAATTGAAAAATATTTCCATATAAACAAATAAGTCAAGAACTGTTTCAATTTAATTGCGAAACTGCACTGTGTCATAGATAATGTACAACTGTACACATATTTTAATTTTTTCTTGCGTATGTAGAGATGGCAATTGTGTTGTATTGGCCGCAGTCCTGTCATATCTGTTTGCTGTAATGTATTGTTCTAACAGCTTCCAACTGGATGTACCACTTTAGTATTTTAGGGTATTCGGATAATACTATCAGTAATATATGCTTATTAATAGCCATTTTACGCTCTTGTTCTGTAAATGAGGTATGCTTATTGTAACAGTTGCAAAGAAATTGTGTGAAATTTTGGGGATTTTAGATTTAAGCCATAATATGGTATCATTTTTGATAATTAAGGCATTATTGCACTTACATTTTGAATAAAACTCATTCACCTACTCAAACCCACATTACATTTAATTGGTTCTTTCATATCCGACGCATGATCAGAGAGTTTTATATATATAAATATATATTTATTCTGGTTTGGATTATTGCATTATTCGACTGCCTGTACTTGATGTTTGTTTGTTGTGTGGGTGAAAAATTTAAGGGTTGAAAGATATTAAACTGTTTGGAGAAATGTATTCTGTTATCATTTCAAATGTTTAAGATTTGGAAGAAATCTTGTATGGAGTTACGGAGGTATCCAATATATAATTAAATAAAAATATAGATTACTTTGCTTTTTTGAGATACATTTGAAATGAGTGGCTGTTACAGTTTGCATTCCGCAATTTGCATAGGAAGTATTTGTTTAAACTGTTTTGCTTTGAAGCTATTCGTTTCTAACTGGAATTGTCTGTTTAACCTGTCATGTTTAGAAATGGAGTTCAACCCATAAAAAAATTGTTTTAATCTATTAAATTTAAAAATTTTTTTTTAAGATTGTCAAGTAGCCCTTTTAACAAGTGAAACAGTTTAAACAGACGTTTCCTAACCATCTAATCTTTATAATTTTATATTAGTGATACTCTAGTGTTTATAAAATAATTTAGATATTTATGTGTACTATATATAGCACCATGTAGTTTTGTGAGAAAGCTGAAAATTGGATTAAATTTAAATTGTTTTTTTTTTCTTTTTGTCTAATGTAGTTATGAAGATTTCATATCATGAAAAAATTTAACTTTGTAATTTTTAGTTTTTCTGGATAAATTTGACTTTGGATATCAGAATTAAAACGTTTTAATGGTTGTATTGTTTTAAATTTAATTTCCATGGGAAGGTGTTTACAAGTGAAAGTTTATAACAAAATAGTTTGTATTTTCCATGAATTCTTGGCATTAAGTCTGATATGTTGTTGTTGTTGTTGTATGGTGTTTAGCGTCACTTTCAACAATTTTTCAGTCATATCGCGACGGTGTCTACTTGAGACAGTATTCTTAGCACTGTCACACTGGAGTATCATGCCGTAGACACATGGTATGATACCCCACCCAGTCACATAATACTGTCACCGGGCCGACCAGACCTAGAACTATCCTCTAAATGCTGAGCGTCAAGCGAGGAAGCCTCTAGTACCATTTTTAAAGTCTTTGGTATGACCCGGCCGGGGATTGAACTTACGACCTTCCGCATGCGAGGCGGACTCTCTACCACGAGACCACGCCGCGGTCATTAAGTCTGATATGAACAATTGTGTAGCATAAATTGGTTTGGCAAAAATATACTAAAAAAAGTCGACTGTTTAATAAGTCAAAATGTATATACCCTGTACACTTGACATTCCAGTGGTACAAGGTTCACACAGATTTTACTCTGTGGTTTACTATATGCAAGGGAAGGAAGACTACTCAATTTGACAAATCTGTTTCCCAGCAATATTGTGCAGTGCAACATGCTGGGAACCAGTTGGCAACTCTTCTAATTTTACAAATACAGCGTGTTTTTGTCTTCCCCCCTAACAAATGCATGAACTTAATGCATTTGATAAACATTTCTTCCATAATCCATGCAAAAAAATTGCCGATGACACCCTTATGACAACCCCAAAATACAGAGAAAAGAATCAAATGAAATTGAACAGCTGCCAGTGTTCTGAACTAGTGACGTCATCTGGGGAAACCCAATGTTTTTATCAAAAGCACATGGTAGTAATAAACAGATAACAATGACTCTACAATATAAGTAAGTCGATGACAACCAGAATAACAAGGAAACTTGATGCAGTGTATGTAAAAAAGATAGACATTACTGCCATGGGAGAAAGTACCCTGAAGTCACATGTTAAGAGCGAGAAACACAAGAAAAATGAAACATCCATGCCAACAAATAATTGCAAATTAGCACAAGGTAAATTTGTAATGTACAAAGAAATTGCTAAAAAGTGGTATGCAAAGGTTATCATTTGAAACATTAAGGGCAGTGGGAGTACTTGTCTGTGTGAAACTAACTGAACTTGTAAAAAAATTAATTTTGATGCTGTACATACATTGCTGTTCACAAGTTATCTTTATAGGGAGAGACAGCTGCACAGGGGCTAGTAACATTTGTATATATATATTCTGTAGCCCTATATATAGTATAATAAAGACATTATTAGCTTGCCGGGACGAAGTCCAAGGAGAGCTATTGCCATGACCCCGGCAACATTTGTAGACACCCGGGTTAAACTTTTGCAGTTAAGTTTAAGATGTCTATGCCACCACTCATTGGATGTAAATGAAACTTCTCATGTGCGTTCACCATCGTCAATGGAACTACCACAAGAACCATAACTCTGGATTGCATTTTATGCATATTATGGCCCTTTTTGGACTTGGATACTAAGGTTAAACTTTTGGGTTTAGTTGCGTTTAAGTTTAAGATATCTCTGCAACCACTGATTAGATGTGAATGAAACTTTGCATGTGTGTTCACTATCGTCAATGGAATACACAATTTTGGCACAGTTATGGCCCTTTTTGGACTTGGCCACCCAGGTTAAACTTTTGCATTTAGTTGCGTTTAAGTTTTAAGATATCTATGCAACCACTCATTGGATATGAATGAAACTTTGCATGTGTGTTCAGCATCAATGGAACACACAGAGACAAGAACCATAACTCGGGGTTATATATATTGTAACTAGCCTTTGTGGACAGCTGTACAAGAACTTGTAAGGTACAGTAAGTATGTATAGCGAGTTTGTCTATTTTAATGCTTGATATAGAAAATTTTGACCTTGAAAAGTGCTTGAATTTTATCAGTCCTAATCTGAATGAACCCTGTGGTAGCCATCTAGAACGCCTCCAGACGGGGTGCTGAAATTGTTGATTCTGGCAGACCGTTCCAATGAACGATCGGTTTTGGTAAGAAGAAATGATGATAGATATTTAGGCAGCATTACAATGGGATAAAACAAATTTCATGGTGACGATGCGGCAGCATCTTGTAGTACTCTTCAGTGCTGGATATGGGGGGTGAATCACTGGGATAGGACAAACGTCATAATGCCAGTGCGACTGCGTCTTGTAGTACTCTTCAGTGCTGGATATGGGGGGTGAATCACTGGGATGGGACAAACGTCACGGCGCCAGGGCGACTGCGTCTTGTAGTACTCTTCAGTGCTGGATATGGGGGGTGAATCACTGGGATGGGACAAACGTCATAGTGCCAGTGCGACTGCGTCTTGTAGTACTCTTCAGTGCTGGATATGGGGGGTGAATCACTGGGATGGGACAAACGTCACGGCGCCAGTGCGACTGCGTCTTGTAGTACTCTTCAGTGCTGGATATGGGGGGTGAATCACTGGGATGGGACAAACGTCATAGTGCCAGTGCGACTGCGTCTTGTAGTACTCTTCAGTGCTGGATATGGGGAGTGAATCACTGGGATGGGACAAACGTCATAATGCCAGTGCGACTGCGTCTTGTAGTACTCTTCAGTGCTGGATATGGGGGGTGAATCACTGGGATGGGACAAACGTCACGGCGCCAGGGCGACTGCGTCTTGTAGTACTCTTCAGTGCTGGATATGGGGGGTGAATCACTGGGATGGGACAAACGTCATAGTGCCAGTGCGACTGCGTCTTGTAGTACTCTTCAGTGCTGGATATGGGGGGTGAATCACTGGGATGGGACAAACGTCATAATGCCAGTGCGACTGCGTCTTGTAGTACTCTTCAGTGCTGGATATGGGGGGTGAATCACTGGGATGGGACAAACGTCATAGTGCCAGTGCGACTGCGTCTTGTAGTACTCTTCAGTGCTGGATATGGGGGGTGAATCACTGGGATGGGACAAACGTCATAGTGCCAGTGCGACTGTGTCTTGTTGTACTCTTCAGTGCTGGATATGGGGGGTGAATCACTTGAATGGGACAAACGTCATAGTGCCAGTGCGACTGTGTATTGTAGTACTCTTCAGTGCTGGATATGGGGGGTGAATCACTGGGATGGGACAAACGTCACGGTGCCTGTGTCACTGTGTCTTGTAGTACTCTTCAGTGCTGGATATGGGGGGTGAATCACTGGGATAGGACAAACGTCACAGTGCCAATGCAACTGCGTCTTGTAGTACTCTTCAGTGCTGGATATGGGGAGTGAATCACTTGAATGGGACAAACTTCAGTGCCGTTGTGACTGTGTCTTGTAGTACTCTTCAGTGCTGGATATGGGGGCTGAATCATTGGGATGGGACAAACTTCACAGTGCTGGTGTGACTGTGTCTTGTAGAACTCTTCAGTGCTGGATAGGGGGTGAATCTCTGGGATGGCTACTAAGGCATTGATTATCTTGCATAATAGGGTGGCTGATACACTGTCCAGCTTCTAAAGATTAAATGGTTTGCTAAAAGTACAGTGTGCAGCAGTAGACTAGTTTAATATTTGTTTCTGTTGTGGATGGATTCAATACTGGAGATGCATTTTCGAGTTTTAAACAGACTTCACTTGGATGTGTAAATATGAAACAAAGGAAACCGGTTGTGTCTTTTCAAACACACTTCGGCCAAATACCACTGCTAAGTGAAGCTTACCATCCTTGGACAGCTCTATACAACATACATATTTAATATGTATATAATAAAATTATTGAATACATGACTACATATTTATATTGTGAATAAATATTGTTTTAACCCTTTACTCCATAGATACGCGTTTTCCCGCACCAATCACAGAAGGCCTTTGAAAACAGTGCAGGAAGAGTTCAGATTGATCGTAACGAGCAATGTGAACACTTCCTGCACTGTTTTCCACTCTGTCAGTTAATATAAACGTAATTCACCCAATAATTCAAAAGCCTTCTATATTAGAGGTATCCAAAGACGTCTATATAAGAGATGTCCAAAGGTATCTATATTAGAGGTGTCAAAAGGCATCTATATAAGAGGTGTCAAATGGTGTCTATATGAAGTAAAGGGTTAACTAAACATACTATTCATCCAGCCAAGGCCGAATGTGTTCAACACAATTTAATTGAAACTTGAGGATATCTCCCAACTGAATTAGCAATGATATTCAACAATGACTTCGATGGATGATACTGTACCCATGGCTTGACCTTTACTTTTTGCAATTTTCAGGGCAATACTTGGTATTGCTAGTGAACGGCAAGAGGTGAAAAAAGTTAAAATGTGATAGACTACCTGCTGAATGTCTGAAAAAAAAGTCATTCGACTACATTGTAGTCAAACCTGTTTAAGCAGTCACCTCTCAAACAGTCACACTTGTTATTTCCCATTTCTATGTTTTTAGAGCACTTAACCAGTATTAAGCAACAACCTGTCTTAAAAGGCCACTTTTGCTCATTCCCTTGACTGACTGCTTAAGACAGGTTTGACTATCTTTGATAAGAAAATTTGCATTGGTAAAGGGTCTTCCCCATAACACTGCCAACTCCTCAAAAGGAGTTATTTGTCTCGGGAGACGAGTATGAAACCACAGAGTCTCAAAGACAGGAAAGATTATTGAATTTGCTAGAGATGGGTTTTCGAGAAAATGAAAGATAATTGTTTTTAATTGTTTAATATACAGTTTTTATTACTGTTTATATATACAGTTTTTATTATTAAAACAAACATTCTCATTTTAAGATACACAGTATTTCATGGTCTTGATATTAAAGACTACCTGGAAATATCGAAATCAAACTGTGTGTAGCATAAAACTGGTCATTACATCTATGAATGTATAACCATATTCAGAAGATATTAATGTCCAAATAAAATTTTCACACTAAAATATGAGTATACATTTTTAAAAAAAAAAAAACAAATTAATATATTTAGTTTCTTCTCGCATTAAGTTTTTGGACCGAGCGGGATTTGAACCTATGACCTCAGTGGTCAGTGAGACAGTGCTTTAGACCACTCCGCCATGGAGGACCCTTAACTGTTAAATTTCACTCGTGAACATTGAAATTGGGTCAACCCTACTATGATATTTCATTTAAACCAACAAGTATTTATTTCTGAAACATATCTTGACTTTTATCTGTTTGCTTTTATGTGTGTAACGTCTCACCAACAAATAACTCGCTAAACAATTAGCAAATCATGTATATTGTTATGTCTTACAATTAAATCAACAACAAAAAATTAACACACAAAAATAAAGATGTAGTTGTATACTTAAACATATATCATTCATAAATAGTGTACACTAACATTCAAAATATAAATGCAAACCGGTAGTTAATATTTTTTACACATCTCTGTATGTGGTTATGAAAGGCAATAAAGATCCAGAAAGTATCAAAGTGAAGAGAAGAAAAGAGAAGAAGAGGAAGAACAAAATATCGGTGGAACCGATGGATGCTCCCTGAACAAGTGCTTGATTGAGTAGTAGCTGCATTGTTTGTAAAGGGAAAGGGGGTGTAAAGGGAAGATCATGTTTGGAAGAGATGTTGGGTTCTTCACTCTGCACCACCACACATTGACCTATACTGCAAGATTCATGTTCCAAGTCTCATTGCACTTCCATGTTCTTGAAGATCAAAACAATGATGTGTGGTAATGGACAGAATCAACGGGTCAAAACTCTGTGAAAAATCATATAAATAAAACACAAGGACAATACACACACTCTCCACTTGGTAGCGATGCTTCCTGGCAAGTTTCATAAAATTCCAGCTACTAGAATGAGATGATTTGTAATGGATGCAATCTAAGGGCCACAACTCTGTAAAAAATCATCAAATGTAATCACTAAGAAAGTATGCATATCTCCACTTGGTAATGATTCATCATAGCTAGTTTCATACAATTCCAATCAATGGTTCTAGAGAAATAGCCTGGACAAGAATTTGGGGATGAACGCGGCTATGTATGACAAACTTGTAAAACAAGTTTCATAATATTCCAACCTGAGGTTGAAAAATCATCAAACCGGAACACAAAGACAATATGCACATCTCCACTAGGAAGCAATGCATCCTAGAAAAGTTTATTAAATTCCAACATGGTAATGTAAAGAAATAGCGCGGACAAGAATTTAGTCATAGACAATCAAAGGGCCATAACTCTGTGAAAAATCATTGAACCGGAACACAAAGACAATATGCCCATCTGCACTTGGTAATGATGCATCCTAGCAAGTTTCATAAAATTCCAACCTGAGGTTGTAGAGAAATAGTGCGGACAAGAATTTTGTCCAGACTCAATAAAAGGGCCATAACTCCATGAAAAATCATCGATCCGGAACACATGGTCTGTGAAAAATAACAATATGTGAATAACAGGTAGCGATGTATCCATGAATATCAAGAGTAATGGACTAATGTTTCAGACTAGACAAGCAATTTCGTGTTTTTTTTTACATTAAAACCTTGTCCTTTGTGTAACCTTGACCTTGACATCTGATGTAATGGTCAGGGTATTTCAACAATTAAATGCAGGTGAAACATTATCATGACATGCTGATCACTTGTGTCAAGCTATTTTAAAATCCCTAAATGTAAGTTACAGATCAATTGTTGATAAATTGATAAATTGAGCCAAGTGTTTTCGAAATCCATCCATGTATGATAAAGTTAAAGGACAGACTTGAAATCTAAAACAGATTCAAAGTGTTGTCATACATACTCAAAGTGTGACCGTGTCTAGGTTTTACTTAAGACACATCGTCATGTCATCTTGATAAATTGAGCCAAGTTAAAGACAAAGTCACAGACCAGACACACAATATCAATCAAATTGAAAGTGTGACATTGACCTCTGAGGAAAGGTTCTGGGTCTTACATGCGACACTTAATTATGTCATGTTTATCAACTGAGCCAAGTGTTTTGAAAATATATCCATAGATGACAAAGTTATAGATCGGACAAAAATCTCACACAGACTGAAAGTGTTGTCAAACAAACTCAAAGTGTGACCATGACCTTTGAGGTATGCATGTGGATCTAACGCATGACACTTTGTAATGTCATGCTGATGAATTGAGCCAATCCATAGGTGATAAAGTTTCAGACCGGATACCAAATCTCAATCAGTCTGAAAATGTCATCAACCAAAGTTAAATTGTGACCCTGACATTTGAAGTGGGATTCTGGGTGTAACATGCGACACATCATCATGTTATGTTGGTCATTTGTAGCTAGTATTAACAAAATCCATCTATGCATGACAAAGTTACAGACCAGACACGAAATCTCAAACAGACTGAAAGTGTTGTAAAACAAACTCAAAGTGTGACCTTGACCTTTGAGGTATGGGTATAGGTCTTACTCACAACACGTTGTCATGTTATGTTGATCATTTGTGGCAAGTATTTATAAAACCCATCTATGCGTGACAGAGTTACAGACCAGACATGAAATCTCACACAAACTCGAAGCGTTGTCAAACAAACTCAAATTATAGCCTTGACCTTTGAGGTACGGGTTAGGGTCTTACTCGCGACATGTTATGTTGATGATTTGTAGCAAGTATCATTAAAATTATCTATGCATGACAAATTTACAGGCCTGACATGAAATCTCACACAAACTCAAAGTGTTGTAAAACAAACTCAAATTATGGCCTTGACCTTTGAGGTACGGGTGTTGGTCTTACTAGCGATACGTCATCATGTTATGTTGATCATTTGTAGCAAGTATCAACAAAATCCATCTATGCATGACAAAGTTACAGACAGGAAACGAAATCTCACACACTCAAAGTGTTGTCAAACAAACTGAAATTGTGACCATGACCTTTGAGGTACAGGTGTGGGTCTTACTTACGACACTTGGTCATGTTATGTTGATCACTTGTAGCAAGTATCAACAAAATCCATCTACGCATGACAAAGAAACAGGCCGGAAACGAAATCTCATACAAACTCAAAGTGTTGTCAAACAAACTCAAATTGTGACCTTGACCTTTGTGTTATGGGTGTGGGTTTTACTCGCGACACGTCGTCATGTAATGTTGATCATTTGTAGCAAATATCAATAAAATATATCTATGCATGAAAAAGTTACAGGCCGGAAACGAAATACCGGACAGACGGACGCTGCGATTACTATATGCCACCCTAAAAATTATTTGGGGGGCATAAAAATTCTTACACTGCTTATAAAATCATCAATGTAAATATTCATGCAATATGACAAAAGAAAATATATAAAGGATGAATTATTTACCACAATTGGATGCACGCAGGCATATGAAAACAGGTAAACTAAGTTTGTGGGTATTTGATTTCGTTGTCTTGGCTCCCCACGAAATCAACGAAATTTAGTACCCTACGAACATTAATGATTTCAAAGTATGAAGAAATAAATGAATGAATTTTTACGATCTATCAAGTCTGAGTCATACCGACTTGAAATGAGAAAAAAAAACATGACAATAATGAACATGAAGATGATATCAGATAAGCAAGCTTGAACTCGAAGACCAATCCAGAAAATAAAAATCCATTTTAATATAAGCACTTATGTTTAGAAACATTCTGGTGATGAGGAAGTACAATGAATTAAAAAAGTAAAATACAATTGAATTTCGTAAATATAAGAGAACTACTGACTTTAAGAGTCAATGTTTCATTAATTGTTTCACAAACTGTAGATCACTTTTTCAAAGAATCTTTAAATTTATTCCTCATTGCAATGATAAACTGACGGAGATTGTTGGTTTCATTCAATCTTGTAACAAGTTCCTCGACTCCGTCCACGGCAGGTTCTGGATCACTCACTGAAAATAAATGATACTTATCAGTTATACTATTGCAAATAACTTCCTTTCAGTTGGATACAGACAATCCTTACAATAACAATAAGTAATAAATAATGCAAGCCTAAGGCTGAAGATCTTTGCTTTTTACGGTCAGGTCCTCCGGCTCAATCCAAATTTTTTATGTACGAAAGTTGATCAGTTACTTGCAGAAGGATGTTGCTTCTCCAGATTCATTCTGAGGTCTTCCTCCACCAATTAAACTGGACATGCCATATATAAACTGAAATGTGTTAAAAATGGTGCTAAACCCCATTTTCAGTCTGACCCTTGTTATTTTACTTGAGCTGGGTTTGTCGGACTTTTCAAAATTAGAGGTCCCTGATGCTTTAATAGTCATTGAAACATTGCAGTGATACAGGGGATAGGGTTTTGGCCACTCACGCTAGAGGTCATGGGTTTGATTCCAGACTCAACCAAAAGTATAGATTTATGCAGATGATTGATTGATTTATTGATTGTATATTTAGTGTCATTTTTATGATATCGAGGGCTAGCAGATGATTAGGTAACCAAACCTGTGTTTCCTGCGATCCTGGAAGGTTAAAACTTGAGCACACCCTTTCTCCGCAAGTAACTGATAACCTTCCCACTTGAATCAGTGGCGAGAGATGAATGAAAATGACTTGTGATGTGGCATATCAATCATCACAGAGACTTTGGCTGGATGGGGATTCAAACTCCACCTTTTGATTGATAGTTAGAGGTGCTACCGGCTGAGCTAACTGGGCCTGGCTTATTTATAAGAAAGAAATTACCTTTACTTGTTTTCTAAACAAATGTCTATTTTGAACTTATTGATAATTAATATGAAAGTTTATGTTGAGATCCACACACATGCACTTACCCACATATCTACGACCAGCACCTTGTATTTGAAGGAAGAAGTAGAAAGTCATCAGGGGGTCCCTCTCATCTATATGTGTAAATATCACCTGCATCTTGTTGCCTGAAAAAAGCACATTATCTTTAAAGGGACACGCGACAATTTCATTTAAATTAAATGTTTATATAATTTTTTCCTGTGATGTCGCGATAATGGATTACGATACAAGAGGTTGCCACTAACATGGTCATATCCCCCGCCATCTCGTTAACCTTTAGAGGCATTCCAGAGTAGTGGATTTAAATTATGCAAAATGAAAAAGTCGCTGAGCACAGAAATCACACGTAAATGCCGCAAACTGAATTACGTAGCCAACTGTTATAAGACACATTGTCTTGTCCCAGTGAGCACTGGTATGATGTATTCTAAATCAAACCATAAATATGTAAGTTATAACCCCAAAGTAAAAGAAAAACTATCTTTGACGAACAGACCCAACTCATTCGCATGACAAATCACCTTGGGCTGGTTAGCATTTGTGCTAATTTATTTCAAAATCCAATCACAACTAAAGAAGAAACGGTCCAAACAGCAGCGGATGGACAAACGGAGCTGTAACCTTGACCTTTGAAGAACAGACCAAAGTCAGTCGCATGACACATCGTCTTGTTCTAGTGAACATTTGTACCTAGTTATTTAAAATTCCAGTCACAACTAAAAAAGATAAGGTCCTGACATCAGTGGATGGTCGGACGGAGCTGTGACCTTGACCTTTGACAAACAGACCCAAGTCATTCTCATAACACATCGTCTTGTCCTAGTGAACATTTGTGCCAAGTTATTTAAAATTCCAATCACAACTGAAGGAGATATGTTGTGGACAGCAGGGGACGCACGAACGCAGCCCATTTCTATATCCCCCTGCTCCACTCTACAAGCAGTGGCGGGGGATAACATTTTTTTTTATTGATTCCCACAGTTAACTCTGCATTAGAGCGAGATTTCAGAATTCTGATAAATCGCTAAAACATAAATACAGAGTTGTCGTTTCTTATGCTCACCCAGTTTCACAAAGCCTAATGTTCACATTTACCAAAAAAATTAAGAAATCGCTGCATGATTTCTGGAATATTACTTCTAAAGTTTCTCGTGACATAATAACAGATTGATTGTACATTTTAATAGAAATAAACATCATTTAGTACCTATAATTGAATTGATTAATTAAAAAATATGGCAATGGGATTACCTAATTTCGGCTAAATAAAGCACACACAAAAAAACTGCAGCAAAGTCCCTGGAGTCGCAACTGAATGTTTAATAACGGACTAGTTTCGATTATCAGTTGGTTGAGCATAACTTATGGAATTATGGAATTGGAACTAATACCCAACACTCATTATGTTTGAAAATTATACATCTACATGATGTAAACATGAAATTAAAGTACTCCAGTTACTGTCCAGTATGTGTGCAGACCTTTAATCTTATTATTTTGGAAAGAGATATTTGAAATCCCATAGAAATAAAAACAAGAGTAACACAATATTAATTAAAATGAATACATGCCAATATTTTCCCACTTTGACCTCTTTTTTTTTTAAATGGGGGTTTAACGCCATTTTCAACACATTTCAGGTTATATTTGGCATGTCCAGTTTTATTGTAGGAGTAGAACCACAGTCCTTCCGCAAGTAATTGGCAAATTTTCTCACATAAAAGTTTTGGACCTAGCGGGACTGGAACCTACAACCTTGGCGATGAAAGGAAAATATTCTTGACACGGCGCCTTAGACCACTTTCCTTGCAATCATGATATTTATAATAAATTAACATTAACTAATATTATACAACTTATTGTCTTAGGCAGCCAACTGTTCTAAGATACTGTCTCTGTACTTACCTGTACCTCTTTATGTTGAGGTTGTGCAATTAAGTCTAGTACAGTCCAGAGATTTTGTGTGAGTAAGTTGGTCTGGGTTACTTACGTAAGAAGGAAGATTCAACAATCTACTCATACTGCTCATATTCAATCTAAAGTCTTTCATCACCAGCTGGTTATATCCAAAATATTTACAATGGAGTTAAAACCCCAGTCAAACAGAAAACAATTATGCCTGGGGTAAAACAAAGTACACACAAATGTGCCAGTAATAACAAATTTTAAAATTACCTCTTGTTTTCTTGAACGACAACCCGAGCATATCCCCAAAAATGTTACTGGCTTTGCTTAAATATTCTAGCTTCTGTTTTGCCTTCGTAGGAGCTTCTATTGCTGTAAAATGTAAACAAATAATAAATACTTCACTAAATTGTACAAAAAGGCTTGCCAAACTAATGATTGTTACACACATCTCAATTACAGGCATAAGCTGTTGAGCTTGTGGATCAACTCAGCTTGGTTTTACATTAAAAAGTGTAACTGCAAAATGACAGTGGCTCTACTCGGATCCATCAACCTGCATGTATATGCATGAGTTTGTCAATAAAACTGGTTATCATAATTTCAGACCTGTAAAAAATTGTAAACGCAACTACAGCTTAAATGCCGTTAAAAAACACATACAAGAAATGTGTCTGTCAACAAGAATGTCCCCACTATTGATCAGAAACCAACTTTTTAACCGAACATTAAGTCGAAAAAGGGCCATAACTCATGTAAAATTTGGCTGATATTGACAACTATCAATAATGACCTGTATGACATGATTATACAGCTACACACATACAAAGACTCCTCAATAACTTTTTTATTATTTTTTAAGTCGGATGCTCGGATGAACAGACAGAGGTAATACTTGATACTCTGTCACCATTATTGAATGGCGGGGGACATAGAATACATGTACTGGTACCTCTCTCTATTTGCTTAATATCACTTTTTACAGACTCCATCTCTGTTTCCGCCTGGTCCTTTGTTGTATGTAATTCATGTGACACAGTGTACATTTGTTCCAACTCATTTTTCAGCTCCTGCAACTCCTGGCACTTTTGTCCAAGAACTAAAAGTGAAAATAAAGCAGTTGACTTTTGAGTGTAACTGGGCGTACACACACAATCTCGTAAATCTATTATCACCTTTAAGATTCATAATACTGGGTAAACAACCTTGAAATGAATGTGGACACTTATACACTGGAACTTTAAGGACTCAAGGACTGATTCCCAATACCTGCATGATTTATACATTGGAACTTAAAGGACTCAAGGACTTATTCCCGTTACCTGCATGATTTGTACATTGGAACTTAAAGGACTTATTCCCGTTACCTGCATGATTTATACATTGGAACTTAAAGGACTTATTCCCGTTACCTGCATGATTTATACATTGGAACTTAAAGGACTTATTCCTGTTACCTGCATGATTTATACATTGGAACTTAAAGGACTTATTCCCGTTACCTGCATGATTTATACATTGGAACTTAAAGGACTCAAGGACTTATTCCCGTTACCTGCATGATTTATACATTGAAACTTAAAGGACTTATTCCCGATACCTGCATGATTTATACATTGGAACTTAAAGGACTTATTCCCGATACCTGCATGATTTATACATTGGAACTTAAAGGACTTATTCCCGTTACCTGCATGATTTATACATTGGAACTTAAAGGACTTATTCCCGTTACCTGCATGATTTATACATTGGAACTTAAAGGACTTATTCCCGTTACCTGCATGATTTATACATTGGAACTTAAAGGACTTATTCCTGTTACCTGCATGATTTATACATTGGAACTTAAAGGACTTATTCCCGTTACCTGCATGATTTATACATAGTAACTTAAAGGACTCAAGGACTTATTCCCAATACCAGCATGATTTTAAATCAACTTCCAGTAATTTTACCTCAATCTTGCAACAGAAATATCCAACATATCAGTATTTTTACATTTGGTTCAGGTGAACTAAAGAATATTTAATAATTATAGGTGGGACTGTATGATGTCTCAGTCAGCAAACAACATATACAATAAACAACTCTTAAATTTTTCTGAACGATCACTACTGTTTGTTTGAATATTTAGCATCATTTTTATGCCATCGAGGGCAACCTGAAGATCAATAATTAATCTAATCACTCTTTCTGGGATCCTGGAAGATTACGGTAATCAGTAACACCCATCTCTGTAAGTAACTGAGAACTTTAAACTTTCCCACATGAATCAGCAATGAAAATGAGATGCAATGTTGTATGTCAATCTTTACGAACTGTGGATAGGTAGAGATTTGAACTCACAACCCCTGGACTGGCAGTCAGATGTGTTACAGACTGAGCTTACAGGGCGCAGCTCCATAATACTGCATTGGCTATGTACACTACTAGCCAGCATCTTGATGTGTTACAGACTGAGCTTACAGGACGCAGCTCCATAATACTGCATTGGCTATGTACAATACTAGCCAGCATCTTGATGTGTTACAGACTGAGCTTACAGGGCACAGCTCCATGAATACTGCATTGGTTATGTACAATACTAGCCAGCATCTTGATGTGTTACAGACTGAGCTTACAGGGCGCAGCTCCATAATACTGCATGGCTATGTACAATACTAGCCAGCATCTTGATGTGTTACAGACTGAGCTTACAGGGCGCAGCTCCATGAATACTGCATTGGCTATGTACAATACTAGCCAGCATCTTGATGTGTTACAGACTGAGCTTACAGGGCGCAGCTCCATGAATACTGCATTGGCTATGTACAATACTAGCCAGCATCTTGATGTGTTACAGACTGAGCTTACAGGGCACAGCTCCATGAATACTGCTTTGGCTATGTACAATACTAGCCAGCATCTTGATGTGTTACAGACTGAGCATACAGGGCGCAGCTCCATAATACTCAGGGTTTCCGCTGTCGTTCGCCAAATTCGCAAATGGCGAAAAAAATAAAAAAAATGGCGAAAAAATGATTTGTCGTAAGGAGAATTTTTTATATACACGAAATTTCCCTTTCCAAAACACCTTGATCTGGCCTAAACATCAATATCACACAGCCGAATACACAGCTTGTACACTGTACACAGAACACAACCCACGTGTTACATGCCAATGTAGTAGCATGACTAGGGGAGGTAAAATGCGGCACCTTTTATCTTCATCATCTCCTCGTAAAACAATAAACATCGGTTGTACTTAGATCTTTAATGGTTGATTGAAACACCGACACGTGATGATGATTGCTTACAGTTTGTAACAAATAAATGAAATTGCGCCTTTGATGCTATTATTAATATGTCAATCAAAACTAATTATGCAGGTAAAAAAAACATTGAGGTAGCACTTTTTTAAGACCGTAACTAATCAGTATAAACAATTGACCCCCGCAGTGTTTATCATACCACATGCGACTTTGGAAAACCTCTCATGCATATTCATTTATCTATTTTTATTCCTCTAATGTGATTTCCGGATAGCTTTGAATATAAATTAACTCATTTTTATTAACCGCTCTGATTGGTCGGATATCTACGACCAAGGTACATGTTTCTTACCACCTACCCGAGCAAAGACAAAAAATAGACGATGACGTAATTTGCGGGTGTCTCTCAAATTCTCCAGTATGAAAAGTATAAAATTATCTCCCTTTGCCAAAATGGTATCGATTTAGGTTTTTGCAGATAATTTGCGATCGATCGTGTTATGTAAAATGTCAGCGTTAGGTTTTGGTAATTTTATAAATATTTCGTAGATTTACAATTATTGGAACTGTATGTATATAAAAAAATTTCTGTGAAAACGTGAAAGTTGATATTTAAATTGAGTTTACGGTAAAGACAAATGTGGGTGGGGTATTATAGTAATAAACTTATTGTTTTTTGGTTGTGTAGTTAAGCGTATAATTTTCTTTGGCATGATTTAAATATAGTATTGAAAACAACAATTAAGATCAATTTTGTGTTGTTTTTTTTTAATATATGAAATATAGTTGACTAGTTGCACTTTCTAGATATTTGAAGACTATCATAGACTGCATTTATTTATCATATTGCCAAGTTCTCTTGGATAGATTGAATAGCTATGTTAAGGGGAGCTAACCCTACATATAATTAACACATTTAAGTCTATGTAAACAAATTTCATATTATACCGCAAGGAGTATTGGTAATAAAAATCTGGGCATATGAACCGCTGATCATTTTTGTTGTGAACAATGATGAAATAATAAGAATAAAAGAATGGAAAACGTTTTACAGTTTTTGTTTATTTATTTACAATTGTGTAATTCATCCATACTCTTTATAATAAGCTATAAAATCACAAAATTCAGTCAAAGACATAATACACCATAAAAGTGCTAGATATGCTTAAAATAGTGTATATCAATACAGCTAAACAAAAATGGCGGAAACCCCCCTCCCGAACCCGCCCCCACGCGTACTTTTTTTTTTTCATTTTATGGTGGCCAAAAAAAAAATGGGGCCAGTGGGAACCCTGATACTGCATGGCTATGTACAATACTAGCCAGCATCTTGATGTGTTACAGACTGAGCTTACAGGGCGCAGCTCCATGAATACTGCATTGGCTATGTACAATACTAGCCAGCATCTTGATGTGTTACAGATTGAGCTTACAGGGGGGAGCTCCATAATACTGCATTGGCTATATACTGTGGATACTAGCCAGCATCTTGACACTAAATCAACAGTTTGGAATGATGCGCCATTAGGTTAGTACAGAGGGCATTGTTCAGTAGTAGAGCATCGAATCAGAGGGTTGTGGGTCCGATCCCCCGCCATAGCTAAATGTGGTGTCCTTGAGCAAGACACTTTTCCGCATATGCTTAGTACTGGTTCTAACCAAGAAGTCTTCGAGCATGATTTGTCTAAGTTGTAAGAACTTGTTTCACAATCAAAGTAAAATAAATAAGTTTAAATTGAACCCAGGATCAGAGGGTCATAGGTTCATTTCTCCTGCATGGCTATGTGTGGTGTCATTGAGCAAGACACTTTTTCTGCACATACTTAGTACTAGTTGTACCCAGGGAGACTTCAAAGGTGATTTGTAGAAGTTGTAATAACTTGTTTCACAGTCAAAGTAAAATAAATAAGTTCAAACTAAATCAGGTGACACAAAATGAGTAGAAAACTAAACCAAAATGTCAATTTTATTTAACTTACCCTGGTTTGTTTGAATATTCTCTTTTTGCTTATCTGTGATTATGTTTTTGTATTTCTCTCTTTGCTCTTAAAATAAATAATATAGTATATTAAATCTATATGTTATACATATTATGGGTTTTTTATAGAGTGACTATCAAATGATTGTGAATCTTTCAGTTATTAATATACAAAATCATAAAGCTTTCTTAACAATCACAGATATAGTTGATAGTAGAGTTGTCCCAAAAAAAGCATAAAAGTGTAATTCATATATAAACCAATACAGTATTGAAACTTTGCAATTATGTTCTACCAGACATTACGAATAATTTGACATATTTTATTGCTACTTGGTATGTTAATCCATTTTACTGTAGTGATTTTTCCAACCAAATTTATGGCCTTACGGCCAAACCCAAAATGCTTTGAGAAGAACTAATGAGTGACATTCTTATAGTGTAAATGACGCTACATGACCTGGGCTGTAACGTAGTACTTTGTGTTGTTGTTTTGTCTGTTTTAACTAATTATACTATCGAAATATCCAATTTTTATATTTCAAGTCATTTAATTTGCCTGGTATAAATATTTTATATGCTATTTTGTGACAACCCTCATAAACAAACATTCGTAAAATATACACGTTATGAAATATCATGAGATATTAAAACCTATCGAAGTGTCTCAATGTCCTGTTTCCCACGTTAAAGGGTAAATCCAATTTATCAGCAATCATTGGTCGTTTTTTAAGAACCCATGTCAGATGGATCATAACTCCGACAAAAAATTCCAACCACAAGCAATTTTTGAATATTTTTACCCACCATAAAATATAATCAGTACCGGTATATGATGTCAGAAAAGAGACTGTTCAATTTTTTTAAAAAAAAACAATCGACTAATTTTTATTTGTTTTTTTATTAATTAGGACAGCTTTGTAAACAGATATTTGCCATTTTGAAAACTTTATTATAATTAATTTGGTAACTAACTTAAAAGAAAAAAATACATGATACGGGATACTATTTTGTGGGCTCAAAAAATATTTAGTATTTTATAATAGTAACATTTAAATGTGTTAAAATTAGCATTAAAACCCGTTCTAAAAAAAAAGAATCATTCTCGTCTGTTTCCTGTGAAGAAAATACTAAGTGTTGTTTTTTACAAGTCAAACCAGGGTCCGAGGTTATAAAGATTTTTTCCATGCTCAACTCAAGATTTCATGCTCAACTCAAAGATGAATCGACTCATTATAACAAAATAAACGTAAAAACCTATAATTTTCTACCTCAAATCTGCATTAATTCTCTAAAATTCGAGACCTAGTCAAGTGTTTGCGCTTTAAATTGGGTTTGTGTGCGACTCCTAGATATGGTGTTTTGAGCATGAAAAATGTTTTATAACCTTGAGGCCTGAATTCAAACTCACAAACTCTGGTGTGAGTGAGCACTCTATTCGCTGCACTACCATCCTACTTTTTACCTCTTTTAATGGATCACCACCCACAACTTACCTATCCCTTCTTTTAAAGCTGAATCATGACGGGCAGTTTGGCTGTTAATCAGGTGATGTGCCTCATCTGACGTCCACAAAATAAATTTGTCCTGCGCCTCTTTGAGTCGTGATGTGAACATGTCTATCTCATTCTGCAGCTCTGTACCAGACTCCATGATTACCAAGTTGTGTACTTTCTGTAATCAATCAGAAGGCAAACTAAATATAATTATTAATTTAATTCCTCTCTGTCTACCCGTAAGTTTTTACGGACTCTTTTTATTTAAAAGCACTACTAAATTTGCAATGTACTCACTATAGTTTATTTACTCTATTGATTGCAGAAGTGACAAGAATTTGGAATACAAAAAATAAAAATCTATGTATCAATATTTTTCTGGAATAGAGTTAGAAATTGTGTGAAATACACAAAGTTTGACTCCATTATGTACTGGGGTTGCCAAAGGTTGTTATTGCTATGTTAATCTGAATCAGTGATACATGTGTTGAAATCTTTGGATACAACACTCTGAATCTGATTCAATATATAAAAAAAAGAAAGATCTGCCTGAACAACTTAAACAAACTTATTCATTTAGTTGTTGTCAAACTTCAGTGTCCATATTAAACCCTCTTTTTTAATCATGTGAAAAGTACATTCGTACTGCACAAAAAACAATAACACATTCAATGTGCTATAAGCCTTTGCCTATTACTGCTGCTCATAAGAGCAGTGTGACATATTGCAAGTCTCTAAGGAGCTTATTGACATTTTTTTTATTACCGTCTAATACAGAGGGACACGTAACCAAAACAATCCTCTCTAGTTTACTTTTGGTTGTTCCCCCATGATATGCTTTTATTTAAACTGGCAGCCTATATAGTCTTTCTGTACATACAGTAAATTTCATGAATTACAGAGGTTTCGTACCACTACAATTTCGTACCAAATGAAGAGGTTTCGTACCACACATAGATTAGCATGCTGATTGGTCAGTTGCACCAGGAAATGTTTGAATGACGTCATAATTTAGTAAGCATTCAATTGCTATGAACTGTGGGACAGGCATAGAATTCCCTGCTTTTTCCATTTGTGGTTAATAGACCTGATTTGGGAGAAATCATACGAATTACAGGTCCGAGATCTCTAATATATACCAATTGTTATAAACATAAATTTATGACATATTATTTTTCTTGATTTTAATGGTTTAGCTTGCATGTAAATGTTAAATATATAAGTTTTTCCTCCTTCTTTGATTGAAACATATATATCTATCTAATCATTTGTTATAATTACATAATTTTTAATTGTGTATCAGTATTACGATATAATTCCTAAACCTGTACAGAAATTGTCTTTTTACAAGGGAACACATGTATTAAACAAAGTAAAGTTTTAAATACTATTTCATATATACTGGTCTTACCTATTACTGCGAGTCTAAAATTTAGTCAACCACGTAAATAATGCAGGGGTGTAGCTTGGCTGAAAACAATGTGAAAGCACAGTTTTAGGGGGAGTCCAGGTCCCCTATGTTTTTTTTCCAACTAGACTGTCGTAGGTGCGTCTAGGCGTATATTTCTTTTGTTTAAAGGGGTGGTTATCCTTAAGATTAACCTTGAATGCACTGTTTTATAACCAAATAAACTGATCTTGTTAAATATATGGATCACATTCAATGGTTTTGTTGTGAATTAATAGTTAACCTGCACTAGGGGTCCGGTATTCATTACATTTTTGGTATTTTTATTATTTTCAATTTCTCAGAAAAAAAGTGTAGGCACGTGCCCACAGTGCCTATAAGAAGCTATAAGTAATAAAGTTACTTAAGTGTACAAAGGAATAAACAGTTGCAGGTACAAAATGTAAACAAATGCCGACGTTCACGGAAGTTGGAACTTTGCGCATGTCTGGAATATTGTTATTATACGGGCATTCGCAGTAATAGGTATATCGCGGTATTAGGTATACAAGGGATATGGTACGAAACCCCATAAGTCATACGAAACCACCTGGTATGAAATTGAAGCAGTACATTACAACCAACAACCATCTGTCAAATACAAGATTTCTTTTTATGTTTTGCCGTGGTCTAATGTAATGAGCAGCACATTAGACATCCATGACAGTGACAGCAGGATGATCCAGATTAGTTATTATATATGTTTTTAATTGGAAAATGGGGGGGGGGGTTACGATTGTAATGCCAACACATAGCACGATTGTCATTATCGACCGAGCGACTGACGAGAGATAGAAGAGACAAGAGGTATAATCAAGATATACGACTATCGATACGCTGCAGCAGTTCCCAAAATAACTAAATACAAGCAGATGAATGGAATTATATACACATAGATCTGCTGCAAAACATACAGGATCAATGCCAATGTTCAAATGTTAATTGTGTCAAAGCATAATCAATTATGATAAAAAATAAATGTGTGTTTTTTTTGGATAAAAAAGAAAAAGAAAAATATATTATGTTTACAAACTTCCCGCTTGGTAGCTACTTCCGGAACCTAATTTGTTGCTATCCGCACGGTTGCAGTGCTGCTATTTGTTTCTACTTATTTTCTGTTCAGATCAAGTCCCGGAAAGGACGAGGTTCAAGTTTAACGCAATATGTGCATGTTTGTCAAAGCAAAAAAAAACAACTCTGGAATATATTTTCATTGGGAATTATTTGTGTAAAACTAGGCATCTAACCTATGAACACAAGACTTGAGTATGAGGTTCAATGCCGAGAAATGCTACGTCCTCAGCTCAAAAACTAAATCCGCCTAATTTTACAGCATCAACAATGAATTCATAAAACAAGTCCACGACACTCCTTACCATGGAATTACAGTATCTGAAAACCTAAAATGGAAAACACACATTAATAACATTGCCAAACGAGTCAACTAAACTCCCTCAGACGGAATCTTAGGCACAGTCAGAAAGAATGCCTACCTAGCACTCATTACATCCAAACTTGAGTACGGGAGTGTTGTCTGGAACACTAACCATCAAGTAGACGGTTGAACGACTAGAACGTGTGCTGAAATCAGCTGTCCGATTCATCACTTTAAGGACTATATATCCAGACAATACTTCTTCTTCTTCTTCCGGTAAAGTGCATCACCATAAAAGGGATATCCTTGCACTGTATATTAAAACTTAGGACACGTGAGGAGGGTCCATATGAACAGGTTAAAAACGGGTTAAAATCATCGCTACTAACAGTATCTGCGTATAGAGCTGCACAGACTTGAATGCGTCAAGGGAGGAGGCGTTGCCAATGCTTTACGGAAGCTGGTTCCACAAGCGAACACCAGACGGGATGAAGGACTTTCGTTGTGTGTCTGTCCTGCTGTATGGAACCTTGAATCTGGACTGGTGTTCTGTTTTTGCTACATCTAAAGGGTGGAGGTGAGGAGATGAAGTAATAGCTACCAGTGAGTTGACTACCCGATACATAATGACAGCTTTGGCCTGATGGCGGCGCTGCTGGAGACTTTCCCACTCAAGGGCTCTCATCATCGCCATGACGCTGCTTGTTTGATTAAAGTCTTCTTCACAAATCTTGCAGCGTGACGTTCCAGACGGCTTCAAGATTTGTCATGTTGATAACGGTGTGTGGGTCCAATAAAATGATTACATTTTTATCAAATTATAAATAAATTAACGGAGCACATTTCAATGCAAATTATCATATATTAATTAACGAAAGAGTTTTTACCTAATAAAATAAGCATTTTATAACTTTTTAATATGAAGTGTTTATAACACAGTTATCATATTAAAAAAAAAACCCATAAAATAATGTCTTATTCATCTGTATAAAACAGTTACACAATATTTTGAAAGGTAACGAAGTTATCAATAACATGATTACGAAATAACCAATACTTCTGACCGGTTACGAAATGACCAATCCTTCTGACCAGTTATCAAATGACCAATAATTCTGACCGGTTACGAAATGAACAATAATATGGTAACGAAATGACCAATATTTCTGACCTGTTATAAAAAGACCAATATTATGCTTACAAAATTTTCCGGTTACGAAATGATTCGGATACGGAATGACCACAATTCTCTAACTACACAGTCTTCTAGAATGGTCGGGCTACCAGAGGTGGAGGAGTTTACTAGCCATCCAGAATAAGCTCATATCCATCGAATGCATTGATTTATTTCTAACTGAGAGATAAAATACACAAAAATCACATTTATATCTTAGAAACTATTCTACGTCGGTTGTCTCTATATACCAAAGAGAAACATCGTTGACCTTGATCAAATGGGAAAATTATTGAAACTCCTAAACTCGATCAAACCGAAACATATTTTCCTATGTGGCGGCTTCAACTGCCCCAATATCAACTGGGAAACCCTCTCCGTCTCCAGTGCACCTAACGCCCAAGACAGGAACAGTCAGCAACACCTCATTGGCATCCTGAACATTTAATCTGGCACAAATCCACGAGAAACCCACCAAGAACGAGAATCTACTGGACCTTGTATTTACCACTAACCCATCATTGATAAAGTAATCGGTCAATACTCTTGGAATTTTCGATTACGCCATGGTCGTCGCCAACTCCGACATTCTACAGCAGCCAGAAACCACGTAAAATCTGCCAATTCTCCAAGGCAAACTGAGATCCATCAAGGCGTACTGCAACAACATCTCTTCAACCATTAACAACCATGAACGTATATCAGACACCGAAGAACTATGGACCTTATTCAAAACTGAAATTTTAGATTCCATCAACAAACACATTCCATCCAAGCCTGTAGAAATAAACAGTCGCTACCCTGGGCGAACCGCAAGTTTCGCAGTACTCTGAAGAGGAAAGCCCATATATAAAAGTAATGCAAAACACACAATAGCTAGTATAAATACAGGTGCTTTCAGTAAGTATGCAAGCGACAATTTAGAGCTGCAGAATGGAACCACGTCAACCTGGTGATTGAAGAAGGACTGTTTCAACATCACACACAACCAACATAGAAAGCAATACTTTATACATATATTTATTTCTTACATTGTTACAACTGTCACTTTAAACTTTAATAAATTCTATTAACACATAAGGACGTTTCTCAACACTTTCACCATTTTAGTATAACACCTTCATATTTAAAACCCAACTGCATTTTCAACACGCATTTCTACAACAACCAAACCATACTAAAACGCATCTAATCTCCCAACTTTCCAAAGTATTCTATCTAAAGTAAAACCCGTCTTTTTATCTTGCCTTCCAAAGTTAAAATTTCTAAACTAAAAATAAAACGACTTTCCCTCGCGCATCCCGAAGTAAAACTGATCATATTCCCCCGCTACTTGATGACTAAAACCAAAATTTTGTCATTATTTATCAGGAATTTCCTGCACAGATGTTCACTTTACGTCCGCTGAAATGTCTTTAAAACCCAGTTCATATCTCTAATTATAGTCCCGTTATGTCATATTTTGACAGGGTAATTCATCATAAGTGACCTCTGAAATATTCCCGTTTTTACCATTACAGGAATACTAGGATCTTGTTGTCTCACCTTAACCATGAAATATCCCACATAATTATATATTGGGTTTAAATTTTACAATATCAAACTAATAAAATACAAAAATAAATGAGTGACTGACTATAATACAGGACTCCAGGTCAACAACTATGGACCTTATTCAAAACTGAAATTTTAGATTCCATCGACAAACACATACCATCCAAGGCCTGTAGAAATAAACAGTCGCTACCCTGGGTGAACCGCAAGCTTCACAGTACTCTGAAGAGGAAAGCCCATCTTTACAAGTAATGCAAAACACACATTAGCTGGTATAAATATAAGTGCTTTCAGCAAGAATGCAAGCGACAATTTAGAGCTGCAGAATGGAACCGTGCAAACGTGGTTATTGAAGGACTCAAGGCCAACAACTCCAAAACATTCTGGCAATACGTCAACATCAGCATAGCCCCATAGAAACAAAATGCAAACTTAAATATTGACGCAAGATCAAAAGCTGACATCCTAGTTGAACAATGGCAGTGTGTCTTTACCAAAGATAACAATCCTACAAAACCCGAAGTCAACGCCAAAAAAAATCTATCAACCACTCAACATCTACATATCGGTACCAAAGACGTCTAAAAACACCTGGAATACCTTAACACGAAGAATGCGATGGGCCCAGACTGCATTCTTAATATAGCCCTGAATACCTGCACCAAAGAAATCACACCCGGCCAGCGCGATATCTAGCAACATTCCATAAATACAGGCAAACTGTCATCAGTGACATTCTCTTACTTTGAAACAAGAAACATGTTACTAACCATTTAAACTGCTTGTACATAGTGCACAGTGCTACTTATAACACTGAACAATTACAGAAATCTTTCTTTATGAGAATTGTGGTTATGTTACATTGTAGAACCAGCTAGAGAGCACTACCAGCGCCCAGGCAGTTGAGACCATTAAGACTAATCTCAGGAGCTGCTACTTATTTAAACTCGTACATCATCCGTAATTATATACCAGTAGTGGGATCTACTACGTATTCTATAAATACAGATTGTTTTTTTTGGGGGGGGGTTGTCGGTAGAAGTTTTATAACAGGATAGTAAAAAAAAAAATGATTGACTGGTTTTCTTTGAATTGTTTGAAGGCCGGATAGAATTAAACCCGTTGCTGTAGGCAGGAAAACAAGTAATGACGTCCTACATTTAATCAGTGATTTAATGTTAATAGTTATTTAAGAATGTAGTAAAATTATTAGGGTTGACGATGTAAAAAATCAATCTTTTAACACTTGTATTCAAAATATTTGTAAAAAAAAAGCAGGCCATCAAATAAATGTTCTTAAAAGGATTGATAAAAATCTTTGTAGATTGAGCCAAATGACTATTTATAAAAAAATACAGAGCTTTTAGATTTGTTTATGATAATAATTCGAGCTCTTGCCAACAACAGAGATATACAAGTCAATTAAGTCACCCCATTCTTCTTCTTCTTTTTCTTCTTCTTATTCTTCTTCCCGGTAAAGTGCAGGGTCCACTCTGAGGCATCGACACACTTTGTGTTTGTACAAATTCGTTATGAGGTGCATTAATTAATACACAGATAGAAAAATTAAAAACCAATCAAAACACAGACGGTACCGACTAATGATGATCGACCAGGCCGGATTGAATACCTCTGTGGTTTGGGCAGTGGCTATGCGATCTGACAGCTGGTTCCACAGGTGGATACCAGTTGGGGAAAAAGATGTACCCGTAAACGTCCGTACAGCAGAAAGACTACATGCATCTGAAGAGATGTCTTCTGGTTGACGGTGTAGTGGGGCGGAGGTACATGACTGCATACTGCAGCTGATCTCGTAACCATGACAAGCTTGGCGTGCTCTCTTCTCTGTTGTTCGGTGGTTGTACCACCGAAGTTTGTCCATCCTGTTGCCTAGCTGTTTGTGGTCTTGCAATTTCCATACGCGAATCACACTGCCTTTCTCTGGACTGACTCCTGTTTCTTGATGATACTTGTGGTGTGTGGGACGTAGGCCGAATGAAGGATTGTGCGAACCAAAGTCTTGTAAGTTTGGGCCTTCACTTCGACAAGGACCTATATAGAGAAGAAATTGCAACTGATTGATGGGAAAACTTTTGTGTGCCATATATGCCAAGCTTCTCTAAACTGGCTCTCTTTACACTTTTTTTCGTATACACACAGCAGCCAAGACAATAGCCAATTCTCTTAATTTCAGCAGCCAATGAAAGTTGGGAAATACCACTAAGCCTTGTGACCTCATCCATATGTGTACACATCGCCATTTTTCGCGGATGAATGACAACAAATATAAACCGTTTATTGCGCAGTTTTGAAAACATAAACAAAAATAAAACAGAATGGGAGACACCGATATTATAACCACATTAAAAATTTTAATCATAGGTGAAAGTGGGGTTGGAAAATCAAGGTGAGAATTTGGATTGGTTGAAGAAAATATCTAAAACCAAATGTGGGCCAGCTGTCAAAAGTTTGAAGTGCACAACAGCACAATGCATGCTTATGATATAAACTCATAAGTTCCACGTTTCAACTTGTGAAATGCGATGTTACTAAGGAACTAAAATGAAAACAGTTTAACATTTGTGTAAATGTTTTGCATAACTGATGTAAATCTGAAAGTCCAATGTTTGATTTGTTCATTCAATTTACACTTTGATCTTTTTTAAAGTGGTTATTTAACTCCATTTTTAACGCACAAAAGGTTATATTACATGGCATATAGAATCACCGTCCCTCTGCTAGTAACTGACAAACTTTCTTATGTATTTTTTTATCGAGCCAGGTTCAAACCTCAGAGGTAAGTGATTGTTGGCACCAGCGGTACTGAAGGCCGGTCATGCCAAGTGATTGTTGGCACCAGCGGTACTGGGGGTGGGTCATGCCAAGTAATTGTTGGCACCAGCGGTACTGGAGGCAGGGCATGCCAAGTGATTGTTGGCACCAGTGGTACTGGAGGCGGTGCATGTCATTTTGCCTTTACAACGTCGGCATAAATCACTTGACATTATTGTTTGACATTGGTGTCAAAATTTTCTCAATATAGTCACCATTGCACTTAATGCTCTTCTTGTGTCCCTTGACCCATTGTTAGAAAATGTCCTTGTAATATTCTTGGTCAGAACAGACTACAACAGCCTGTGTGGCCACTGACAGCAGTGTTTTCTCCAGCTCCAATTTTTTGGGGGTCATTTTCAAAATCTGGAGGTCATCAGTTGACTATTTTTAAACTTAATCAACTTGAATAAATGGAGGTAAAAATACATGATTGACTAAAACAGTTTTACTTCCTGTTTTACACAAATTTCTCAATCAAAGCTGCAACTGAAGTTAACAACTTCAAAACAATTTATCGTCAAACAAATTTTTCACTTCTGGCAACAAGTTTCAACAACTAGAAACTACCGGTAGTTGTTTTATGATCGTGGCCACAGGGCCATGAACTTTTAAAATGTCATGGCCCCAGCTCGATCACCATGGCCCTAACTATTTTTAATGGAAAACACCAAAATTATTTCAATATTTTATAATATAGCAGAGCTATTTTATAATATAGCAGAGCTACATGTTAAGTATTTCTAAGCATTATACTCTTTCTTTGGAAAACAAAACTTTGTTGTTGTTTTCTTTTTCCCAAATCTGGCTCATAGACTCATTTTAGAGTAATGTTACCTTAATATAAAAACATTGTGACGGTAGCTTAACAAAAATTAATCAAATTCCTGAAATTATATAATCATTTTTCAAAATGAATATAATTTTCTAAAAGTTTATTTTCTTTTTTCCAGAACCTTTTAAACGTCCGTTAAAGAAACATAAATGGCACCAGGAATACCGATACTGGCCGATGTTTAAATTGGTATTAAATTGTCACGCATGTGCTTCTCGATATTTATTGAAAACAAAACACAAAGTTTTTCAGATAGAGTTTTGGCTGTACATTATAAACAACTTTTATGAAAAGTTTCACGATTTCCACATTTCATTTCAACCTAATACTTGGTATATATCAGTGCTATTGTTGCAGCATACATTTGTTTTCACAGATGTCTTCAGCCTACAATATTGCTTCGCAGAAAATTATGTATGTGATCATAATCGTCTATACGATTGCATCAATATAGCGTTAATAACATTTGAAGCATTTACGTCACTTAGTAGACCTGTGTGACCGGGGGTTTCCCTGAATTAGACCACATGATCTGTCAAAACAGTTTGCATTGTAAAAATAATTATTAAACCAGCTTGCTGTATTTTTAAAGTTGCGTCATGGTGGAAGCACTAAACAAACTTGATTGTGTCAAATGAGATTTAATTGTGTCAAAAATGCAAGAAAGGCGCTCTGGAGAAAACACTGTGATAGTACACGAAAATTGTCAAATTTCCTATCTTTTAGTGCCGACTTCACAATAGAAAAAACATGAAAGTCAATGGGCGCTAAGTCTGGTGAGTAGAGAGCGGGCTCAATTATTTGGTATTCCAAACTTATCTTAAGCTGTGTGGATGCTGCATAATGACTGGGGCATTGTCTTGGTGTAGTAATATCGTGAGATGAAAAACAGTTTTCAATTATTCGGATAAATGAAAGCTGCTAAAATCTGCTAGACAGTTGATTGAATATTGTTCCAAGTAACTGTCATCAAAATCCATTAATTAATAAAAATATTGCAGCAAAAGTCTATGTTATTCTTTGGCACCCGTCGTATGCTCTACAATAGTTACAATGACATAACTTTGCATAATTCATTAATTACTCAAATTACTATGGAGAGTATAAGTTGAAGGGCTGTGGGTTCAATCTCCAGGTACAAGATACACTCTTTTTTGGCATGAGACATATACATAAAGTTTTGTATCTTGTATCCAGCCACAGTCATGTGTGCTGTTTTTGAGCTAGACATTTTATCTGGATATATATTTTAGTACTGGTTTTTGCCAAGATGACTGAGCATGAGTTGTAGAAGTTGTAAGAACTTGTTTCACAATCGATGTACAATGTAAAAAAAATAATTTTTTCAAATTTTTATTCTTATTATTTCAGTTTGCTGCTGAGATTTACAGATGATACTTTTGATCCAGAACAGTCGGCTACAATTGGTAATTGAATAATTTTACAAATATGGGCTGTTCTTAAAAACCAAGCTCCCTTCTCACTCAAAATTATCAATTTGCAGCTACCAAAGTTTTTGCTTGGATTGATATTCATTCCAGCAAGGGAGAACTCATTACTTTGTCAATAGCAGTTATTACAGTGGAAACAGGACTTCATAGTAAGGATACTTTACAATAAATGGGAGGTATTGTATCATATAAAGTCGATGTAAGAGGTCTATGTAGTCCAAACCTTCTCTGGCATTAAAAAAAACATTTATGAATTATGTCTTGGTTCATTGATGTCGGTAATACAAAAGAAACACCTTTGAATATTACCATCAGAGAAATCTCTGACTAAGGCCAGTGATCTGTTTCAATTTTTGGAATGGATTCAAGTCGCTTTTGAGCTGGAAAAACCATGTGTCCAACTTCATAATTCAGAAATTTTATTCTTAGATCAAACTTTTATTTATTTTTTGGTGTATAGATTCTACGTAAAAGACTTATTATCATTTTCTGTATTCCCATATTTAAAATTCAAAGTCACCTTACAGGGGTCGTATAGACATGATAGAAATGTCAAGCGGAAAAAAAGATTAATATTTAAAAATAAAAGTTGTTGAAAAGCTATGTTTCCCATTCATAATGATGGCAGAAAGTTGACTGCAAATTAACCAGGCTGATGGTTCCCACTTGGCTGAGTGGTTTCAAGTGCTGTCTCTTACCGCTGAGCCGGGTCCAAAATCTTTTTTATGAAGAAATTTGTCAATTACTATAAATGGACTGTGGTTCTAAAATCAATTCTGATTCTGATGAGGTTTTCCTTCACCAATAAAACTGGATGCTGTATCTTAGCAATAATGTGCTGATAGTTGCATAAATTAAATGATTATTCCCATGAAATTATTTGGGTTCGGTTAGCACAATCGGTAGCGCTTCTGACTATCAATCTAAGGATCACGAGTTTGAATCTCCATTCGGTCTCTGTGATGATTGATATACGGCATTACATCTCATTGTCATTGGTCTCTCATGGCTGATTCAAGTGGGAAAGTTATCAGTTGCTTGCGAAGATGGATATGTTTAGCACTGGTTAACTGTCTAGGGTTGCGTTTCACAAAAAAACTTACAATAAAAACTGCCGTAAGTCAATTTGACAATAACTTTCTGCTTGTTTAAATTTTTGATCGACATTTATAATGATTATATTTCCAGAAAATATATAATTTTCTACATGGTTTAACCCTTTACTCATATAGACGCCTTTGGACACCTCTTATATTGAAAGCATTAATTCACCACATATCAGTAATGGGTGAATTATGTTTATATTAACTGACAAGAGTGGAAAACAGTGCAGGAAGTGTTCAGATTGCTCGTTACTTAACAAGCAATCTGAACTCTTCCTGCACTGTTTTCAAAGGCCTTCTGTGATTGGTGCCGTAAAACGTGTATCTATGGAGTAAAGGGTTAAGCAATTTTGGATTCATTTTGATGAATATTAAAAATACTATGAATAAGTGTTGGTTTACTTTAACGTAAATTGTTGTCGTAAGTTGCGTTGTGAAACGCAATCCTGGATTCCAGGAAAGAGTGGTAAGGTTAAGTGATCATCTGTCAGCCATTGATGGCATAAAATTATGCTAGATATTTAAACCAAAAAAAACCCATAAAAAAATTAGATTTATCAAAATAAAAACTTGTAAAGATTTGTTTACAAATAACTTTATTAATGAAGTACAACCTTCCGTTGGCAGCTGCATAAATCTATTTATTACATTTAACATAAATTTATTTTATATTTTGTTTTCAGGTGTTGACTTTAAAGTTAAAACACTTACAGTCGATGGGAACAAAACCAAATTAGCCATTTGGGTAAGCTTCATCTACTATAATTTTTCATCTCTGACAATAATTATACATATACAGTCAAACCTGTATAAGTGGTCACTTGTCTTAAGCAGCCACATTTGTTATTTCCCAGTTGTATGCTTTCAGAGCAAATTAACCTGCATTAAACAACAACCTGTCTTAACCCTTTACTCCATAGATACGCGTTGTCCCGCACCAATCACAGAAGGCCTTTGAAAACAGTGCAGGAACACTTCCTGCACTGTTTTCCACTCTGTCAGTTAATATTAACATAATTCACACATTGCTAATATGTGGTGAATTAATGCTTTCAATTTGGAAGAGTCAAAGAAAATGCTTATGGAGCAAAGGGTTAAAAGGCCATTTTTGCTCCTTCCATTGACTGGCTGCTTAAGACAGGTTTGACTGTATATTAGTGGGTTCAATCTGAGAATGTAGAATTTCTTTTTTTTAAGTTCAAGCAATTTTGCTGAAATCAAAATAATTTGAACCAATTTTCATTACGAACAAAGAGAAATGATATAAACTTTCCACCTTAATTTCATTTATTGTTGGATATTTCCCCCGGGTGACAATTCCAATACTCTACATCTATCACATACATGTAATGAATATGTGATGAATGGAGAGTATCGTAATGGATTACCCGTGGGTATTCAACAATGTTCATTTCTATGAACACTTGAGAAACAACAAATTCATTTGTTTGGTAACACATCCTGTATTTATATACATTAGATCAAGTACCAGGATGCTTCAGTTCAAGGATATGAACAACATTTATATAAATGTTATTGTTGAAATTGTTTAATCTTTATTAAACCAGAAAAATAATGCCCTGAGTACAATGTTCACCCACTGATTCAACTTAGGTTATTTGTTACCATGCAATGAATCATGAATGAATGCAGGGCGGAAGTGCAGTGGGTAGAGTGTCTCCCCCCAACCACTCATGCCATAGGTCACAGGTTTGATCACATACTCGACTTAATGGACTCGACAACAGCACCCCGAATGATACTTTTGGATCTGTTTCCTGGTGAGTGTTGGGCGAATTTGGGCGTATTGGTTCTCCCCAGTAAATGGACTCAAAAGTTTCTTAACAGCCTTCAGAATAAGCTAAAATAAATTGATATTAACTAATTTGATGGTTGGTGTTTTACAGCACATCGGCAACAAGTATGTGATTATTTGTTCTTGATAGCTTGTAGATGTATAGAAGATAGTTTTCTAGTAGACATCACACAAGGTGATTTGCTGTCTGGCGTATGGTTTAACACTTTATCTGTTTGAATATCTATGACAGACCTCTGCCTTTGTCTTTTGACCATTTTAATCATTCTTGTAGTTGTAAATGAGACTGTGTCTGGATGAGAGTTCCAACCCACAACACTTGTGAACACATGAAAAATTGAAAATATATCTGAGATATAGGTTAGGGCTCTTTAAGACAGTAGTATAGCAGCAGGGAAAGTCCCTATAAATGTTTTGAATGATAAAATTATCTTTAAAATGAAATCTCATTCTCATTACTAAGTACAATACAAAATCAGTGGTTTAATATAAATGTGAAAATATTATTTTAAACAGAGCGGTAAACTTGAAATGAAATCTCCATTCTAAAAATAGATAATTAACCTAAATACTACTTGATGATCTTCTCAGAGATTTGGAATCTTTCTGACATGAAATAATTTCTATGTTGTCGTATTAACAGTTTATCTTTACTTTACAGGATACAGCGGGCCAGGAGAGATTCAGGACGTTAACTCCCAGTTACTACAGAGGGGCACAGGGGGTCATTTTAGGTAAGGGATTCTGAGGTTAAAGATTATTCACATTACCAATATTGTTGTAATTTCGTAAAAAATTAATACTTAATTTGGATTTATGCAACTAATAGGCATCTAATTGCATCCATTAGACATTCTTTGGCATGAATCTTTATTATATAATGAAATTTTAAAGGAAGAAGAAACGCTAGGTGAATTATAGAGTTCTATTATCAAACTATTCAGTATTGTATTTACAGTTTTAGAATGTGCATGTAAAGATATTTCATTAATGATTTTGTCATCAACACTGATTTCTTCATGTTTGGGATATCCATTATTTTTCTCTCCCATTTCTAGTACAGTCAAGCCTGTGTAAGTTGTCTATTAAACCTCCATTTGTCCTAGGCAGCCATAGTTGCTAATTGCCATGACAATATTCACCTGTATTAAGCAACACCCTGTCTTAAAAGGCCAATTTTGCTCCTTCCCTTGACTGTCTGCTTAAGACAGGTTTGACTGTATATTCCTTTTTTCTCTCTCCATTTCCAATGTTCATCACTTCTTTCCCATTTCAATTGTTCAATAGTTTTTCTCCCATTTCAGCTGTTCATTATTTCCTTCCCATTTCCACTGTTCATTATTTCTTTCCCATTGCCAATGTTGTTTACCGTAATTATCTTTCATTCCCACTGTTTTCTATTTCTCTCCCATTTCCAATTTTCATTGTTTTAAACCCCATAGTCCCCTACCCTCTCCCCATTTCCAATGTCATTATTTATCTACCATATTCCAATAATTATTTCCAACGCCATTTACTCTGTTCATTACTTATCTCCCTTATTCCAGTGTTCCAGTATTTATTTATCTCCCTTATTCCAGTGTTCAAGTATTTATTTATCTCCTTTATTCCAATGTTCCTGTATTTATTTATCTCCCTTATTCTAATGTTCCAATATTTATTTATCTCCCTTATTCCAATGTTCCCATATTTATTTATCTCCCTCATTCTAATGTTCCAATATTTATTTATCTCCCTTATTCCAATGTTCCTGTATTTATTTATCTCCCTTATTCTAATGTTCCAATATTTATTTATCACCCTTATTCCAATGTTCCAATATTTATCTATCTCCCATACTCCAATGTTCCTGTATTTATTTATCTCCCTTATTCTAATGTTCCAATATTTATCTATCTCCCATATTCCAATGTTCCCGTATTTATTTATCTCCCTTATTTTAATGTTCCAATATTTATCTATCTCCCATATTCCAATGTTCCCGTATTTATTTATCTCCCTTATTCTAATGTTCCAATATTTATTTATCTCCCTTATTCCAATGTTCCTGTATTTATCCATCTCCCATATTCCAATGTTCCAGTATTTATCTATCTCCCGTATTCCAATGTTCCAGTATTTATTTATCTCCCATATTCCAATGTTCCAGTATTTATCTATCTCCCCTTTCCAGTGTACGATGTATGCAGTAAAAGCTCCTTCAACAAATTGGATGCATGGTTGAACGAGCTGGAGACATTCTCAACGAAGCATGATGTCATTAAGATGCTGGTGGGAAACAAGATAGATCAGGTATGATAGGCTTTCATTATAAGAATCTTTCATGGTTGGAGGTTTTTATAGAAAATTCCATCTCAAGGGATAACAGTTTTGGAGGGAATGAGGCACTGCTGATCGACGATTATCCCAAGGGACAGAATTTTCTATTCGAACCGAAAAAGTCACGAATGAATTTTTTTCTTCATAGAAAAAATTCCATTGAAATATCTTTGTTTTTCTTCAAGCGTATTTAGTATTATTTACTCATATATGTATATGTATTTTCAGAAGTAGCTCAACTTCACTAGTTTTTATAAGAAATGTAAATACTTTCTCAAATAAGGAGATTCAGATTGTAATCCTTGGTGACTAGTATATATGGCATTGCATGGTATGTTTATATATGTAAATATTGATTTAATAAAGGAGTTAAATTTTATTTCAGAATTGACATGTGTTTTTTTTAAAGCATAATCAATGTTTTTTTATACCCCAGATATGCGACGAAATTCGGCACCATTCCCAACTCAAAATAGTATGTTTTTTTCCCTAATGTCAGAAAATTCCCCTAAAATATATTTAAAAAATTAAGTGGGGTTTAATGCCAGTTTAAAACAAAAAAAAAAAAAGGGGATGTTTACCTGTTAACTGTTTTAAATATACATACTTATGATTTTTTGTTTTTTTTAATAGCTCACCTGAGCCGAAGGCTCACAGGTGAGCTTTTGTGATCGCCTGGTGTCCGTCGTCTGTCGTTAACTTTTAGCTTCTAACAACTTCTCCTCTGAAACCACTGGGCCAATTTTGATATAACTTTACAGAAATGTTCCTTGGGTGACCCTCTACCAAGTTTGTTCAAGCCATCTATATTCGTCAAAAAACATGGCCGCCAAGGGGTGGGGCAAGTTTAGTTAGTAAAAACTTAAAAAATCTTTCTGTCAGAACTACTGGCTCGATTTTAAAATAATTTCACAGAAATGTTCCTTGGGTGACCCTCTACCTAGTTTGTTCAAGCCATATTGATTCGTCAAAAAACATGGCGGCCATGGGGGGTGGGGGTAAGTTTACTATATAAGCTTTAGTATAAACTTAAAAAAGCTTCTTGTCAGAAACTAATGGCTTGATTTTAAAATTTTTCACAGAAATGTTCTTTGAGTGACCCTCTACCAAGTTAGTTCAAGTTAACTTGATTTGTCAAAAAACATGGCGGCCAGGGGTTGGGTTTAGTTTATTATATAAGCTATAGTAATAACTTAAAAAATCTTCTTGTCAAAAACTACTGGCTTAATTTTGAAATAATATCACGGAAATGATCCTTGGGTGACCCTCTACCAAGTTTGTTCAAGTCATCATTATTCATCAAAAAACATGGCGGCCATGGGGTGGGGTTAGTTTATTATATAAGCTATAGTCAAAACTTAAAAAATCTTCTTGTCAAAAACTACTGGCTTAATTTTGAAATAATATCACGGAAATGATCCTTGGGTGACCCTCTACCAAGTTTGTTCAACCTATCTTTATACGTCAAAAAACATGGCGGCCACGGGGTGGGATTAGTTTATTATATAAGCTAGATAATTAAAACGTAAAAAATCTTGTCAAAAACTATTAGCTCGATTTTAAAATAATATCACAGAAATGGTCCTTGGGTGACCTTCTACCAAGTTTGTTCAAGTCAACTTGATTTGTCTAAAAACATGGTGGCCAGAGGGTGAGGTTAGTTTACTATATAACATTGTAAAAACTTAAAAAATGTTCTTGTCAGAAACTACTAGCTCAATTTTAAAATAATTTCACAGAAATGTTCCTTTGGTGACCCTCTGAGTCTCCCAAGTTTATTCAAGCCATCTTTATTTGTCAAATAAACATTGGGCAAGGGGGTGGGGTTAGTTTACTATATAAGCTATAGTAAAAAGTTTAAAAATCTTCTTGTCAGAAACTAATGGCACGATTTTAAAATAATTTCACAGAAATGGTCCTTGGGTGATCCTCTACCATGTTTGTTCAAGCCATCTTGATTCGTCCAAAAATATGGCGGCCAGGGGATGGGGTTAGTTTACTATATAAGCTAAAGTAAAAATTTAAAAAATCTTTTGTCAGAAACTACTGGCTCGATTTTAAAATAATTTCACAGAAATGGGCGTTGGGTGACCCTCTACCAAGTTTGGTCAAGCCATCTTGATTTGTCAAAAATCATGGCTGCCAGGGGGCGGGGCATGTTTGATAAGTAAAAATTTAAAAAATCTTCTTGTTAGAAACTACTGGCTCGATTTTAAAATAATTTCACAGAAATGTCCTTGGAGGAACCCCTACCAAGTTTGTTCAAACGGTAGTGATTCGTCAAAAAACATGGCGGTCAGGAGATGGGGTTAGTTTACTATATAAGCTATAGTGAAAACTTAAAAATCTTCTTGTCAGAAACCACCAGATCAATTTTAAAACAATTTCGCAGATGTTCTTTGGGTGACCCTTTACCAAGTTTGTTCATGCCGTTGTGATTTGTTTAAAAAACATGACCACAACAGTGAGGTGCTAGTTTACTATATAGGCAGCTATAGTAAAAACTTCAAAAGCCTTCTTGTCAGAATCTACTGACCTGATTTCAATGTAATTTCACTGACATTTACCATGGGTGAACCTCTACCAAGTTTGAACTCTTCTACGCATCTGTTACATTCTCAAAACAAATAAAAATTCTAACTACTTGCGGATCTTGTTTTTCTGGAATTTTAATTGTACATGTATTATATAATCAACTTAAGTTGGGTGACTCAAGGTCAGTCAGCTGAGTGATATAGGGCCATCTTGGCCCTCTTGTTTATTAGATGAATGAATTTACATTTTATGGCATACCAACATGGCACATTGTTCCTATACAAATACAAAAGATATGCCCAATAAAAATATTGCTAGATTATCATCCAAATTTTTCTGCATAAAGGACATGGCAGAGGATTTGATTTGATTTTTTTTTATTTATTTTTATGAAAATAAAAAGTCAGGGCTGCATGAAAGTTATTTGGCGGGTGGGGAAGATAATCTAACAACTCATTAATTATGGCTTTAGCATACAAATAATCAAAAATCCAGAGTTTGCTGCTCATCAGTCTGCTTCCCCGTCCCCCAACCTGACTTCCGGGATTGCCTATATAATGAATAATAAAACTCATTTGACTGATTTATGAAAAGTTAAAAAACACACAGTCAAACCTGTCTTAAGCAGCCAGTCAAGGGAAAGTGCTAACTAGCCTTTTAAAATTTGCTCGGAATGCATAGAATGGGAAATAGCTTGAGACAAGTGGCTGCTTAATAGAGGTGACAACTTACCCAGGTTTGACAGCCAGACTGAGTTCTGTATTTAATGTCTTCTTTTTTCTCAGGAAAGGAGAGACGTAAGCAAAGAAGATGGTTTGAAGTTTGCAAGAAAACACCAAATGTTGTTTATAGAGGCAAGTGCCAAAACAAAGGAGGGAGTGCAATGTGCCTTTGAGGAACTTGTAGAAAAGGTATTTCATATAATGTCTAAGTTATAGTGACATATTTCATATAATGTCTAAGTTATAGTGACATATTTCATATAATGTCAAAGTTATAGTGAAATATTTCATATAATGTCAAAGTTATAGTGAAATATTTCATATAATGTCAAAGTTATAGTGAAATATTTCATATAATGTCTAAGTTATAGTGACATATTTCATGTAATGTCTAAGTTATAGTGAAATATTTCATGTAATGTCTAAGTTATAGTGAAATATTTCATGTAATGTCTAAGTTATAGTGACATATTTCATGTAATGTCTAAGTTATAGTGAAATATTTCATGTAATGTCAAAGTTGTAGTGAAATATTTCATATAATGTCTAAGTTATAGTGACATATTTCATATAATGTCTAAGTTATAGTGATATATTTCATATAATGTCTAAGTTATAGTGAAATATTTCATATAATGTCTAATTTATAGTGAAATATTTCATATAATGTCTAAGTGTTAGTGACATATTTCATGTAATGTCTAAGTTACAGTGACATATTTCATTTAATGTCTAACTTATAGTGACATATTTCATGTAATGTCTAAGTAACAGTGCCATATTTCATATAATGTCTAAGTTATAGTGATATATTTCATATAATGTCTAAGTTATAGTGAAATATTTCATATAATGTCTAAGTTATAGTGACATATTTCATGTTATGTCTAAGTAACAGTGACATATTTCATATTATGTCTAACTTATAGTGACATATTTCATGTAATGTCTAAGTAACAGTGACATATTTCATATAATGTCTAAGTTATAGTGAAATATTTCATATAATGTCTAAGTTATAGTGACATATTTCATGTAATGTCTAAGTAACAGTGACATATTTCATATAATGTCTAAGTTATAGTGACATATTTCATATACTGTCTAAGTAACAGTGACATATTTCATATAATGTATAAGTTATAGTGACATATTTCATATAATGTCTAAGTTATAGTATGGTATCTGGGTTGACATATTTCATGTAATGTCTAAGTTACAGTATGGTATCTGGGTTTACATATTTCATGTAATGTCTAAGTTATAGTATGGTATCTGGGTTGACATATTTCATGTAATGTCTAAGCTATAGTATGGTATCTGGGTTTACATATTTCATATGATGTCTATGTTACAGTATGGTATCTGGGTTGACATATTTCATATATTGTCTAAGTTACAGTATGGTATCTTGGTTGACATATTTCATGTAACATCTAAGTTATAGTATGGTATCTGGGTTGACATATTTCATGTAATGTCTAAGTTACAGTATGTGTTCTGGGTTGACATATTTCGTATAATGTCTAAGTTACAATATGGTATCTGGGTTGACATATTTCATATGATGTCTAAGTTACAGTATGGTATCTGGGTTGACATATTTCATATAATGTCTAAGTTATAGTATGGTATCTGGGTTGACATATTTCATGTAATGTCTAAGTTACAGTATGGTATCTGAGTTGACAATCAGTCACTTATAAGGGTTTGTTTGCTAATTAAACATTCATCAAAAGGGACTTTGATTGGTTGGTGGTTGATCTTTTTAAAGCTGGCCATCAAGCTTCCCCATGTGATTGTTTGATGACTGGAAGAGTTGATAATTCAGTTTTGGGGAGTTCCTCCGGAAACCTTTGATGATGGATCTTCTCATCTTTGTCTTGCTGTTCATTTTATTATTAGTCTCGCCACTCTGATTTCCGTGAAGTGATGGAATACATCTCTATATAGCATCCCTGATTTTTAATGTAAATATAAACCGAGGCATATTTGTACACAATTACCTTTGTAAGAGGAAAGCCTGACCGGGTTTACTTATTTACACTCTAGCTTTGTGATGTAATGACAGGGAGTGGGGGAGAAGATCTTTGACCTTTGTTTTCACTTCTGTATGTACTGTAGTTATGGTCATTTGATATACCAGTATATATTTATTATGTTTGGACTGTTGTGTGGCTGTGACCTTCATTTGCTAAGCATCTTGCCTTTGTTTTTACCAACATTTTCTAAAGTTTTATTTACATATTTAAAAACTGAATAACAATTTTGACTGGTTATTTATTTATTTAATGTAGTCAGTATCAATGACACTATATGTAATTTTACTGGAACCCTTCTATTTTCTTGATCTTGTAATTTCATATCTTAGATTTACTTTTTTAGCTCGCCGGGACAATATCCAAGGAGAGCTATGGTCATGACCCCGGTGTCGTCGTCGTCTGTAGACACCTAGGTTAAACTTTTGCGTTTAAGTTTAAGATATCTATGCAACCACTCATTGGATGTGAATGAAACTTTGCATGTGTGTTCACCATCATCAATGGAACACACACAGACAAGAACCATAACTCTGGGTTGCATTTTTAAAACAGTTATGGCCTTTTCTGGACTTAAACACCCAGGTTAAACTTTTGTGCTTAGTTGCTTTTAAGTTTAAGATATCTCTGCAACCACTTATTGAATATGAATGAAACTTCCAATGTGTGTTCACCATCATCAATGGAACACACAGAGACAAGAACCATCACTCTTGATTGTATTTTGGCAGAGTTGTGGCCCTTTTTGGACTTGATTTTTCAGGTTAAAGTTTCTAATCAGGTAAGATATCTATGCAACCACTCATTGGATATAAATGAAACTTTGCATGTGTGTTCACCATCATCGATGAAACACACAGAGACAAGAACCATAACTCTGGGTTTCATGTTGGCAAAGTTACAGCTTTTTTGGACTTAATTTTCCGTCTGTAGACACCCAGGTTAAACTTTTGCGTTTAGTTGCGTTTAAGTTTTGGTGTTTACCTCCAATCTAAATCTTTGCTTGGGTGGTGAGTTTTATCCAATCGGCGAGCTTTGTTGTCATCTGACAACTCTTGTTAGTATTTAATTGTATACTTACTGGTAAATATTTTGGTGAAACTGTTGGACAAATGTTAAACATCTATATTTTCTCATTTCTATTTAAAAAAGCTTTTCAAATACTGGTACATTATAATTACAGCTAGTTTCGGTGTTAAATCTCAACTTTCAGGTCCTTATAATACCATTCTCTTATAATTTATTTATATTTTCATTTCCAGATAATTCAAACTCCGGGGTTGTGGGAGACAGACAAAACTGGTTTCAAAATATCAGAAAATGGTGCTGCAGGAGGCGGGGCCTGTGGTGGTTATTGTGTCATATGAATATTCATTATCTAATTAAAATAAGGACCAATCAGAATTGACATATGTCGTACATGATGAATAAAAAAATAATCTTCACCGGTGTGCTTTCATGATAAAACGCATTATTTATAACCAATAGTAGGAATATGATTGCCGGATATGAAATAGGATATAACAGAATGACACCAACCCATCAGAATGAATCGATGTTTTTTTTAAGTCTATTTTTCTGACAAAATTACAGGAAGAAAGAAGAAAGTCAGTGATTTCAGAAAAGGGGTTGGAAATAGATCGACAATGATTTTTCCAAAGTACAAGTGGTCAACATGATTGTGTCCATGTATGGCTGTTGCTGGAACAACGACAGTATTTAAGTCAGCTTTGTTACTTAGTATATGCTAATGTTTGTCTGTTATATTATATTATGCATTTAATTGCTGAATTTTAATTGTTTTATCAAATGCCTTTTATAAAAAGTTAATGTATTTACGGTCTAATATTGTCCATACATCCATATACAATTATTTCTCAAAAGGCATACACAAAAACGAGACAAAGCCTCTGACAGAGGCTGTGTGGTGTAAAAAGTCATTTACTTGGTTTGGGGTTCATTCAAAGCTTGGTTCAAAGATGTTACATGTAGTTTCTAGTGAATAGTTCATCTCTGAATTATATTAATGGATTCATATCACATTTTTTTATATCACGGTCAGTGTGCCATGAGCTTCAAATTATACATACACCAGTCTGAATTATCCCGACAGAAAAGTTTGTACAGCCTTTAGTGAATTTTACATGGCAGAAGTGACACTGATAATTTCACACACTGTATATTACAGTAAAATATTGAAGAGGTGATAGTGAGTGATAATTTATTGGTTTAAGCTTGAAATGATAATCATTGGTTATGATTTATACAATCAATAGTTTGAGTCGCCTAGAAGGTCTGGCAATTCTTGAAATGGTAGTTATTTAGACTGAAAATCTGAATGCGATTGGTTAATTATGTAGCTCATTATATATGCACTGCTTAATTACTTCCAAATCGTTTTTAACTAAAGAGATAATTTTTTATGTATTTGTTGAATGACTGTATATTTTCCTGTATTTGTACTTGTAAATTTGAGAAAATAATTTAAAAAAAAGATTTCTTGCCTCTTATTGCTAAGGTCGTAGATTCGAGTCCCGCTCACTCAAAAAACTTTTATGTGAGAAAGTTTCCAGTTACTTGCGGAAGGACATAGGTTCTACTGTCTGACTCAGTCTGAGGTCTTACTCCACCAGTAGATCTGGATATGCCATATATAACCTGAAATGTGTTGAAAATAGTGTTAAACCCCGTTAAAAAAAGTAAAGAAAATCACTAATTAGATGCCTCATGGTATCAAATTGTCTAAAGTAAATTTATATTCGATACCAATATAAGTATATAATGATGGTTACATGAGATACTTGTGTAACCTTTAAATTTATTAGATTTATTGAAAATGATACTACTGTATTTACCCTATGTACTGGGACACCCAGTAAATCCCATTTAGACAATTGAAAAATTGAGGTTTCATCTCAAAGGTTATAAAATTGCTCATGTTTCAAGCACCAAAACAACAACATTTATTTAAATACAAATTGAAAAAAATGCAGAATTAACTCAGAACCCATTTTCACAATTTATTTATTGGACGGATTCAGGAACTTCGTCTCGTAAAGGTTTTATCTGATCTTAAATCTATATACATGGATGAACTTGTACATGAAATAATGTATGAAATTATGTTTTAATAAATGTTTATAAAAAAAACTAAATTTAATTTGATATTTTCTCTCATTAATTTTATTCAGAGCCCTCGCCCTTGTATGACACCAGAACTATGCTCTAAGTATCGAGTGTCAAGCAAGGAAGCTTTTAGTACCATTTGTCAAGTCTCTGGTATGACATGGCTGGGATTTAATCCATGAATTTCTGCATGCGAGTCAGATGATTTACCACTAGACCACCGCTATGGTTTTTATTGTTTCGGGAAGTACAGTACCGGTTACTGTTTGAAATTTGTAATGCAATAAGTAACCTAAAAGATTCTGTCCATTTGTTGTCACATTTCGGATGGTGAAGAAACACTGTTAAAATCAAGCTGACTAGTGTTCATGCATTAAGTCAGTCTATACACCTATGAACGAATAGCCGTATAGAAATATTTAGTGTCAAGTTTTTTATCTGAAATTTCATCGCTAAGGTATGCATTTTTTCATAGTTTTTCCCCTGTGTTCAATTTGCGTATTAATAATTTATGCTGAAGGAACCAAAAATATTATTTCAACTGACAAAATTATATCTTCAATACCGTACATGTCGAGATCTACTTTACCCTCTTTTATTGTTGTGAGTAAAGAATATAGAAATAGATTTACCAGTATACAAGTTCTGTTTTTAAATGGAAAATTATCAATGTGCACAAAAAAAAAATGCAACAGCAGATGCTTTATATACATTCTTACCCTATCCTAATATACATGTATTGTTATGTCTATTAAATATATTCTCGCATATAGATTAAGTATATCTGCTACTTTACTGGTATGAGATATTTCTTTCTCCCATTTCTAATCGAAGACCATACTATTCTTTCCCATGGAGGAATATAAGAATCCATCGCGAGTATCCGTGTGGGGTAGAAATATCTCATCAGAGGGGTCGAGCAGAACCTCGTCCCTGCATGCTTTTTTGACCCAGAGGGTGAGATTTTTCTAACCAACATGGTTGAACTCGTGATGGATTTTTTTCTCCCATTCATCTCATTCAAATGATAGATCTTCGATTGTGGCCATCATCACAATTTTTTTTTACTTTTTTAATGCGTGTTAAACGCCCACATTTTCAAATAAATATGAAGAAATGACCATTTTAAAGTACTTTCCAAAAGTATGTACCTGAAATTACACCTTTTTATCTCTCCGCACTATTTTTTTTTAAAATAGTTCACTTCAAATATAATTTTTACTTTGACCTTTTTCTTGTAAGCAAGATGCAAATATATTTGTTGATGTCATTATTCTTACGTAACATCTATCTCTTTTTAGCCGAAGGCTCACAGGTGAGCTTTTGTGATCGCCTGGTGTCTGTCATCTGTCGTCTGTTGTTAACTTTTAGCTTTTAACAACTCCTCTGAAACCACTGGGCCAATTTTGATATAATTTCACAGAAATGTACCTTGGGTGACTCTCTACCAAGTTTGTTCAAGCCATCTTGATTTGTCAAAAAACATGGCGGCCAGGGTTAGTTTACTATATAAGCTATAATAAAAACTTAAATGTTCTTGTCAGAAAACTACTGGCTCAATTTTAAAATAATTCGTCAAAAAACATGGCAGCCAGGGGGTGGGGTTAGTTTTATGTCCAATTACTTCCCTTGTTTTATAGCATAAATGTCTGTATATAGCAATTATTATAAGAAGAGGTTATCAACTCTTTAAATAAACTTTTTTTTGCTATTATACAATATTATACCAGATATAACTTTTAAAAAATAATTCATCATAAAAAGATTAATGATTTAAAATTGGTGTTTTTCTGAATTATAAAAGTCAGAGTTTTTATGGTTCAGACAGGGATGGTTTACTGCTTCATTATAAAGCAATACCATATTTTTAGCTAGTTTCTTCACAGCAAGAAGTCTGCTTGAGATTTTCAAAGTGTACTTGAAATCTTGGAGGAGGAGCTTAATTGTTTTTGGGGGTGCACTGCGACAATGATTCTTTCAAGCGATATACTTTGGGAAGGCTTGTGTTTGAAACTCATAGGAATATTTATTGTGCTGGAACTGTGGATTGTTTCATGCAGAATAGTTTAGTCTGATGCTTTAGTTTGAAACCGTTCTCAAACATAACAGGTTAGTTTTGTGCTGGAACTGGATTTTTATCTTTGTTCGAAGACTTAGCAGCTATAGTAAAAACTTCAAAAGCCTTCTTTTCAGAATCTACTGACCTGATTTTGATGTAATTTCACTGACATTTACCATGGGTAAACCTCTACCAAGTTTGAACTCTTCTACGCATCTGTTACATCTTCAAAACAAATCAAAGTTCTAACTACTTGCCCATCTCGTCTTTCTGGAATTTTGAGTGTACATGTATTATATAATCTACTTATGTTGGGTGACTCAAGGTCATTCAGGTGAGCAATATAGGGCCATCTTGGCCCTCTTGTTAACAGTTTCCTATGACAAAATCAAGTTTTGAAATATTTACATAGACATGAAAATAAAAATGTATACGATTACGATTTTGTGGAAAAGGAAACAGATGAAAAAATGATTTAGTTCCAGATTTTCATCAGGTCATGTGAGAAAACTATAACGTGACATGGAAGATAGAGTTTTCTTCCGTGGTATTCTGATTGCCTGTTGTCGGTCATCTGTCGTCCATCTGTGAACTTTTTTTTTGTGTGCACATAAGCACTCACATTTTTTATTGGATATATAGTAGTTATATAACCATAATATCTTGAACAAGTTCTTGAACTTGCCAAAGCGGATTATTAATGTTAGAGTTGTGACCCTTGAAACATTAAAAAATGTAATATTTGACCTTGTGTGCACTCTAACACTTGGGAAAATTGCCGTCTTTCGCATTGTCTCTTCTCTCACAGGTGAGCGATTTAGGGCTATTGTGGCCTTCTTGTTTTAGTTTGGATTGAAGATCCTGTCCCGAGGGATTTTATGACAGTTTTCGTGGTAACTCTGCTGAGCCTTGTTGCCATCATAACAGTTATCCCTGAGGGCAAAACTCTCTATCTGAACCTCTTACTAATGTATGATTTTATATCTTTAATTTCTACTCACAGAAGATATTAACTCTGTCTTACATGATATGTATCATCTTTCACGTAATGAAATCTGAGGCTAGATCTACTTCTAACATCTTTTTCGTTATCCACCACTTGTGTATATTGTTATTTTCATGCCATCTTGTTTACCTTTATGAGACAGAGTAAGCATTATATTTTGAAGTGATTATTCAAACAAGCAGTGTCAGGTAAGATCACCGGGTGTAATTGCTGGTAAAAACCTTAATTTTAGTATGTACTTTAAAATGTCAATTTCCTACTTGTCTCTTGAATTTAGATTTTTAAAGGGAATTTATCAGGATTTTTCAAAATTTTAAAATTGACTTAAACTTTTTTTTTTTATATATATCATGCCTATATATATACTAACTGACCCATATTGCCAAATGGATATCTATTTGAATATGCAAAAATAATATATTGAAAAGAAATTTCCTAACTTGGGCTACACACCTAGGTTAGACTAAAATAGATTTCCCGCTTAAAATTGCAACATAGTTTGTGACGTAATAAATGAGTCACATGGTTACATTTTGATTTCAGTATGATGTGTTATACAGGTTTACAACAAAGTAAAACTTGTTTCATCTTTGAAAGAGACCGAATGTCCTTTTGAAGGTATTTAACTGTTGTCTATTTTTAGAATGGGGATTATGTTTCAAGTTTTGTACTCTAGTTTGAATATTGATTATGTCATGTTTTGTTGGATTTGACATACCAAACCATTGGGATTCTATGTCTAATGGTAATAAGGTACTTTTTATCTATTTATACTAGCTCAGTCGGTTACGCGTCTAACTATCAATCCAGGGGTCGTAAGTTGGAATCCCCGCTCGGCAACAGTCTCCGTGATGATTGATTTACGACATTGTGTCTCATTATCATTCGTCTCTCACCACTGATTCAAGTGGGAAAGTTATCAGTTAATTGCGGAGATGGGGTGTGCTAGAGTACTGGTTAATCCCTGTAAACAGTGGTGAGGTTAAAAGACGTCTGTTAGCCCTCTGTGTCATAAAAATGACGCTAAATATTCAATCAATCAATTAAAAATAATGTTATTTTTTAAGAAATTTATAGCATTTTTTCCGATATACTCTCTTTAAACAGGCATTTGAAAAGTGGGGTATTTATGTGATGATGGCCATTATCTGTCATTTGACTGAGATGAATGGAAGAAAAATAATCCATCATGAGTTCATCAATATTGAAGTTATCTCTGAGTCAAAATCACACATGGGGACTCGTCACAGCCTTGTCAACAAGACACAAGTGTTGTCCTGCATGTGATTCTGACCTCTTGGGTAAGCTTTATTTTATTCCACTTGTACTTATGATGGTCTATTGATATCTCACCCTAGGGTTGAGATAAGATTTAAGCACAGTATATAGTCACACTATTTTCAAGGATGGTCAGTCAACATCTTTGTTAAGAAAACTACAGGGTATATTAAAATCTTGAGAATATGCAATTTTTTGTTGTATGGTGTTTAGCGTCGCTTTCAACAATTTTTCAGTCATCGCGACGGTGTCTACTTGAGACAGTATTCTAAGCGCTGTCACACTGGAGTATCATGCCGCAGACACATGGTATGATACCCCACCCAGTCACATTATACTGACACCGGGCCGACCAGACCTAGAACTCTCCTCTTAATGCTGAGCGTCAATTGAGGAAGCTTCTAGTACCATTTTTAAAGTCTTTGGTATGACCCGGCCGGGGATTGAACCAACGACCTTCAGCATGGGAGGCGGATGCTCTACCACTATACCACGCTGTGTTCTAGGAATATGCAAGTAAAAGCATCCGTTGTAATGATTGTATACGATTGAGATAATGAGATTTCACCCTTCTGTTTCTACCGGGTATGTGAATAATATCTTGAATATAAGAGTCATTGGTGGGTTTAAGGTTTGGATAATGATTCCATCATGAGGGATGAATGGAAATGAGAATCAGCAGGCTTTCTGGGAAATCCCTTATCGCAAGGAATGAGTTTTTGTATCAGAACTGAAAAAGATATGACTGATTATTTTTATTGCAGATCAAATGCATTGAATAATTTTTTATATTTTTACCATGATTTTTTTTTGATACATCAAATCAGAATTTACTTCAATGATTGTTGCTATATTACAAGTAACGAGCAATCTGAACACTTCCTGCACTGTTTTCCACTCTGTCAGTTAATATAAACATAATTTACCCAATAATTCAAAAGCCTTCTGTATAAGGTGTCCGAAGGCATCTATATTAGAGGCATCCAAAGGCATCTATATGAAGTAAAGGGTTAAGAGAGTTGCGTAGTATTTCAAGGCATAGAACTTGGATATTTTACATGCAGTATTGCTTGGAGGTCCTGTAAAAGATATGTTGAAGTCAGGTCCCTGGGGTCAAATGGGGCCGCCACAGGGGGAACCGTTTTACATAGTTATTTAGGGAAAATTTTGTAGACACGATAGTAACTTCATTTTTCATTGAATCTGAACCAATCTTGCACAGCAGTTATATATAACCACAAGATCTCCGATGAGTTCTTGAACCAGCGTCATTTGACCACAAATGCCCCAGTAACAGGGCTTATAAGCACATTTTAAGTAAGATTTTAAAAACAATATTTCTGAAAGTTTAAGGCCTAGACCTTAGATAATTTACATGTAGCATCTGTTGCAAGTAGAGCATTCAGGTTCCCTTGGGCCTCTTGTTTTTTCTTCTATTACAGAAATAAAAAACTGCACTGTTTGTCAAAGATGCCCATATGTGCATATTTTTTTTGTAATTTTTCATTTTGTTCTCTTATACATTACAATACAGCAGAACTTCAATGGCTCGAACCCGATGCGCGACTGGACAGAATAGTTCAAGCTCAGGGTTGTTTGAGTCAAGCATTTTCAACATCAACATTCAACTTGCATGTACACATCAAAATAGGATTTTGGGCGGGACTAGATAAGTGGTTGGAGCTATATATGGTGTTCTAGCCATCCGTGTTCGAGCCAATGAAGTTCTACTGTATAATCACCTTTAGTAAGTCACTTATTCAAATGGTTCAGTGGTAGAGCACTGAACCCATGATCGGAGGTTCGTGAGTTTGATCCTCCGCTACGGCTATTAGTGGTGTCCTTGAGCAAGACACTTTTTCCGCATATGCTTTGTACTAGTTCTACCCAGGAAGACTTCGAGCGTGATTTGTCAAAGTTGTAAGAACTTGTTTCACAATCAAAGTAAAATAAATAAGTTTAAACTAATTCAAATGATTATGACAACATCAGTAAGTGGCTAACTGGCTCAAAAAGCAAATCTCTATAATAACATAATTGACTTGTTTACAGGTAGAGACAACGATTACCACCAACATTTACCTTGTACTTTACTGCAGTTAAGGAAGTATCAAATGATTTTGCACATTGTATTGTTAAATATCTGTTTTAAATAATATTGCGTGTTTCAATAGCATTCTAATATGACATGATCTGTAAGAAATATTTTGTGAATGTTTTAGTGTTTACTTGATTAAACATGAATCACTAGAAGGAATATAAAGCTTTAGATAATTGTGGTATTACAAATCAAAAGAAAGAGATATGTAAATCTGCTGCGTAATATATCAGCTATTCACATTTATTAGCTTACTAAAGGACTTTAAAGGGACACACTGCAATTTTCACTTAAAACTATTTCTGACAAGTATATATACTTATTATGTAAAGTTACATTACCATAGCATATGTTAAGACTATTTTTGTTCCTGTGTTGAAAAGAGTGCGTAACTCTTGTAAATGGTTGAAACATTATATTTGGCAGATCTTCGACAGCAAGTGCAAATCATATATTAATTTCAATAGATCGAACCCGACGGGACTGAACACAATAGTTCGAATGAAGAGTGTAAAAATACAGGTAAATATGTTGACTGAACCTAATTTCTAGTTTGACTCTTCCAGACATCGGTGTTTTAGCCATCGAAGGTAGAATAATAGAATTTAAATAGTATTTCCACCGGGACCAGATAAGTGGTATGAGCCATGTGTGGTGTTCCAGCCATCCGTGTTCAAGCTACTGTATATTATAATATCACAATTTCAATATACAGAATATATAGCATTTACACAAGTGTTGCTCTTTAAATAACAGTTGTACCGGTATATAAGTAGATTTTTTATTACAGATATTTTTTAATAAGGACAGTATGTTTTAAATATATATTATTTAGAAAGTTTAATCCATTCATCACATAGGTAGTTATGGTGTTATATGTTATAATTGTAACCGTAAATTGATCATTTTTAGCAGATATTCTATGTTTACATTTAATGTCTCGTATAAACAATAGTATTCGATCTCGTTAAATAACAAACACCATATTAGGTTTTATGTAGGAAAAAAAAGACATTTTTAACAATTACAATTACATAATCAATTGTGTATCAAGGTTTTCACATAAAACAGCAAAACAATACCATATCAGTATTTACATATATACACATATATACATACACACATATCCTTACACAGTTATCATTTGCCATTCATAAAAAAGCGTTACATTCATTATTAACTAAGACTGTATAGAAAAATTCAATAATAACAACACATTTATTTACAGATATGCTATATGTAGTTTATGTACTGGTTTTTATTTCAGATAATATAATTATTTTTATAAATCTTAAAACAAATTCTATTGGATTTTTAAGATCAGGTTGAAAATTGGTGTTCATGGTTTTAAATGTCACCTTAACATTTACTATATGTGCATATTGGCTACCTGTCATATACTTACCAGATTAATCCCTCTTCCCCTGATTGAAACATAATTAAGGGTCTGGGCAATATTGGGTATTTTAATTTCATATTTGCTTCATGTAGATTTACAATTTTCAAAAATAGTGTTAACTGAAAAATTATAAAATATTGTTGTGTGTTCCTTTAAGGTTATTTCCTTGTAAATGGAGAAAGAAATGTATATGTTGTTTCCTTGTAAATGGAGAAGGAACTGTATATGGTGTTTCCTTGTAAATGGAGAAGGAACTGTATATGGTGTTTCCTTGTAAATGGAGAAGGAAATGTATATGTTGTTTCCTTGAAAATGGAGAAGGAAATGTATATGTTGTTTCCTTGTAAATGGAGAAGGAAATGTATATGTTATTTCCTTGTAAATGGAGAAGGAACTGGTTATGATGTTTCTTTGTAAATGGAGAAGGAAATGTATATGTTGTTTCCTTGTAAATGGAGAAGGAACTGGTTATGTTGTTTCCTTGTAAATGGAGAAGGAATTGGTTATGCTGTTTCCTTGTAAATGGAGAAGGAACTGTATATGCTGTTTCCTTGTAAATGGAGAAGGAAATGGTTATGTTGTTTCCTTGTAAATGAAGAAGGAAATGAATATGTAGTTTCCTTGTTAATGGAGAAGGAAATGTATATGCTGTTTCCTTGTAAATGGAGAAGGAAATATATATGTTGTTTCCTTGAAAATGGAGAAGGAAATGTATATGTTGTTTCCTTGTAAATGGAGAAGGAAATGTATATGTTGTTTCATTGTAAATGGAGAAGGAACTGGTTATGTTGTTTCCTTGTAAATGGAGAAGGAACTGGTTATGTTGTTTCCTCATAAATGGAGAAGGAACTGTATATGATGTTTCCTTGTAAATGGAGAAGGAACTGGTTATGTTGTTTCCTTGTAAATGGACAAGGAAATTAATATGTTGTTTCCTTGTTAATGGAGAAGGAAATGTATATGCTATTTCCTTGTAAATTAAGAAAGAAATTTATATTGTAATGTAGATCCTATTTTTTAATTATGTTTATTTTGAAGATTATGGAAACCTATAAATGCTATGCAGTTGAATAATGTTTGTATTGTTTGTATTTCTTTTATGACCACCAATTAGATCATGCTGATGTTGGTACAAACAACATCTTTGCTAGATTTAATAGTTTATCAATGTCTTATCATATGTACAATTCCACAATACAGTTTATGAAACAAATAACATATATGCCATTCTATATAACAATTATAAGAGACGACAATAGACAGGCAACTTTAGTGCCACTGCCATATAACTTATGATATCTAATAGCCGTACAAAATCACTTAATATGGTTGCTTAGATACCATATTAATTAACATACAAACAATTATTTACAGAATATGAAAGTTGAAGAAATACTTCTAATCTTAACTTTCGCCTAAATCTTTTATAAAAATTGAATTACTAAAATTTGACAAATGTATATAGGCTCTATTGTACATCTTACAAAATGTTTTTAAAAAATCAAATATCACCTCGAATCAGATTTGGGATAATCTGATTAACAGTAGTGTAGAATGAAATAACGAAAAAGGCGCTTTTTATAATTTTTACAATTGTGAAATGAGTTACTCATTTCATTTGTATACTTTGAGATGACTAAATTTTACTGTTTTCATTTGGAAATGCCAACCTGACATGGATATATATCCTGGTCCTGCTGGGGTAGGAGGTAATCTTAGTAACAGTCTGTCTAAAGCTTTTGGACCAAGCTGGGCTCGAACCCACAACCTGAGCAATGTTCGGTAAGAGATCTTTAGATGAAACTGCCTCAGACTCAAAGGAAACATGTTTTATTTTTTAAATACATGTACACATATTGCATATTGTATTTTTTTTAACATTTATATGAACTTTCATTTGTCCGCCGTAATCCATTAACTTCTAGGTTGTATGCACTCCAACATCTGCATTTTTCATTTGGTCATCACCAAACTTACACAGTAGTTATATGCCAGTTACCATGATATCTAGAACAAGTTTTTGTACTGGCTAGTCACTTAATCAGACCATTACATTTTCAATATTTGCACTTTTTGACCTTGTGTGCACTCTCAAACACAATCATGCATTTTTCATTGGATCTTTACCAAACTTACACAACTTAGTTAAATATTGAATTTTGATATCTGTGACAATTTCCTCTGCTTTACTGGCCAAATTTAATAATTTATACAGGTACCGGAGTCCTTGCATTATAACCCTTAATTAAACCTCTTTTTTCACTTGATTGTAAAACAAGTCGTTATTACTTGTACAAATCATGCTCAAAGTCTTCCTAAGTAGAGCTAGTAATAAGCATATGTGGAAAAAGTGTTTTGTTTAACCCTTTACTTCATATAGACGCCTTTGGACACCTCTAATATAGACGCCGTTGAACACCTAATATAGACGGCTTTTGAATTATTGGGTGAATAATGTCTATATTAACTAGCAGAGTGGAAAACAGTGCAGGAAGTGTTCAGATTGCTCGTTACGAGCAATCTGAACTCTTCCTGCACTGTTTTCAAAGGCCTTCTGTGATTGGTGCGGGAAAACGTGTATCTGTGAAGTAAAGGGTTAAGGACATCCCACATGACTGGGGTGAGTATCGCCAAAAATGGCATTATTTGACCATGTGTTTATTATATTATAACTCCTGCAGTTTTCATTGGATCTTCACTAAACTAACACAGTACAGTACATGCATGACCTAAGATCTCAGAAAATTTTGATAATTATGTCTGAGTTGTGTCCATTGATATAATAATAATAATATTAATTATAATAATAGTATTACATGTATTATAATAATTATAATTAATAATAATAATTCTAAATTATAATATTAATTATTTTATTTATAGAAGTTAAACACATTTTGACATAATACTATGGAATAAAGGCACACATCATATTTTCAATTTGGCTCTCTACAACATTAACAATATAGCGATATAAATATCAACAAATTAAAACCTACAAGTACAACATACTCATAACAAACACACAATCCACACACACGCACACACGCACTCACGCACACACATGCATACAGTTATACTATTTTATACAAACAATAACAAATATCATTTGTTAAGTGATTGAAGAAGGTAACTTTTAAATTGACATTTAAATGAGTTAATACTTAAAAGCTGTCTTATAGATACTAGTATTGCATTCCGTATTAGTGAAGTTATCAATTTCACCAAAAGGAACTATAGATTAATATTATAGGTTATCTTCTGTCTATCTCAAAATATATCCTAGTTACGTTTGTGAAACTTTATAGACAGATCTAGGATTTTCAGCCAGGGGCTGGGGTTCAATGTGGATTCTGTAAATCTCTGAGGGGTCCCCAAATTCCAAGGGTGGATCCAAGTACATGTTTTAACCATTTTCACTTATATAAGTTTGTTTCTTGAATACATGAATTCAGGAAATTTTAGGGTGAAGTGGCAGTTATGGACTCCCTGTCCCCTACCCCTCTAAATCTGCATATGTACAGTATTCACAAAAACATTATGAAATTTAAATTGGACAACTGTAAACTTATCAGAGTGGTTGTTTAGACAGTTCCCTATCTTTATACTTTCTGTTCATTCTGTTTAAGCATCCCCTGTGACCAAATACTTTTTGTAATTTGTGCAAGTTAATATCTATTTTAACTTTAATAAAGAAAACAACTCTTACAAAATAGGTTATGGAAGGAAGCAAAGTTGTATAGCTATCTGCACATCATTAGAGAATAATCCAGTTTTTTATGAGATGGGTTAGGGTATAATTTACATTTAATGGAGAATAGAAATATTTATATCTTTGCATTTTATTAAATATAATATTTCCTTCATAAAATCTGAAATTGGCATGCCCACTTGATGCTTCACCACATGTGACCATTTAAGACCTTAATGAATGAATTGCTAGATTCACATCCATTTTTTTTTTTTATGAAAATAAAATAGATGGGGTGGTATGACAATTAGGGTGCAGGCGAGAATGATAATTAAGCAATTTATTTATTATGGAAGAAGTATTATGGTTATTTGTTAATTATTTAATGAATATATATGAAACCATATGCAGTTGAGCTGGGACCAGTCTGAAATAATGGTCACCTGGATGCTTATCTTATACATGTATTTGAATTTTTAAGTATATACATAAATACGTGGTGAAATGGATTCCAGTTGGATCCGCAATTATAAAACCTTTTTTCATGTTCAACTCAAGATGTGATCAATTTAAGTGTGCAGGGGCGGATCCAGTTTAAGTTTAAGTTCAGGTTTCAGTTTAAGGGGAGACTTAAGGGGCCCAACAAATCTGAACGGGCACACATGTTTTTCAGTAGAAATATAGTGGATTTTTATAAAATATGGGAGTTTGTTTTAAAGAGTAGATCCTCCATTGGTATGTTATTGGTAATGTCAGTCGGTAACAAGTCTGACTCTTAATTCAATGGTCGTGAGTTAGAATCCCACCTTTATATAACTGATTATACTGTTTAAAAAAAAATGTTTTCCATCTGTAATAATTGTAAAGAATAGATCTCCAAAATGCTGTGAATAACTTAGGCCATTATAAATGAATTGCTAGATTATCATTCCCATCCGCCCCCTAATTTTCATGCCGCCTTACCCTTTTAATTTTCATAAAAAAAACAAAAACAAAAAAATTAAAAAAAAACATCAAAAATTAAAAAAAATGAAAATAAAAAATAAAATCCTCCAAACCTTACCGATTTTAAGAAAAATTTGGATGATACTCTAGCAATTTATTTATAATGGCCTAAATATAAATAAATATTTTATAGGTTTACTACACTATTGCACCATAAATTTTAAACAATTAACAAGGAATTTATCAGGATTTTTCAAACTTTTAATTTTTTTTCCTGATATACTACCTTTAAGATGGCATCCATCCAAAATATGATAGGTAGGAAAAAGTTATTGTATATATTAGTAATTCATTTAAATGATAAATTTATTAAAGAGACACCAAATAATTTTGATGAATGTTCACAGTGCAGACCCTTAATTAGAATGGGAGGGTTGGAACTCTGGTTAATTATCAACGGAAGGTAAATTTTGTGGTAAATTTTGTGATAATTATCAATGGAAAGTAAATTTTGTGATAATTATCAATGGCTGAAGGTAAATTTTGTGGTAATTATCAACGAAACGTAAATTTTGTGATAATTATCAAAGGAAGGTAAATTTTATGATAATTATCAATGGCTTAGGGTATAAATTTTGCGATAATTATCAATGGCTGAGGGTAAATTTTGCGATAATTATCAATGGCTGAGGGTAAATTTTGTGATAACTATCAACGGCTGAGGGTAAATTTTGCAATAATTATCAACGGCTGAGGGTAAATTTTGCAACAATTATCAATGGCTATGATAATTATCTATGGCTGAAGGTAAATTTTGTAATAACTATCAACGGCTGAGGGTAAATTTGTGATAACTATCAACGGCTGAGGGTAAATTTTGCGATAATTATCAATGGCTGAGGGTAAATTTTGTGATAACTATCAACCGCTGAAGGTAAATTGTGCGATAATTATCAATGGCTGAGGGTAAATTTTGTGATAACTATCAACCGCTGAAGGTAAATTGTGCGATAATTATCAATGGCTGAGAGTAAATTTTGTGATAATTATCAATGGCTGAAGGTAAATTTTGTGATAACTATCAACGGTGAAGGTAACTTTTGTGATAACTACCAACGGCTGAGGGTAATTTCATGATAATTATAAACGACTGAAGGTATATTTTCTGATAACTTTCATCGGCTGAAGGTAAATTTTGTGATAATTATCAACGGCTGAAGGTAAATTTTGTGATAACTATCAACGGCTGAAGGTAAATTTTGTAATAATTATTATTGAATTATTAATATGATTATTGGTATCATTAAGTCACATTCACCTGTATTTCTTTTCTGAATTAAAAAAATCAAACTTAACTTAAAATGCTTTCAGAATGGTCCAACTACTCATTCAAATAGCACGCATTTTTAATAAAGATAAAACAATGGTTATTTATGACTGCCATCACTTCCTGTTTCCGGCAGGCTTGTTATGCCTTAAACATATCAATTTCAGTCAGGTTTTTGTCTCAAGTATTGGCATATATATGTATTTGTTTTTAAATTAGGCCCGTGCATTTTTTTTGACGTTTCAAGATTTTTTCATCTTGTTTCTTTTCGTTTTGCTTGTTGATTGCCAGCAGTAAAATAGACTCGCACATGCGTTGGTAACTGGGCACCAGCTCGTATCTACCATCTGCATATACGAGCTTCACTCGTGTATTTCTGTCAAAAATACGCTGTAAACATAACGGCATCGTATTCTTATTGATATTTTCCTTAAAAATGAGAATGATGGGTTTGTGATGTTCGTACGCTTCCTTTACTTCCCTGTGGCACCAGTCACTCTCACAAAATGCACGTGAAACTACGAATATGATTACGCAACAATCCGATACACATCTCATAACTTCGTTGATGATAGACATGCCAGGTCGAAATTCAGACTCACCATAGCAAACGAGATTGGTAGTTAAACCAGTCATTTCTCTCAGAGTGTTCTTTAATGGAGGATGGACTTTATCCAAGACAAAATCCCCATCTTTATTACAATAAGACAAGAACACCAAATACTTTTCATCGAGTTTTCCGTTCTTTAATCTAGCAAGGAAAAGATTGGCCTCTCCTTTTTGCTTAGTTTTTCTGAACTTTTTTATTGCAATAACAGACGCCAACGTAATAGAAAGTAAAATAACGATTGCTACTATAACGGTTATCACAATAACACGTAGTTTGATACACAGGTACTCTGTTTGGTGTACAGAAGTTTCGTCTATGCCGACACTGTCTCCTTCTAGTGTACATTTATTTTCTACGTGCATATATGGTTGCAATTCACTTTCCAACCAGGTTACAAAGTCTGCACTGTCACAAGTACATTCCAGTGGATTTTCTCGGAAATCAATTTCAATTGTCGTCGATTTGTTTAAAAGCATCATCTGGAACCAGTTTTTGAGATCGTTGAGACCTAAACCATCCACGAACATGATTTTATTATTTCGCAGATCAATGCTGTTTATCATTACCAGGGAAGCCATTTGGAAAGTAATGGTTTCCAACCGATTACCTTCCAAGTCTAGAGTCAGGAGTTCACCATTGTTGTCAAACATGTGATATGGAAGGTGTGTTAACTTGTTATAAGAAATATCAAAATGTTGTAGTTGACGAAATGATTTTAAAATGTCCTCAAATTCAGAAAGATTTTCCATTTCAAATAAACTGTTATTGGACAAATTAATTGTTTTGAAAGAGAATTGCCCTTTATAAAAGTTTGGGGAAAAGTAAGTTATTTTGTTGGTTGACAGGTCCAGCCATTCTAATATGGAACTCTTTGGGAGCAGCATTGATCCATTAAGCTTTTCGATATTATTTCCCTTTGAGTGTATAACTTTTAAATTAAATTTGCAATTAGACAAATCACTGCTGTGATTAGTAATAACTAATCCCCCATTGAACATATAACTAACGTCAATTTCCTCCAAATTTGGTGTAACTGCGAAAACAGTACAGTCATTAGCATGTCGATGCGTGAAAATGACTCGAGACTTACTTCTAAATGGTATATGGCTAATATTCAGCGTTTTGAGATTTGACATAAATGCATAGCAATGTATATATTTGGTAATATTATTAGTCGATATATCGGCATCTGTGATGGTTGTGTTTGAAACATCCAGAAGCAGAAGAGAATTTCTTTTTAACACGCTAACATCTGTCATTAAGATGTTACATCCGCTTACAATCAGTTTCTCAATCGTCTTTGTCACTATCATGTCAATAAAGGCTTCACTTATAACGAAATTTCGTCTTTCCGAAGAAGTAAGTTCTTTCAGGTTTAATGTCTTCAGGTTTGGTGTTGAATTGTTTGTCATGAGAGGCTGAATAATGGCTTCATTTTCTAAAAGTTCACATGCAGATAAATCTAAATGAACAAGATGTTGCAGTCCAGCGAAACCATATCTTCCAATGATTGTAAGTTTTGGTGAATGGACGCCAAGCGTTGTTAGATTTATCAATTCAAAATAATCATTGTCGTAAATCTCAAATTCCGTATCTGTGTTAACAATTATGTCCAACTTTTCGACTGAAGTCCAGCCAGCGTCTTTGAAAACAAAATGTTGTCCTTTAGCTCTTTGCTTATTGTAATCTACAATGTAAACTTCAGTCACAGGATCAGGAACATTATCTGGTAGGTCGTGGTCACAAATAAGAGTTATCCCCCTTGTAATGCAGATGTTCCAATTATTATGTTCTCTGGCGATGGTTGTAAGGATTCCACAGGATAATCCGAATGATGTCAACAATAACACTTGGAAATTCATTGTTATATATATTGTTTATTATATTATTAAAACTCTTTTTTTTCTAATTCTGCATTACGTAACTGTGCCGGAGATGATCGAGACAATGGCCTTTTTATACAAGAGACGCTTGATTACGCTTTAATTTAACGTTGTTCATTAAATTATGGAAGGATTAATGGCACTGGTTGAGAGTAGCTAAAAATAAACAAAAACAAAATATAATACCCAATCAAAACCTTGTTCATGAATCATGCATCGGAAGTATCTTCCTTTACACATCTACCTTGTTCAGGAATCATGCATCGGAAGTATCTTCCCTTTACACACCTACCTTGTTTGGGAACCATGCGTAGGAAGTATCTTCCCTTTACACACCTACCATGTTCAGGAATCATGCATCGTTAGTATCTTCCCTTTACACACCTACCTTGTTCAGGAACCATGCATCGGAAGTATCTTCCCTTTACACACCTACCTTGTTCGGGAACCATGCATCGGAAGTATCTCCCCTTTACACACCTACCTTGTTCAGGAACCATGCATCGGAAGTATCTTACCTTTACACATCTACCTTGTTCATGAATCATGCATCGGAAGTATCATCCCTTTACACACCTACCTTGTTCAGGAATCATGCATCGTTAGTATCTTCCCTTTACACACGTACCTTGTTCAGGAACCATGCATCGGAAGTATCTTCCCTTTACACACCTACCTTGTTCGGGAACCATGCATCGTTAGTATCTTCCCTTTACACACGTACCTTGTTCAGGAACCATGCATCGGAAGTATCTTCCCTTTACACACCTACCTTGTTCGGGAACCATGCATCGTTAGTATCTTACCTTTACACACCTACCTTGTTCGGGAACCATGCATCGTTAGTATCTTCCCTTTACACACCTACCTTGTTCAGGAACCATGCATCGGAAGTATCTTACCTTTACACATCTACCTTGTTCATGAATCATGCATCGGAAGTATCATCCCTTTACACACCTACCTTGTTCAGGAATCATGCATCGTTAGTATCTTCCCTTTACACACGTACCTTGTTCAGGAACCATGCATCGGAAGTATCTTCCCTTTACACACCTACCTTGTTCGGGAACCATGCATCGTTAGTATCTTACCTTTACACACCTACCTTGTTCGGGAACCATGCATCGTTAGTATCTTCCCTTTACACACCTAGCTTGTTCAGGAACCATGCATCGGAAGTATCTTCCCTTTACACATCTACCTTGTTCATGAATCATGCATCGGAAGTATCTTCCCTTTACACACCTACCTTGTTCGGGAATCATGCATAGGAAGTATCTTCCCTTTACACACCTACCTTGTTCAGGAACCATGCATCGTTAGTATCTTCCCTTTACACACCTTCCTTGTTCAGGAACCATGCATCGGAAGTATCTCCCCTTTACACACCTACCTTGTTCAGGAACCATGCATCGGAAGTATCTTACCTTTACACACTTCCCTTGTTCATGAATCATGTATCAAAAGTATCTTCCCTTAACACCCCTTTACACAGCTACTATTCAATCCAGAACTTGTTCTCGAAGCATTTTTCGGTTATATTTATAGTAGAAACTTTGTATACTTGAAAAGCTAGTAATATAATACAAATGAGAGGAGGCTATTTGCACATAGGTACCCTGGCTACTTGTCATAAAGAACACATAATTGTTTTAATATAATTTACATATTGGGGGATTAAATTGCGTTGTTTTTGTGGAGATTCTCAAAAAACAAAATGAAATCCCCACGAATTGATCGTCGGCATAATTTTGTTATATCCATTCTGTATAGATTTTACCTGCTAGTATTTAAGATGAGGTCGTGCCCTTTATTGTTATTACATGCTGCTCTTTGACACTTGCATTTCATGATATTAATTTCATACTGATTTGGTTGCTCTTGTAAAAATAGTTCTTCTCAGATGGTAATAATCAATGTTATGAATTATTAACAATATTTACATTGGTGAGGCAAGTACTTTTATTCCCGCTCTTTTCATAATTATTCGTTAACTATATAGTTGATTAATAATTAAAATATTCGTCTCATTTTTTTTTCTTTTTAAACAAAAACTAAATACATTTTTCATCATCCATGTATTATCGTTATTTTTTTACTTATTGGCAAAACATCGAGATGTTGTTTTTTATTAAAACTTTGTTGATATACATATATATGCAAGTATCAAGTAAAAAATAAACTATGTGAATTATTTACAACATAATTATAATCAGAATGTATGAAAAACATTAACATGTTTTGTATCGTTTGTGGTGTATTGATATTATATTGGTGAAATAAAATGTTTAATAACAAAACAAAAAAAAACAAAAAAAAACAAGAAATGTCACATGCCCCCCAAATGGTCTGTGAAAAATAACAATATATGATATAATAGGTAGCGATGTATCAATGAATATCAAGAGTAATGGACTAATGTTTCAGACAAGACATGCATTTTTTTTTTACATTAAAGCATGACCTTGACCTTTGTGTAACCTTGACCTTGACATCTGATGTAATGGTCTGGGTATTTCAACAGTTAAATGCAGGTGAAACATTATCATGACATGCTGATCACTTGTGTCAAGTTATTTTAAAATCCCTAAATGTAAGTTACAGATCAGTTGTTGATCAATTGATAAATTGAGACAAGTGTTTTTGAAATCCATCCACCCATGTATGATAAAGTTAAAGGACAGACTTGAAATCTTAAACAGATTCAAAGTGTTATCTTACAAACTCAAAGTGTGACCGTGTCTAGGTTTTACTTAAGACACGTCGTCAAGTCATCTTGATAAATTGAGCCAAGTTAAAGACAAAGTCACAGATCAGACACGCAATATCAAACAAATTGAAAGTGTGACCTTGACCTTTGAGGAAAGGGTCTTACATGCGACACTTAATTATGTCATGTTTATCAACTGAGCCAAGTGTTTTTAAAATATATCCATAGATGATAATGTTATAGATCGGACAAGAAATCTCACAAAGACTGAACGTTTTGTCAAACAAACTCAAAGTGTGACCTTGACCTTTGAGGTATGCATGTGGGTCTAACACGTGACACTTTGAGCCAAGTGTTTTTGAAATTTATCTATAGGTGACAAAGTTTCAGACCGGACACGAAATCTCAATCAGACTGAAAGTGTCATCAACCAAAGTTAAAATGTGACTTTGACCGTTGAAGTGGGATTCTGGGTGTAACGCGCGACACATCGTCATGTTATGTTGATCATTTATAGCTAGTATTAACAAATCCATCTGTGCATGACAAAGTAACAGGTCAGACACGAAATCTCAAACAGACTGAAAGTGTTGTCAAACAAACTCAAATTGTGACCTTGACCTTTGAGGTATGGGTATGGGTCTTACTCGCGACACTTCGTCATGTTATGATGACCATTTGTAGCAAGTATCAACAAAATCCATCTATGCATGACAAAGTTACAGGCCGGACACGAAATACCGGACGGAAGGACGGACGTTCTGCTGGAAGTGTAGTTGTGGGGTGACGTTTTGATATGTTATAAAACATCTTTTTTTTCAGAAAACAAAACAAAAACTATTTTCTTTCTAACCCTAATATCACAAACCTTGAGATCCAACCCTAATGACACTAAAAAAGAATGAAAAAAGGTGAAAAAAAAAGTAAATGAAAAATGTGAAGAAAATTAAATTAACCCCACAAGTCCATTTGCACGGGTATTCACACTTGTGGGGTGAACATTTCACCCCACAAGTACCAAAAAACCCCACAAGTCCATTCTGTACTGGCAACTCACCCCACAAGGCTGCTACACACGTACGGATGTTTTGGTGGAAGTGATGTTGTGGGGTGCGGTTTTTATATGTTATAAAACATCTTTTTTTTTCATAAAACAAAACAAACCCTTTTTTGTATTGCACCCCACAAGTACCAAAAAAACCACAATGCCATTCTGTACTGGCAACGCAACCCACAACTGCTGCTCCAGACGTACGTCCGGACGTCCGGACGGACGGACAGACGGAAGGACGGACGCTGCGATTACTATATGCCACCCAAAAATAATTTGGGGGGGGGGGTGGGGTGGGGTGGGCGGCAAAATAATCAATGTACATATTGGCCTATACTGATGAAGTACTAGAAATTATTCCTGCAATCCCATTATAATAGCGGTCAGACGTTACTGTAATAATGCCATTAAAATCGTAAAATGTCCGAGGTAAAACAAATTGTTTCCGTTCAATGGCTTTTGAATTTGGTATGTATTAAATAATATTTGGTGTGTGGCTATATAATTATAATCATGAAATACAGACCAGGGCTGCTTTTCACAAAATAACTTGCGATAAAAATCGCCTTTAGTCAATTTGACATTTCTTTCGTGGAATGTTTAAATTTTGATTGACATTAAAACTGATTTTATTGCCGGAAAATATATCATTTTCTGCATGATTTGAGCCAACTTTGGGTTCATTTGGATGAATAATAAAACAATTATGAATAGGTGCTGGGTTTACGTTTAGGTCGAATTTTGTCGAAATTTATGTCGGAAATGATTTATAAGCGTTATGGTCAATTTTTTACATAATTTGCGGTACAAAACTGGTTTATAATCAAATGTACGGTCGTTCGTGTCGACAAACACATTTTTTTCTAGTTATTTAATAGTTGCTCTACAAGTTGTATTGCCTAACTTAATCTCAACAAGTTTAATAGTTAAAGTATAATTATTAATATTTATTTACATTTACCTGTATGTCTTATCCCGAACACTGTAATAACGCAGCTTAGACGTCCGGGTTCAGAGGTCAGTTGTATTTTCCTTGCAGAGTTACTATAGAACTGAATAACAAACAGTGGACTTCATTCGCAATATATATATATTATATATATAGTTATATATAATATACATGTAGTTATATTTTGAACCGTATTCCGTAAACTTGTAATTTTGATCATAAAGTTGTTATTTTATTAAATAGCTTAATCCATAAAAGCGCAATTTAAATCAACAAATTTATATTACTTTAATTAAATTACTTAATTAATCATTTTGATAACACTCAAACACATGTGAATAAGGATAACCGTTCTGGTCTGTAGTATGCTAATAGACTACAGTGCTTTTTTGTTTACTTGAGAACAGCGGTAAACAGTCACTACCCCCTCTACCCATAGCTTGTAATGATGAACTTGCCCAATTATAAATTCACTGAACTGATATAATGATATAAAGTAGAGCAGAAGTACACAAAGCCGTATGCGAAATAGAGTCGATCTTTTGTTAACTGCTCCAAACTTAAACAAGTGATATGGATGGCATGATAACATGTAAAAACACATATAAATATTGATGTTGACGTAATGTTTTGTAGTCCCTGAAATTCACGTAGATATTCCATTTCAAATCGTTGACTGTTTTTTATACTATTGGGTGAAAGTAAATAAGATGCTGTCCTACTTTCTCAGCCTGTAAAATGGCTCAGATTTTTCAAAATAGAATGAATGAATGAATGAATGAATGAATGAATGAATAGGGTTTTACGGCGTACCAACACATATGTTATTCGACGCCAACAGGAAGGAAGATTCCAGGTTTACTCTACATGTACAACAACAAATTAACATACAGATTAAAAAAATACATCAACAAATGAATATGCAGAATGAAACTAGAACCTTGATACCTGCAGAACTGCAGAGTTTCAACAAATTATATCGTATTACTCAAATTGTCGCTTCCTACGACATGTACGAGCCACAGTGATCCTATTCTTGCCATCACTCATATGACTCCCTGGAACCACACAGGGGTTGATAATCAAACCACAAAAGTGAACATGACAAAAAATGATAAAATGACACCCATTCGGAGGATTCCTACCCCTCTGCAGGGATCGGCAGTGATTCAATTCTTAGCCGGAGCCACACGGGCTTCAGACAGTATAAATATGTTACATGGATACTTGGATCTATGAATATCCAGACAGTATACATATGTTACATGGATACCTGGATCTATGAATATTCAGACAGTATACATATGTTACATGGATACTTGGATCTATGAATATTCAGACAGTATACAAATGTTACATGGATACTTGGATTTATGAATATTCAGACAGTATACATATGTTACATGGATACCTGGATCTATGAATATTCAGACAGTATACATATGTTACATGGATACCTGGATCTATGAATATTCAGACAGTATACATATGTTACATGGATACTTGGATCTATGAATATTTAGACAGTATACATATATTACATGGATACATAGATCTATGAATATTTAGACAGTTTACATATGTTACATGGATACTTTGATCTATGAATATTCAGACGGTATAAATATATGACATGGATACATAGATTCAGACATAGAACGTTATGACCGTCAGTAGATGTTGACCTACTTCCTCAGCCAATGAAATCGCTTAATGAACGAGAAAGTAGATCAACGTATTAGCCGGTTAGAAGTTATATGGGATTTTCCACGCCAGCCTGTACTTATTTCGATATATTTGCAATAAGACGTATAATTACCATAATTACTAATTATCAGCATCACAATGCGACTATATAAACTGATGAAATCTAAAAAAAAAAAATAGGCACATTGTTTAACACGATGATTCTATAAAACGCATTTAGATCGAAAAAAGCAGAGTCTGTATTCAGTGTTTTGAGATTTGGCACCCACTCACTTACATGGGTATCTTTACATATTCGACTGGTTATGGGATCGGCGTTAGTAAAGGTTAGGTCTGAAAAAAGTAGAAGATTAAATTTTCTTTAAGTTTTAGGATGTTACACCAACTTAACTTCACACTCGGTTTTCTTTGTCCTTATCATTTCCATAAAGGCTTCACTAAAAATGAAGTTCTGTTTGTACAAAGTAGTCAGCCCTTTAAGTTTGAATATCAGGCTTGGTGACGAGATGTTTATCATATATTGATGAGTAATGGCGTCGTTTTTAGCTTCACAGGCCACATGCCAGAAGGGTTTATGCGATGGCGCGTTGTCCGTCGTCTGTTGTACGTTTCTGTAGCAGCACTTTCTCTGTAACCACTTGGTCAATTTAACTAAAACTTCTACATAGATATGACTATACAGAATATTTTTTATCTGAAATTCAAGATGACACCGCTGATATGTGTCCCTTTAAGACATATAACTGTAGTTGCCGTGTGCCCCTTTAAATATACAGAACTGTCTCAGTCTTGTCCCTTTAAGGTTATTGAAATGTTTCTGCATGTCTCTTTAAAAAATACAAAACTGTCTCTGCAGGGTGTACCTTTAAGATATACAAAAATGTCGCTGTCATGTGTATTAGACTGAGAGATAAGCACAAAATAGAAATGCAAGAAAGCAAAGATATTGTACAATTTTAAAGGCATAGTAGACGAATTTTATTATATTCTGATTTGTCCAGTGTACGAACATATTCGTAAATTTTATATTGAAATATTATTAAATCAAAGTGTATTTAAGTTTATTGAATAAATGTAAGTAGAATCGAAAAAAGAAGTGATTTATTTACCTATTTGCTTGGAAGAAGCATTTACAATAAACAATGTAATTTGTACCTAAAGTTTATCCTCAAAAATATTTAAGTAAAAACGTATAACATTTATTTATTTTTTTTTTATCAGGTGCAATTTTAAATATCCGCCCGAACATGAAAGCGAGAAATTGTATGTGTGCAGGCGGGCGCGTCTGTGTGCCTGTGTTCGGGCGTGCGTGTGTGTGTGTGTGTGTGTGTGTGTGTGTGTGTGTGTGTGCGTGCGTGTGGCGTGCGTACGTGCGCGCGCGTGCGTGCATGTGTGTGGTAATTTCTGCAAATATTATGTTATCACGCGTAAGGCTGTAATCATAAGACTATAACTGTATTCACCACGTTCGTATGTGAACTGTTTAAAGAAAAAAACTAGGTATAAAACGAATAATTTGCATCTATGGGCAGCATTACAGAGCCTTACCTCGAAAACATTGAATTTAAGGCGTTCTGATTGTAGATTTTATTGGGTAATTGATTTTTAGCTTGATTAAAATGTCAAGGTCAATTAAACATATTTCATTTCAAATATAGCATTCATCCGTAAATTCAATAACATTAATGGATTGAAACAGAAGCAAAATGCTTATGGACTTTCTCTCCTGTTTTTGTGAATTTACAATGGAGGCGGATACATATACAATATTTGAACATTTACACTATATATAATACAAGTAGGATTGATTGAGTGATTGATTGTTTGATTGAATATTTAGCGTCATTTTATGCCATCGAGGGCTAACAGACGATCAGTTAACCTAACCACTGTTTCCTGGTATCCTGAAAGGTTAACCAGTACTCGAGCACACCCCATCTCCGCAAGTAACTGGTATATTTCCCACTCGAATTAATGGTTAGAGACGAATGATAATGAGACATTATGTTGTATATCGATCATCAAGGTGACTGTTGCCGGGCGGGGATTCAAACTCCCGACCCCTGGGTTGATAGTCAGACGCGCTAACCGACTGAGCAAATCGGGCCTGGCTAAGGAGGAAGGAAGTAAACGAACAAAAGAGGTTGTACATTACGTACACCTTGTCAGGTAGAAAAATATGTGTAATCATAAAGCTAGGGGGGTTTGAATAATACTTTCATTAGTATCAGAGATCACCGTAGAGAAGGATGAACCGCGGGGTAATTGGACATTCTTCTTTAAAGGGAGTATATCAGAAAAAGCGCTATAAAGTCTCAAAAAATAAAAATTATTTTAAAATCAGATAAAGAGCATCTCATTACCATTAATAAACAAAATCCAAATGGTTTGGTATGTCAAATTCACCAAATAGTGACATAATCGATATTTAAATTGGAGTGCAAAACTTGAAACCAAATCCCCATTATAAAAATAGACAGTACTTAATTATTTTATATCGTTATTCTGACACTTTCTAAGATGAAATAAATTGTATTATGTGTTAACCTGTATAACGGATCATATTGAAATCAAAATGTAATCGCGGTATCTCTATAATGTAATCTCTAGGTTTGTATTTTTATGGGAATGATCCCGTCTCCAGGTTTGTATTTTTATGGCGATGACCTTGTCTCTAGGTTTGTATTTTTACGGGGATCGTCCCGTCTCTAGGTTTGTATTTTATGGGGATGATTCTGTCTCTAGGTTTGTATTTTATGGGGATGATCCCTTCTCTATGTTTGTATTTTAATGGGGATCGTCGCGTCTCTAGGTTTGTATTTTATTGGGATGATTCTGTCTCTAGGTTTGTATTTTATGGCGATGATCCCGTCTCTAGGTTTGTATTTTTATGGGGATGCTCCCGTCTCTAGGTTTGTATTTTATGGGGAAGATTCGAGCCGTCTCTAGGTTTGTATTTTTGTGGGGGATCGTCGTGTCTCTAGGTTTGTATTTTATTGGGATGATTCTGTCTCTATGTTTGTATTTTATGGGGATGATCCCGTCTCTAGGTTTGTATTTTATGGGGGATCGTCGCGTCTCTAGGTTTGTATTTTATTGGGATGATTCTGTCTCGATGTTTGTATTTTTATGGGGATGATCCTGTGTCTAGGTTTGTATTTTGATAGGGATGATCCCATCTTTAGGTTTGTATTTCTATGGGGATGACTCAGTCTCTAGGTGGTATTATATGAGGATGATTCTGTCTATAGGTTTGTTTTTTATTGGGATGATTCTGTCTCTATGTTTGTATTTTATGGGGATGATCCCGTCTCTAGGTTTGTATTTTATGGGGGATCGTCGCGTCTCTAGGTGTGTATTTTATTGGGATGATTCTGTCTCTATGTTTGTATTTTTATGGGGATGATCCTGTATCTAGGTTTGTATTTTTATAGGGATGATCCCATCTTTAGGTTTGTATTTCTATGGGGATGACTCTGTCTCTAGGTGGTATTATATGAGGATGATTCTGTCTATAGGTTTGTATTTTTATGGGGATGATCCCGTATCTAGGTTTGTATTTTGATGGGGATGATCCCGTCTCTAGGTTTGTATTTTTATGGGGATCGTCCCGTTTCTAGGTTGTTTTTTTATGGGGATGATCCAGTCTCTAGGTTTGTATTTTTATGGGGATCGTCCCGTTTCTAGGGTTGTATTTTATGGGGATGATCACGTCTCTAGGTTTGTATTTTTATGGGGATCGTCTCGTCTGTAGGTTTACATTTTTATGGAGATGACCCTGTCTCTAGGTTCGTTTTTTATGGGGATGACCCTGTCTCTAGATTTGTATTGTTATGGGGATAATACCGTCCTTACGTTTGTATTTCTTTTACAAAAACTTCACATGTTGATATCTATAATCATATTTTTCGACGGAGCTTTATTTCAGATGCCACTCCACAGTCGTGTGGTTACCCGTAAATAATAAAAGTTCTGGGATAAGATGGTTATAGCGGTTTCTGTAAAGTTGTAAAACTCTTCAATAGTTTTACTCTCAATACATCATAATAATGTACGTTATCAGTATCTGCAACAAGATGCATATGTAACAATGGCAACCATGATTGTGTAGTCTTCGTTCTAAGCTATTGTACCCGAGGTAAGTAAACTCTCGACGTGGAGTTCGCTCAGGGTGCAGCGTAGCGTTCGGCCGTTTGAGGTTAAAGATGCATGTAGCAAAAAAAAGTAGTCTTGAAACTCGATTGAAGCTTGGCGTGAATTACTGCTTCGGATCTCTGTTTTTTAATTCAAAAAGCAAATTTCAAATTCTCCTTCGGATTAATACAATAAAACAAATCGTTATAGAACCATTCTACGAATACCATGAAGATGTAAATTATATCTTAACTGTATATTGATTTGAGGTAGAGGTAAAATATTAAATTAACGTGTTTATTTTTCAATTATCCAATTAATGTCAGGCAAAAAATTCGGTCAATTTGTGTAAGGCCAACCCTACTGAGCAGCCACTTGTCGTAAGCAACCACACGTGACATTCCCATTTTTATGCTTTCGGTGCAAATTAACATGCATTAAGCAATAACTTACCTTAAAAGGCCACTTTAGCCCTTGACTGGCTGGTTAAGTCAGCTTTGACTGTATATAAAATTGCATTGATACTGCAGAACTGTGTTTAATTAACGTATCGATTTACTTTATGCATCTATAACATATTTTAATCAATCCACGTCGATACGAAATCGGCCGTTTTGCACGGTGTGTCCGTATTGGCTGGCTGTTTCCCCGCCTTGTGACTCAGTGTTAAAATCGGCCGAAATAGACGAAATTAAAAATAGCCTAGTGTTCAAAATTCCCTCTACAGAATTAACAGTTTGACCAAATTCCCCTTAATAGGCAGGTATAAGAAAACTACTATCGCTCCGCCCACTGGCCGCGTGGTGTTGTTTGGCCAAGTAAATACAATGTATTTACAATGTAGTGTTTACTTAGAGACCGTTGGCTTCTCTAAAGCAAATGGCGGCCCTGGAAACACACACACACACACACACACACACACACACACACACACACACACATATATATATATATATATATATATATATATATATAACAAACGGAATTTACGACTGTAAATTCCGTTGTTGTGAATTTAATTATCTCCCTTTATGAAATTAAATATATATGAATTCACGGTATCTATATGATCCAACGGGTTTATAAATATGTCCTTTATATGGCATATGAGTAGTCCTGAATCCTTAACTGGATCCTACTCATATAAAGCTATCAGTTCATGTATGTAAATTTGTCCACCCTGTCCAGATGTGTTGCATGCAATTGCATAGTTTATAAGTCATGGTCGACACCAAATCTATTGGTTTGGCAGAGGCCTTGATATTGTATCTATGGTTTGCATTGTAGCTAGGCGCACTCGCTGTAGTCTGGTCTGTACATTTATGTCTTGGTTATTCACAAATACTTATCTCACACACACAAACACACACACACACACACACAAACACACACATATATTAAATAGGTAAACATCATATAAATATAATTCAAGATATTAAATGGAAGTGTGCGGTTTCCGGATATGAAATATACTGATTAAATTGAATGATTCTGTACATCTTACAGTTTGAAAGTAGCAATGTAAATAGTCCATTTGCCGGTTTATACCTTACCAAATACTTCTGGGTGTTCACAGTGTATAAACGAACTGTACAGTCACTTGGAAATTTTGAGCTGTGAGTAACGAAGCGAGAGATTCTTGTCTTGTCGTCCATCGACTCTCCTGTGCTGGTAAGTTAAATCATTCTTACACGTTATTGTTGTACACTGTTCTCACATAGTTTGTTTTGTGTTGTGTATAAGTGTTATTTCTAACCATATATTTATTCTGAAACATCAAATATAGCCATTTTGAATAAAAATGTGATTAAAACTCGTCTAAACTCACCGCCCAAACTAGACGCATACTGATCAAATCGTCTTTTTTTAGAAATTTAAGACCACCCTTAAACGTTATGAGTAGTCTCAAATAGTAGATAACAGAGTTCTGGATACAATACAGTAAAATCATTGATTATAAATGAGCACAAACAACGGAAATCTGTACGGTCGCTTGTATGGCCGCTGTACGATCGCTTGCCCAATTTCCTGAGTTTCTTTGTACAGTCATTTGTAGAACATAGTGAGTTAAACAAATTATTTTGTCTGTTTCAGATACCCTGGATGGCATATACAGAAAATGTCCGCTACTAAATAGTGAACTTATGAAGGGGATCAACTAGTACGGTTAATCGGTTAGTTAATTTGTAACTTGCTAATCGCTAAATCTGTAACCAGACGGTGTTACCCGGTTAATCGTTTCAGCACTATTCTGCACCGATACCGTCGTGTATGATTTAATTTTTCCGGTTTAAAATGAAAATTTAGAAATAATAGTTTACAAGTTATTATCTACTATGTAATTTGTTATGGAATACAACTATGACAAAATAATATTTTGCATCTTTTATTTTTGCAATTCGATTGCTAATAAAATATTTGTATTGCACTAAACAAGGACTTTCGTTTCAAGAATAACGCAGGTAATTAATCCTCACATGTAACCAATATAATGAACAGTTTCAAATTAATAGACGAACGTGATCTCGTACGTCACAATTATACATTACGGAAAAAACACGTCTGGCTTATTTTAACGAACAAAACAACTTAATCTGGAAAAATATAAATTTAAAAAAAAAAAAAAAAAAATATGAATGATCACATACATATATTAATAGGTAAACTAAATATTTCCAAGTGACTGTACAATTCGTTTATACACTGTGTGTTAATACATGATTTCTGGTTTTCCATGAGGAGTTCCCTCTCTGTTCTGTCGTCGGATATTATGTGTATTCCACTCTAAATGTACCATACCGAACCCTTGTTGGATTATTTGTATGAAGCAAAATCTAACACTGGCACTAAAAGGAAAACAACATAACATGTAAACACCATTACATATAATAAAATACATGATATATTTAAACACTATTAGTTTATACTAATTTATTAATAAACAATACAATGAACGGCCTAAATTTAATATATATTCGAAATAATTACGAAGACAAGCTGTTTGCTTGTTTTGACGAACGAATTAACTCTGTACAAAAAACATCACGGTCTAAATCATTAAATCATTTAACTGTAACATTTATGATGGTGGATACTGTACGCGTCAGTCCCTGTCCATTTTTAAGTAGTATACGAGACAGGATCGCTAAATATATTTTTTGCCACAGTTTTTTGCAACAATGTTTCTTCTGTAAGTGAACCTTAGTATGTTCCTGTGATGTGCCTTTGGTCGCAAAATCGTTGGGGCACGCAGGACACAGAACTCTTTCAGCAGTACCGCTACACATATTTTGATGTTAAGAATACTTTTCCTATAGGTGAATGTTGTTTATAAGTCTTACATTTTGCTTTTAGCGCTGGATCATGCGATGCCATATGCCCTTTACCATTCCATAGGGTGTTATATCCTTTCTGGCACTTATTGCAGGTGAATCGAAAGCTCCTTTTATGACCTGTCCTGTTATGTTGTCTTAGCCCGTTTGCAGATATAAATATCTTTAAAAAAATCATTATCCAAGAAATTTTTCGTTGACGATGACGAAGATCCCGACAATTCATTGTTGTTTCCATCAAGTTGTTCGTATACAGTCTTCTCGTGTTCCTTGAGATTAAAAATTCGTTTTGTACTCTATTCACAGTTTGAACACTTATATTCAGTGGTCACTTCAATGAAACTCTCATCTATGCCTTTAGATTCAAATGAATCTACCTACCTACCTACCTACCTACCTACCTACCTATCTACCATCCATCCATCCATCCTTCCATATTGCCACAATCCTTTTTCGTGTATTTTGAACACGAATGTAATATAAAAAGGAACTCGCCAGAAGACAACATAAGTTCCAAAACCTCAATTTAAAGTAGATCACGGAATATTTCCGGATAATGTGGCAACCCTGCTTTTCAACTGGTATTGTATCCAAGCCCATGCTTCCATAACCACCAGGCAGAGAATGTACCGGCTTGTTACGTTCATTATCTTTCTCTTATTAACGGTAAAAAGATATGCTGAACAACATGCTATTCATTTACGGATGAATATCAACAAGAGAAAGAATATTGAAAAGAAAATAGAGAAATGGGTAGAAACTATCCGCTTGGAAGAATCCATTAATTGCACAGGGTAATACGTTCAGCCTTAACGGGCAACTTTTTAGGCTATTGTTTCTGCTTCAAGATAAATTTATACACGTTTCTTACCTGTCAAATAAAATTAATTCAAATAACTGGTGTCACAAAACTTCTTTTTTAACGAAAGACGTGTGTTGGATGATTTCATAACATGTTTACATCTGTATACCCCCAACTATGAAATAAACTTTTCCACCGGTTATGGTCGTCAATGAAAATAAACTTTCTGGTAATGACCTAGTAAACCAGTGGAAAGTGTTTTTATTTTCATTGTCACAGAACAGTTGGCCTTTTTCATTTATCCTGTGTAGGTGTGCACGTTTCACAGCGGTTGAAATAGAAAATCGTAAGTATTTTTACGCAGTATAACTACTTATATACGAACATACAATATTTACTTATTTATTTGGAGTTTATATTGTCTGTAATACCATATACGATTCTCTTGCTAAACACCCCTCTTAGCCAGTAATAGCCACTTTGACAAGCGTAAATTTCAAGGTGATGATCTGAACTAAATGACGAAAGATGCCAGCTAGAAATTACGAATCAGATCCGCTTATTGGCTATAAGTCTTTCTTACAAAAGGGGTCACCAGAAACAGAAAACACAATATTACATGTATATAAAAGAAATAGTATAGGTCTGTGACCTGATTGTGATCGGATATTTAATTTTTCATTGAACAATTGATCCAATAGTGGCGTAGCTGCCTTTACGCCACAATGCCCGGCCTGCACATTTTCTTGCGAATGCATCATTATATCTCCCGGAAATGCACCCAGACGAAATGCATCATAAAAATAAAAAAATGTAATATGCTGTCGTTCATTTTAAAGAAACATTTGTCAAATTGCCGTAAATATTGCATGTTTGTGACTTAAAGCATCGTCGTATACCTACTCGTAATCTATTTCGATATTCTCCATTATGATGGATGGAGACGGTATCGGGATTGACACCTGTGGGTATCCGACGATGGACGTAAAGGTGCATCACCTATAACGTGCTGTTCAGTAAATGATGGTAAGTTTACGGCATCACACAGAGAAAGGTCTCCTTCGAAGATAATGGTTGGCTCCGTCCTTGTAGTTTATCTTCTTTGTGAGAAATTCGTAAATACACATGTCGGCAGTTTCCGTTTTATTCGTCAATGTTTTACGTATAACCCGATACTGGCCAATGAGGGACTTCATCGCGGGCCGCGATTTAGTATTTGGTCAACAAAATTAAAGAGTTTTACACTACAGATACAAATACAATATATATTATTGAACAGAATATTCATGATATTTGATATAAATCTACAGTTTGACTGCTAACAACAAATATCGGCGGTAAAGATGAGGTCTCTTTGAAGTGAATCAAGATTTTTCAAAATTTTAGAATTGGCTTAAAACGTTTCTAAAGGATTATATCCAAATCTGAAAAATGGCTTTTATTTTTACAGATGCCTGATGAACCAGGAGGTGACGTTGAAAATGGCAAGAAGATCTTTATTCAGAGATGTCCTCAGTGTCATACTGTAGGAAAGGGAGGTTCACACAAACTTGGACCAAATTTGAATGGATTAATAGGCAGAAAGACTGGCCAGGCAGCTGGATATTCATACACTTCAGCCAACATCAACAAAGGTTTGTCGATATCCCTTCCCTTTTTATGCCCCCACCATTTATAGGGGAGGGGTGGACGGGGCATATTGATTTGCCCGTGGCCGTGCGTTCATCTGTGCATCACATTTTCTTGTCAGTCCTACTATTATGGTGGGATTTTTTTATCCTTTCACTATTAGATAATGAATGTTGATTGTTATGAAACCAAACTTAAAACTGATTGTTTCTTCATATTTTCATTCACTAAGAATAGTTTATACACAATGTTTATTTCAAAATAACAGTGACGAAAATAGTTCTCACTTCACAATTAAATGGCAGTAATGATGTTAGTTGTATCCACTTTGCTTTATAATACTAAAATAATGATACAAGTAGTGTCCGGGTAATTATTTTTTTATACACATATTTCGCGTGTTGATAACCATGTAAACATGTCCTGATTCAATATCCGTGTAACATGTATGCTATAACTGTCCTGTATTCGATGCGATATTACTAATATCAACGTCACAATGCATTTTGTATGATTAATGTAAATATGATCACATCTTAAAAAATAACACAACTCCTTTATTGTTATTTCTTATATCTCTCCCCTCTTTGTTTTTTTATCTCTCTCCTCTTTCATACAGAATCGGTATTACATTTATACCGTCTCCGAATATGCTTCAGGCTAATCGACTCAACCACATGTAATAAACACTTTTTGTAATGAACTTTTATTTCATCTAATGCAAAGGACGAACACCGCTTCCTCGTTTCTTACGTAACGTCGATGTTATCAGACTGCTTACATTCAGTTTGTAACGTTTTTATGCATTTTGTTTATAAAACATTTCACAAGAACTATATCTGAATATAAATAACAGAATCAAAATCTATACTTTGTCGCCACTCGATTGATACCCATTTTGTATTAGTTTACATTATAAATTATGAAACAATTCTTTATAGTTCTAAAACTAGTATGTTTTTGATAATTTAAATATAAAGCAGCATCATATAATACAAAGTATTGTTACACAAAACTATGTAATGAATATACACATTGTAATACTGCTCCTAGATTACCGATTTTCATCAAACTTGCAAGGAAGTGTCGGTATGATGTCGATTTTGGCATATCGTCATTGCGTTCCTGTCCAGACATTTGGCATATTTATGACTCTCTCTCTCTCTTTTTTTAATGGTGATTTGTCAGCTTGGTAGTGAATGAAGTCAAGGTTCCTATATCAATGTTGAAAAATATATTATTAAGTCAGTAGTAAATGAGCTCATTGGTAAATTCGTATATCATATTCTGACAAGAAATTAAAGAAAGACAACATGATGGGCAAAACTGCAAACGAATATTCAATGGTACGTCGTCAAGCTCTGTGTTGCTTTTTTTTTCATTCTTGTTATTTGGGTATGGTCATAGTCGGCTAATATTTTATGCTGAAGAGGATGTTTATGCAGCATATTTTATATTCACTGTCTTAAATAGTTAAATGTGTTTAGTCGACCAAATCCTTATGTTGGTTTAAACATATTTTATTCATTCAAATGTACATATATACACATATGTTTAGGTATAAATATGGATTAGAACGGAAGATAAAATCTTATAAAGTTCTTTTCCATGACATATATCAACTGTGAACAAATTTGGCAGATTATCAACAATTTGATTTATGCTCTTACCATTACGAATATAACATAGTTCAAAATATATTTAATAAAAATGTTTAACATACTTTTAGGAATATTGTTTCTGATATATTTAAGAAACTTAGAAAATGAAGTGAGTAATTAGAAAGAAAAAAAAGAAAGGTGATTAAAATGATTAAAGTATATTAATGAATGTGTTCAAGTAGCAAGCCTTCCCACAGGTCGTTCAGGCCTTTGATTGATTTAATTGTGGTTCTATCTACACATTATAAAAAGCATTAGATTCAATAATTCGTATATTTTTCTCACAGCATTTTCCAGCATATGTGACGTACAATGTAGACATCAGTCTTATTTTATACTTTCATTAAAAGTGAATGTTTTACATTAATATAATTATAAAGTGCCGTCATTCAGTTATGTTTAGTTTTGTCCATATAACTTAAAATACTGCTCAAGTTATTTTACAGCTTGACCCTATATCTTCAGATAATATCACTTGAACTAAGAAATTACGCATACAATTGTTTGTTTGTTTGTTTTTTGTTTTTTTTTCATATTCGTTATATCTTTAAATATTTAACGAATATATCTATTTAATTTCAGGAATTACTTGGGACCCTGTCACATTATTTCAATACTTGGAGAGTCCAAAGAAATACATCCCAGGAACAAAAATGGTCTTTGCCGGTCTTAAAAAGAAGGACGAGCGTGATGACTTAATCTCATTCTTGATGGACGCTACAAAATAATGATCTCTTAATTTCTTTAGGCCATTATGTAATATTTTATGTTTTCTGTGAGAAATATTCCATCACTTAATTGGGACTGACGAAATTAACGTTTATTTGACATATTTTATGGATTGGATTGCGAATGTTTCCGTAATAATTTCTAACTAATACTGTGAAATAGTGATTTTGAGAAACTTGTTCAACAAAATGTGTGTGCCACTGGATGGTGTTTTAACGGTTATATACTCATTTTATATTATACCTGTTCAGTAAAACAAAGGCAGTACGGCTGTGTTTTCTATATTTGAAAGGCTGCATGACGGGTCCAGAACAAAAATATTGATACGAAAATCCATAGAGTCACGTTTATTGGATATCGAAGACCTCAGACTGAGTAGAACCACCGTCTTTCCGCAAGTAACTGGAAACTTTCTCACATAGAATATTTTGGAGCGAGCGGGACTCGAACCTACTACCTTAGCGGTGAGAGGTAAGTGGTCTTAAGACGGCACCTAAGACCCTCCGACCACAGATGACCCCTTGATAAGATGTAATTGCTAATTGTGTTTCATCCTTGATAAAGACCCCCTGGGTCGAAATATTGAAAATTGAGTGTAAAACATTAGATATTTTACGTACGTCCTACCGAAGATAATATATTTTAGTTATAAAATTCTATTGAAATGTTCGCAACAATATTCGCTGAAAATACTGTATTTGTCCAATAACAGTTTATTGAAATGGAAAATCTGTCCAAATCTCAGGATTTTCTAAAAAAAAAACATTTTGTCAACTTCAACTTTTTGATATGTCAACGCAACAAGTTAGCACATCTTCCATATCACATGATTGACAACAATGGTGAACTCCTGACTCTATACTTAGATGGTTCTCGGATGCAAGGCAATACTTTCCAAATAGCCTGGTAGTTTTAAACATCATTGTCCTGCGACATAATAAAACCAAGTTCATGCATTGTTTAGATTTCACCGATCTCAAAACTTGTTACAGACGGGCTTTTTTAGCAAATACACAACACTTAAAATTGATTTCCGAAAAAATCCACTGGAATATACACTGATCCAAAAATGAAAACTTTAGCGGGACGGTAGTCTGATGGATAGAGTGTTGGCCGCTCACGCCAGAGGTTGCGGGTTATATCCCCCAGTTCGACCCGCTTCCTCTCATAATTTGTGAAATTTAAATTATCGATATCTTGTATATGTAAAGATATAAAGAATATAATTAACATGTATTTCATTAAATGAACTTATTCATTCATTCATTTAGTCGTTCGTTCGTTCTTTCGTGAATGTCTATTGTTAATACTGATATGATATCCATCAATCCATCCATCCATATGGTCACATTCCTCTTTTGTTTGTTTTGCACACGAAGTAAATAAAAAGGAATTAACTAGAAGACAATACAATGTACTTTAGTTCTAAGTCCTCAGTTTTAACCATTTACTCCATAGATACGCATTTTCCCGCACCAATCACAGAAGGCCTTTGAAAACAGTGCAGGAACTCTGTCAGTAAATATAAACATAATTTACCCAATAATTCAAAAGCCTTCTATATCAGGTGCCAAAAGGCGTCTATATGAAGTAAAGGGTTAATATCGACTAATTGTACATCTATCCTTTTACACCGATTTTTTCCGGATAATATGGCAATCCTGCTTTTAAATTGGTCTTGTACCCAGCCCATGCTATCTTAACCTTTGCGCAGAGTACCAGACTGTAATAGTTCATTGTCTTATTTTATTTATTGTAAACAAATGAAAATAGATACGCTGAATAACTTTTCATATACAAATAAATAACACCATGAGCAAGAAAATATTGAGAAAAAAAAAGAAAAAATGAGAAAATCCGCTTGGAAGAATCCATTAATTGCAGGGTGATACGCTCAGCCTTAACTGGTGACTAAAGTTTCTACTTCAAGGTAAATTTAAACGCGTTTCTTACCTGTTAAAGAAAATTAATTCCAATTATTGGTGTCACAAAGCTTCTTTTTAAACGAAAGACATGTGCTTGATGATTACATAACATATTTATATCTGTATATCCCCACTATGAAAATAAACTTTTCCACTGGTTATGATGACGTCACAGAACATTTGACCTCTTTGATTCGTCCTGTGTAGGTGTGCACGTTTCACCCTTGTTGAAATAGAAAATCGTAAGTATTAAGTTATATAAAACTAATATAAACATAAAATATTTACGTACTTATTTATATTTATCTTTTCTATTATATCATTTAAGATTATCTTGCTAAAACGCACTTTCTAGCCACTTTAGCTAGCGTAAATTTCAAGGTGATGATGAAAAACTGAATGACGAAAGTTGCTGGCTAGAAATTACGAAACAGCCCTGCTTATATAAGTCTTAATTACTAAAGGGTTCGCCCGAAAACACAGTATTACACATACAAAAGAAAAAGTTTAGTCTGTGACTTGGTGGTGATCGGATATTTAATTTTTCATTGAACAACTGTTCCAAGGTCACATCTGTCATTTTTGTTTAAAAAGATAACTTTAAACTGATTGTTTGGGGACACACTGGCTAAATGTAGAAAAAACAACCAATATAAGGAGAAATAAAACTTTATCTAATAAAGTAATTGTGCAGTAAAATAGTAAGTAGGTCATTCCAGCAGTTTTCAGGTTTTATTGTTATTTTTTCATTGTTTAAATTGCTAGAACTTAGTAGAAATAGAAAGCCTGTGGCTTTTTAATTTTACATTCAAAACAGACCAATCAAAAGCCTTTGTGTGTTTTTGTGGTACCTCTTGTCATGCTTATCTAGCTAGGGGCGAGCAAAAAATTATACGAATTTATAGAACTTTGATGCAGTGGTAACATCTGAATATTAGCATTTGGTATGTTGTCAGAGTTTATTGATTTTCCATCATCGCTTTTATTAAATGAATTCATCTTATAAAGGAAGGTAGTATCCCTTGAATACCTTATACTGCGATATACCTATTACCGCGATTGCCCGTAAAATAAAAATATCCCAGACATGCACAATGCTCCAACTTCCATTAAGTGTCGGCATTTGTTTACATTTCTTACCAGCAACTGTTTGTTACTCGACACACTTAGGTAACTTTATAACTGTTTGTTATTGATGCGAATTATTTACATGGTTGACAAAATTTTAGACTCCCGGTAAAAGGTATGACCAGTATTATATACTATTTTTTCCAAGATGAAGATTAAAAGATTGATGCTTTAAAGAAGAAATTATATGACAATGTATTTTATGATAGTGTTATATGGCATTTTCTTGATGTCGTCAGAAATCACAAGTTGTCAGAAATCACAAGCAAACGTTGTTTTTTAAGTGTTTAATTTAAATTCAAATGTATGATAAACTAGCGTGAACACCCCCTCTTTTTTATTTGGTCATATTTTTGTGAAATTACTATTTAACATATATGGAATTCAAGAACTTGTACGAGAGCGTTTTCTCACAAAAAAGCATGGATATTCAAAGTTTGTTATTTTTAAACCCCCTTTTTAATCACCCTGTCGTAATGGTTAGATGTAATGGTAACATGAATAGGAATTTATCTGCATGAAAGTTATAATCTTATCACAGGAAATAAAATAGGTAATTTAATAATGTTGTTGATTTTGAATAAATTTTGATTATTTTACAAGGAAACAACAGCAAATTGTCCAGAAATATGTAACACTGGGGGGGGGGGGGGGGTGCACTGTTAATGAGAAACTGTGATACTATATTAAGACAAACAAACTTGAACAAAGCCTTGAGACTAGATAAATCAATTGTACAGATTTTTTATCAATTATGCCAGGTGTAATAAAATTCTAAGGACGTGCACTCTACCTTAGTGACAGCAAGTTATCATTTAGAGAAATTGAGATTTTTGGGTTGAGGAAATCTTAGCTTAGCTTGAGATGTTTTAGTGAACTTCCCAGGAAGGAAGTTGATATGTAAAATAAAACATTGTCTCCAGTTTTGGTAATCAGACACCAAATACATTAATTTTTAATCCTGGATCTTAATAAATATTGCAAAAAAATCCACTAGATCATCCTTTAAAAAAAATTGTTTACTGTGCTCTGATCCAGGTTTTTTAACAGTTCTATTTGAAAGATGTTGGCTTTTCGAAATGGAAATACTTTCAGAAAATCAAAGGCTGTCGTTCATTTTAAAGAAATATTGTCAGATTGTCTTAAATGGTGTATGTTTGTGGCTTAAAGTGAATATATCAGACTTTTTCTCTTTTTGCAGATGGCTGACATACCAAAAGGTGATGTTGAAAAGGGCAAGAAGATCTTTGTCCAGAGATGTGCCCAGTGTCATACTGTAGAAAAGGGCGGTAAACACAAGACTGGACCAAACTTGAATGGATTGATTGGCAGAAAGACTGGCCAGGCAGCTGGATTTTCATACACTTCAGCCAACGTCAACAAAGGTTTGTCAATATTCTTTCCCTTTTAATGCCCTCACCATTTGTAAGGGCATATCAATTTGCCTTTATCTTTACATCACATTTCCTCTATTCCTAAATTTGTTGATTTTCATGAATCTTGCTTGGAAGTGACGATATGATGTCTATTTGGACATATTGTTATTGTGGTCTTGTCCATAGGCTTTTGTCAATTTATTTTTAATGCTACTTATTAACTCTTCTCTTCTGAACTGATTTTCACCAAATTTGTTAGTGATTGAAGTTGAGTTTCTCCTATTGTTGTTCTGTTCTGGTGACTTTGGGAAAGTTATTGTCCTTTATTTGTTAGGGCAGAGTATTGAGGCCAATTTCAACTGTCGCGATAGTATCGCCATCGCAGGGTTACAATCGCAATACTATTGATATCGTTGGATAACTATTGCAATTCTATTGTGATAGTTGAATGTTTTAGAAATACATTTACAAGATAAAGAAGTTGCAACATGCTTATGTTCACAAGTGTTGTATACATCTTTAAAAATATCAGACATTGCACTGTTTTTTCTGATGCAAGCCTACTGCATGTCGGTTCACATCTTAGTGTTTCTGTATTTACAATATAATTTGTTAAGAAATAAACTGTTTTAAGTGGGGTTTTTATTCTAGCTTTGTTGAAATAAGCAACTGAGAATTCATTGTTTTATTTACTTGCATACTGCCTTTACTTACGCTGCAATCTTTTTTAGTTGTTTTTATCTAAGAGCTTCAGTCGGGGCTAAATGCTTTATTTAGGTGTTTTGTTTTGATTGATTACATACTGCAAAAACATGAAATATGATTCGGAGATTAGGTATCAAGAGAGAGGTCATATACAAATCTTTATCAATAATTTTTTTTTAATTCTCTCCAACAATCTCTGATCAAGTAATTTCTTTAAATAATATTACCGTTATATATATATAGCAGAGTCAGAGTAACCTTTGAATACCCTGTTCTGATTGGCTTACCTGTACACATGTCCAGTTTACACTTGCGAGTGATTGACAACTCTTGTGACATAGGTCAATTTATCATTGTGGTAGATCCTCCCTCGTGTCTCTTGTTATCTAACTGATGTGATTATTTAATGTCGGGGACCATTAAGAGAGGTCCCTAATCAAACATATCTTTTGAAGGGTTGTCATAGGCGACATGCATTATGACTCTTGGGGAAACATGTATTGACTTTAGCCCCTGTGTTCAGTACAGTTGACTTTTAGTCTTTCAAAAATGGGAGACTACTCTGTAAGGTATGTTTTGAATGGTCGTTTGCTGGAAATAGAGAAAAACGATAACGGACAATGATTTGCAATAAAATAGGTGGAAAAATGAAATAAGGTAAAACAATTGAAACCATTGTTAGTCCAAGAAACTATGGTGATAGTTATTGCTATTTAATACTGACTATGATAGAGTAATATCATCATGTCGATATCGCTGCCACATCGATAGTTCGATCTATCGGTACACTTCTATTGTTTGTATTATGTGGACTGGTGTCAGGCTTCTCCACAGGTCATTTAAGCACAGGGGCACCACAGTGCTAGTCTATCAGAATTGGTATTCCTCTAGTGCTTGAATTTTTTAAAAAATAAATGAAAAAGATTATTTTCCTCTAAATCATTATTTTTCTTTGCATATCTTTTCTGATTTTAATGCTTTAAATGAAACATACTTTAATATGATGACTTTAACTGATTAATACAAGTTTTTTTAGAGAAATATATTTCAATGAGTGCCTTACACAGCACTTGAAAATGTATTGAAGGTGTTTACGCGCTCTTACCCCAGTGCTTGTGGTCCTTCCTGTGGAGAACCCTGGGTGTATATTGCATTTTCTTGTGAGTGCTACTCCTCATCTGTTAACTGATTTTGGCCAAACTTTGTTAAATGATTTTGGCCAAACTTTGTTAACTGAGTTTGGCCAAACTTTCTAGGAAGTATCAGTATGAAGTCTAGTTTAACATGTCATCATGTTCCAATCCATTGACTTTCAGTGGTTTATTATTTTTAATAGTAAATTCTGTCAGTGCTCCTCCTAACCTGTGCAATCACTTTTGACCTTACATATTGCTCGAGGAGTTTTTGTTTATACTTGATGCATCTGTCCGTCGATTTTTGTTTGTGTTATTGATCTGTGATCACATTAATTATAAACCGTCTCAACTGATTTTGACCAAATTTGTGAGAAATGTAAGCGTACGCTTGGGTCTCGTTGTAACATGGATCTTGGGGGGATCTACAAAATGAATCACGTTGTAGAGATAATTTATCGTGAAAAGGTCGAAGTTGCATTGTAATGTGATTTGAGTATTTGGGTACAGCAGGACAGATGCACTTTGATGTGTATAAAATTAATATTAAAAATGTGTTTTGATAAAAATTGACAGCCATCTGATGCATATCCTGGTCGGATTTTTTTTTTTATTTTATTGTTTTTAATTTCAATGAGTTGTGCCCTTGTTTGATTTAACAGCATTACAACTTTGTTTTCGTTAATGGGCTTTCTACACATAAAAAACATTTGATTCAATATAATTTGTAAAATTTCTTCTCACAGCATTTTCCAGCATATGTGTCATACAATGTAGACGTTAGTCTTATAATATTATACTTTCATTAAAAGTGAATGTTTTTCATTCATATAATTATATAGTGCCGTCATTCAGTTATGTTTAGTTTTGTCCATATAACTTAAAATACTGTTAAGTTATTTAACAGCTTCACCCTATATCTTAAGATAACATCACTTGAACTGAGAAATAGCACACATTTTTTCCATGTTCATTATATATTTAATTAACTAACAAGTATATATCTATTTAATTTCAGGAATTACATGGGCCCCCGAGACATTATTTCAATACTTGGAGAACCCAAAGAAATACATCCCAGGAACAAAAATGGTGTTTGCCGGTCTTAAAAAGCCGAAGGAGCGAGGTGATCTGATCGCATACTTGGTTGACTCTACAAAATAATGATCTCTTAATTTAGATTCTTTAGGCCATTATGTAAATTTTAATGTTTTCTGTGAAAATTTTTCCATTACTTAATTTGGACACAAGAAATTAATGTATGAATTTATTTGACAAATTTTATGGATTGGATTGCCAATGTTTCCATATTTTTACTTCTAATTTCTAACTAATACTGTGACATAGTGATTGTGAGTAACTTATTCAAGAAAATGTTTGTGCCACTGGATGGTGTTTTAACTGTTGTATACTCATTTATCATTATACCTGTACAGTAAAACTGTTGATTTCAAACATTTGAAATGTGTTTTAATAAAAGTTATACTTTTATATATGTCAGATTTATTTTTTTTATTTCCTTTCATTCAAAATCCCTTTTCCCGCCTGCAAGTAATATGTGTATGGGGTAATGAACAAAAATTCTAAAAGTTTGCAAATTTTGTTTTTAATTCTGTGTACGAAAACACTGATACCTGTCGTCAATAAATGTCTCAACAGACATGGCACAACAGACATGGCAAAGTTTTTCTGCTTTAGAAATACACTTGGAGGTACTGCATTTACATGTTTGCATTTTCTCAGAAAAGCTTGGACTGATTGAGGTAAAGTTTTGATGATAAAAGTCATTTTAAAGAAAAATGGACAGAAGTCATGAAAAAATAACTCTGAAAGTCAATAAAAAAAGTTTGGGTTGTGACAGTTTTGAGTGAGTAGGTAAGGTAGGAGCACGGCAAACAATTTTATTTTTAAGAATGGCCTTAGAAATGGTATTGGTAAATACTTTTTAAACGGCACGATGGAAATTAACAAAAATAAAAACAAAAAGTTAAATTTTCTAAAGTCAACTCTATGTGGCACTGTATGATGGGTGTTAAAAAAGATAACATAAAATTACTAGTACATGTACCATTTAAAAAGTATCAACTGTTTCCAAAAAAAATAAATATAAATATTTTATCTAGGGCTTGGCGCAAAACTATTGTAACTAAGTTTTTGCAAATTGTTCAGGAGGAGGAAAAAATTGTTTTTTATTTTCGTCTTTAGATATTTTTGCTTATATTTTTCAAAATTCGAATGAAAACTGCATTATTTACAATATTAACAAATGTTTTTAATTAAAATAATTAGTTTCTAAGTTTAAAAACATTATATAAGTACTGTATTCTCTCTACCAACCGTTATCTATAATACCAACCAGAACCCCATTACTTACTGTACCCTCTACAACCACCATTCAGACTCAACTATATACTTTACCTTCTACATCAACAACACCAACAGCACTACCCACTGTGCCTTAAACATCCACCATACCAACTTCATTACTCACAACCCACATTATATCAACATCACTACCCACTTAACCCACTGCGTTCACCATACCAACATCACTACCATCTGTTTCATGGACACTACATCCACCATACCATCTCAACTGTGCACTGTTCTACATCCTCTATAATTCTTTACTAATTTCACTACTTACTACCCCCATAATATCAACATCACTACCAATTGAAACCATTACATTTATTATACCAACACCACTACTCAATGTCCACTCTGCATCCACCATACCATTATAACTACTCATTGTTCTTACTACATCCACTATATAATATCAACCAGCTTAATCACTCATTGTTCCCTTTACACCAATTATACCAACTATATTACCAGCTGTACCCTATACAACCTCCATACCAACTACACAACTCCAACTATGCTATGGGCCATACCCTCTATCACCCACCATACCAACTATGCTACCTTCTGGTCTTTCTACACGCACTATACCAACTATGCTACCAGCCATACCCTATACACCCAACATACCAACTATGCTACCAGTTGTACCATCCACACCCACTACACCAACTACACTACCAGCCAAACCCTCTACACCCACCATACCAACTACATTACCAGCTGTACACTCTACATCAACCATACTAACTACACTACCAGCTGTACCCTCAACACCCACCATACCAACTATGTTACAGTTGTACCATCCACACCCACAATACCAACTATGCTACCAGCTGTTCCCTCTACATTCACCATACCAACTACAATACCAGCTGTATCCTCTGCATCCACCATACCAACTACGCTACCAGCTGTACCCTCAACACCCACCATACCGGCTACATTACCAGCCGTACCCTCTACACCCACCATACCACTACACTACCAGCTGTATCCTCTACATCCACAATACCAACTACAGTACCAGATGTACCCTCTACATCCACCATACCCACTAAAGTACCAGATGCACACCCACCATACCCACTATACTACCAGATGTACCCTCTACATCCACACAACCAACTATAGTACCAGATGTACCCTCTACATCCACAATACCAACTACAGTACCAGATGTACCCTCTACATCCACCATACCCACTACACTACCAGATGTACCCTCTACATCCACCATACCCACTACACTACCAGCTGTATCCTCTACATCCACAATGCCAACTACAGTACCAGATGTACCCTCTACATCCACCATACCCACAAAAGTACCAGATGCACATCCACCATACCCAATATACTACTAGATGTACCCTCTACATCCACACAACCAACTATAGTACCAGATGTACCCTCTACATCCAAAATACCAACTACAGTACCAGATGTACCCTCTACATCCACCATACCCACTACACTACGAGATGTACCCTCTACATCCACCATACCCACTACACTTCCAGCTGTATCCTCTACATCCACAATACCCACTATAGTACCAGATGAACCCTCTACATCCACCATACCCACTACACTACCAGCTGTACCCTCTACATCCACCATACCCACAAAAGTACCAGATGCACATCCACCATACCCACTATACTACTAGATGTACCCTCTACATCCACACAACCAACTATAGTACCAGATGTACCCTCTACATCCAAAATACCAACTACAGTTCCAGATGTACCCTCTACATCCACCATACCCACTACACTACCAGATGTACCCTCTACATCCACCATACCCACTACACTACCAGCTGTATCCTCTACATCCACAATACCAACTATAGTACCAGATGTACCCTCTACATCCACCATACCCACTACACTACCAGATGTACCCTCTACACCCACACTACCAACTATAGTACCAGATGTACCCTCTACATCCACAATACCAACTATAGTACCAGATGTACCCTCTACATCCAAAATACCAACTACACTACCAGCTGTATCCTCTACACCCACAATACCAACTATAGTACCAGATGTACCCTCTTCATCCACCATACCCACTACACTACCAGATGTACCTTCTACATCCACAATACCAACTACACTACCAGATGTACCTTCTACATCCACCATACCCACTACACTACCAGATGTACCCTCTACACCCCCACTATACTACCAGCTGTACCTTCACAACCAAATAAAGTACCAGATGCACATCCACCATACCCACTACACTACCAGCTGTACCTTCTACACCCACACTACCAACTATAGTACCAGATGTACTGTCTACACCCAACTACCAACTACAGTACCAGATGTACCCTCTACATTCACCATACCCACTACACTACCAGATGAACCCTCTACACCCACACTACAAACTATAGTACCAGATGTACTGTCTACACCCAACTACCAACTACAGTACAAGATGTACCCTCTACATCCACCATACCCACTATACTACCAGCTGTATCTTCTACACCAACACTACCAACTATATTACCAGCTGTACCCTCTACATCCACCATACCCACTACACTACCAGATGTACCCTCTCACCTTCACAACCAAATAAAGTACCAGATGCACATCCACCATACCCACTACACTACCAGATGTACCCTCTACACCCACACTACCAACTATAGTACCAGATGTACCCTCTACACCCATTATACCCTCTATACTACCAGCTGTACCTTCTACACCCACAATACCAACTACAGTACCAGCTTTACCTTCAACACCACAATACCAACTACAGTACCAGATGAACCCTCTACACCCACACTACCGACTATAGTACCAAATGTACCCTCTACACCCACACTACCAACTATAGTACCAGATGTACCCTCTACACACATTATACCCCCTATACTACCAGCTGTATCTTCTACACCCATAATACCAACTACAGTACCAGCTGTATCTTCTACACCCACACTACCAACTACAGTACCAGATGAACCCTCTACACCCACACTACCGACTATAGTACCAGATGTACCCTCTACACCCACAATACCAACTATAGTACCAAATGAACCCTCTACACCCACACTACCGACTATAGTACCAAATGTACCCTCTACACCCACACTACCAACTATAGTACCAACTGTACCCTCTACACCCACACTACCAACTATAGTACCAGCTGTACCCTCTACACCATCCAAATTAATTCTGAGAAACCAAGGTTTATTGATATCTAGTACTGATATATTAAAAAGAATAATTACTGAGTGTACCTGAGGTCATATCTCATTCTGGAAGTATTCAAAAGGGATATATTGGTTAAGTGATGTTATAAAACTGGTATAAATTAAAAGTGTGTTGAGTAATATTTTAGATTGGACGGCTTTTTTATTAAAAAATGCAAACCAAAAAATTCACTGCAAATTTTTTTTTTTTACAAAATATCAACAAATGGTTCTTGTATAGCACAATAACTATATTAATCATCCATGTCATTGTCACTAATGTCCAAATCAATAAAAAATTTAACATACTCATCTGACTTAAATTACTTTATTATCAAATTAAAATGTTTTCAAAGACTAAGTAAAAAAAAAAATGTCTCTCTACCTGTATTTCTTCAAAATCTTGCAAGATTTTCCTGAACTATCATTTGAAACTTGTATTGCAACATTCTTGGACTAAATAAAAGTGTGGTTTTACATGATAACTGGGTTTAATAAAATTTAAATTCAAGTTACAATAGTTTTGCACCGATATAAATAGCTACTAGTCGTGTAAATCACGAGGCGTATAACTGAGTATGAGTCGATAGCCAGCAGAATTTATCCAAAAAATCATTAAAAACAAGTTTCTAGTATTCTGATATAATGTTTTTTAAAAGATGTTAAGAGAGGTAATAAATCAACAAGTAAGAACCATGATGCATTTTAAGAAACCTTTGCTGTGGCCTTTTATCTCTTGGCGTTTTCTGCAGCAATGCAATTTGAAAGAAAAAAATTAACGATAAACAATACATGTATATCTCACAAATATTGACAATAACTTTTACTGTTTGGTCTGAAAATGCAGAAAACTGAACCGTAATATGAAATGATTTTTCAAATATCAAAATATATGATATTTAATTAATATTCAGATGGAGACTTTTAACCAGTATGTTCTAAATAAGCAGGATGTTGAAGACTGTTCACATTCCCGCCTCCATCGTTGAAGGCTTCACCTTTACAGCTCGTATTTTTTAGCTCACCTGAGTAAAGCTCAGTGCGAGCTATTCCGGTCACCCTGTGTCTGTCGTGAATTTTTTTTTTTGTGTCCAGCACCGGCAGTTCTCATTGGATCTTCACTAAACATGTGTTGTAGTAGTTGTATAACCATATTGCATAATATCTCAGAAAAATTCTTGAACTGGCGATGTTGGATAATAAATGTTGGTATACCAGCCATGGTATTGTCAAAGACTGTACTATCAATTCGCATATTTTAGCTTGCCTGAGTAAGGCTCATAGTGTAGCCCACATTTTTATTTGACCTTCACCAAACTCACTTAATAGTTATTAGTATATAATAATCTTGGACAAGTTTTTGAACTGGCCAAATCAGATTAGTGTTGGAATAATTGGTTATGACCTGAGATTGGATGCCACCAGTTTGGATATCAATCAAGATTGGATACAGATAACTAGAGCTGAACTCATTATTATACCTCAGATATTGTATTGCAGAGATGTCACTAGAGCTTGGACGTCATATCTAGAGCTTAGGCATCACTAGAGCTAAGATGCTATAACTATAGCTTGGGCATCACTAGAGCTTATATGCTATAACTAGAGATTGGGCATCACAAGAGCTTATATGCTATAATTAGAGCGTTGGCATCACTAGAGCTTACATGCTATAACTAGAGCTTGGGCATCATTAGAGTTAAGATGCTATAACTAGAGCTTGGGCATCACTAGAGTTAAGATGCTATAACTATAGCTTGGGCATCACTAGAGTTAAGATGCTATAACTAGAGCTTGGGCATCACTAGAGTTAAGATGCTATAACTAGAGCTTGGGCATCACTAGAGCTAAGATGCTATAACTAGAGCTTGGGCATCACTAGAGTTAAGATGCTATAACTAGAGCTTGGGCATCACTAGAGCTAAGATGCTATAACTAGAACTTGGGCATCACTAGAGTTAAGATGCTATAACTAGAGCTTGGGCATCACTAGAGTTAAGATGCTATAACTAGAGCTTGGGCATCACTAGAGTTAAGATGCTATAACTAGAGCTTGGGCATCACTAGAGTTAAGATGCTATAACTAAAGCTTGGGCATCACTAGAGTTAAGATGCTATAACTAGAGCTTGGGCATCACTAGAGTTAAGATGCTATAACTAGAGCTTGGGCATCACTAAAGTTAAGAAACTATAACTAGAGCTTGGGCATCACTAGAGCTTAGATGCTATAACTAGAGCTTGGGCATCACTAGAGTTAAGATGCTATAACTAAAGCTTGGGCATCACTAGAGCTAAGATGCTATAACTAGAGCTTCGGCATCACTAGAGTTAAAATGCTATAACTATAGCATCATCACTAGAGCTTATATGCTTTAACTAGAGCTCTGATGCTATAACTAGAGCTTGGGCATCACTAGAGCTAATATGCTTTAACTAGAGCTTGGGCATCACTAGAGCTAATATGCTATAACTAAGGCTTGGGCATCACTAGAGCTCTGATGCTTTAACTAGAGCTTGGGCATCACTAGGGACATCACTAGAGCTAATATGCTATAACTAGAGCTTGGGCATCACTAGAGCTAGAGCTTGGGCATCACTAGAGCTAGAGCTTGGTTATAACTAGAGCTTGGGCATCACTAGAGCTGGGATATAAATAAAATGGTATAAATACAAGAGCTTTGATAATGATATAAATACAAGAAATTGAATGACAGTAGACATTGTATTGTTATAACTAGAGCTAGAACAACAGTTATAGCCAGGGAATCGTAACCAGACCTAGAATATTAGAGCTTGGCTACCAAAACTAGAGCCGAGATGTCATTACTAGAGAATGGGCATCACAACAGCTTTTCTATAATTACCAGAACTTGCATATTACTAGGACTGTGATATAAATACCACAGTTTGGATATCAGTACAACTTGGATACCATTAGAGGTGTTATACCATAACTAGAGTTAAACTATACTGAACGCAACAGCTAACCCACCACTTTTGTATGTACAATATCTTTGTCAAAATATGAAGTAACGTTATTAAAGTTTGTATAGGACATTAACAGACAATTATGTATTTTTACATAGCCCAAATGTTCTTTTATAGTCTGTGACAAAATTTCTTTTGAGAAAGTACATAAAACCCCTGATACATGAAATGTCCGGTAGCGGTTAGCTGTACTGTTCAGTATATTGTAACTACAACACAAATGTCATAACTATAAAAAAAGATATAGTTACTAGAGGTAGCTAATAGTTAGAGCTGATATAGTAATCAAGCTATAGATCCCACATAAATCTACACAGGTGACATCATTAATTGAATTAATGATGTCACCTGTGTCATTATTAATTGAATTAATGATGTCACCTGTGTAGGTTTATGTGGCGAGACGACATGAATTAATAGGCCGTTTCCAGAGGTGTCTACTCATTTTTCTTACAGCTGGTCTTCATTTGTAGTAAACACCATTAACTTTTTGCCTAGTCATAACAAAATGAGCCAAGAGAATGCTGTGATTATTATAAGCGAAAATAGCAAGAATTTTGATATTTCCGTTGGAATCTTGCAGGTCTCAAAACTTGAAACGAAATCCCCATTCTAAAAATAGACAACACTTAAATACCTTCACACGGACATTCGGTCTCTTTCTAAGATGAAACAAATTTTACTACGTGTAAACCTGTATAACGCAGCATCCTGAAATCAAAATGTAACCATGTGACTCATTTATAACGTCACAAACCATGTTACGATTTTAAGCGGGAATACTATTTTAGTCTAACCTAGGCGCATAGCCAAAGTTAGGAAATCCCTTTTCAATATATTATTTTTGCATATTTAAATAGATATTCTTTTGGTATATAATTTTATAGGCATGATATATTAGAAAAAGAAATGTTTTAGCCAATTTTAAAAATCCTGATAAACTCCCTTTAAAAACTGCAGTTTGACGGTGTGTGCACTCCAGCTCCCGCATTTTTCATTTGATCCTCACCAAACATGAACAGTAATTATATAACCACAATATCTCAGACAAGATTTTGAACTGGTTAAATCAGAGTATTGGCCCTTAAAACATTAAAAAATTGCCCTATTTAACATTGTGTGCACTCTACTACCTGCATTTTTTGTTTGATTCTCACCAAACTTACACAGTAGTTATATAACCATAATATCTTGGACAAATTTTTGAGCTGGCCAAATCGGAATATTTATGTCGGTGTTACATTGAAACATTAAAAAGTGCATTATTTGACCTTGTGTGCACTGTAGCACATGCATTTCCCCATTGAAATATATTTTATATATTAATAACACAATTTTTAAGATTAATGCAATACATGTAGCTATGGTACCATAGTACAAATGATGGCATAATTATGAAATTTATTATACACATGTATTATTTGAACTGAGCTGACTGGACAAGTTAATACGGGTAATATTTGTAAACAAACTACAATAGCCAGCCTGTCACTTACTTTCAGTTCATCAAGTGTCCTTAATGTCTCTCAGACAACACCCATTCAAAATAATATAAATGTGACAGTTCAAAATCAAGGCTAAAGGGATGCATGTACTTATATTCTTTGATTGCAAGCTATATGCTGACACACATGCACAGATAACTGACTCCAAATTCCACACCAGTGCATGTAAGTCTGTAGGGGAATACAATAGGCATATCTCTGGAAACTCCAACTACATGTATTATCAATAGAATTGAAATGTTTGTTTCCCAGCTAATGAGACATAGGAAATAATTTGTTCAATGAACATACGAGCCTGTGCACGGTATAATCGACCTTTTACTCTTTTCACTATTGTGTCCACCTTGCTATGCACTGGCTCGCATCACAATTACACATGCACTGGCTTTGCAACTGTTTTTTATGAATATATACATTTTATGTGCAATGCGCCGGTGGCCTTCGTCACTGCATAATATTGTATTGATATTATGCACTGTTAATGTAGTAAGATCTGATGAGGGACAATCCGGAATAAATGTTAATACCATAAATTATACAACCAGATACAAAACCCAGTCAAAATAACCCTGTTACTGAAATATGATATTTCTTCCAAAAATTAAGATACAATTGAACAATATCCTTATGTATTATTCATAAGATATATTTTTAATATCTTTCAATAAAAAATTTTAACATTAATTATAGAATAGATAAAGTCACATTTGAACTGTCTAGCACTTTTTAGCTCGCTGGGACGAAGTCCAAGGAGAGGTTTTGTCATGACCCCGGCGTCATCGTCGGCGTCGTCTGTAGACAATCGGGTTAAACTTTTGCGTTTAAGTTTCAGATATCTATGCAACCACTCATTGGATGTGAATGAAACTTTGCGTGCGTGTTCACCATCATCAATGGAACACACAGTGACAATAACCATAACTCTGGATTGCATTTTGGCACAGTTATGTCCCCTTTTGGACTTAGACACCCAGGGGCGAGCTTTGTTGTCTTCTGACAACTCTTGTTATTAACTAAAATATACCCGGTTTCAACACGATTTCTACAGTTTGATACAAAGTTCTGTGACCTGTATCATGCCTTTTCATGGTATTCATGAAGTTACACTGTGTTGAACTGCAAACAGCGGTATTTCCTCAGTCGACAAATGTTTTGTGCAAACATTTTTAGTGACTAAATATATATATATATATAGCCAGGAATTCACAATATCGATACAAAAGCTTGGATGTCGTAACTAGAGCTTGGGCAGAAATAGACAATTGATAATCAGGAAATTAAACTTTCTCAATATGCTGATGATGCATCAATAGTCTTGGATGGATCTGAGTCATCACTTAATGCTTCTCTTTCAGAACCATTTAAATTTTCAAAATATTCTGGACTAAATATTACGCCCATGTGGTTCCGGCTAAGAATAGAATCAGCCGATCTCTGCAGAGGGGTAGGAATCCTCCGAATGGGTGTCATGTTCATTTTATCATTTTTTGTCGTGTTCACTATTGAGGTTAAATTATCAACCCCTGTGTGGTTTCAGGGAGCCATATGAGTGATGGCAAGAATAGGACCACTGTGGCTTATGCATGTTGTAAGAAGCGACAATTTGAGTACGGTAATTTGATAGAATTTGGTGAAACTCTGCAGTTCTGCAGGTATCAAGGTTCTAGGTTCATTCTGCATATTCATTTGTTGGTGTATTTTTTTTTTTAAATCTGTATGTTAATTTGTTGTTTTTGTACATGTAGAGTGAACCTGGTATCTTCCTTCCTTTCCAGATTAAATCATCTTTTAATTTCTCTACCAAATCCCAATAAAAACATTATAACAAACCTAAACAATATTTTCTATAACTTTCTATGGAAAGGTCAAGCAAAAATCAAAAGAACAATTATTGTAAAACAATACATAGATGGTGGGCTTAAAATGATTAACCTAAATGCCTTTATACAAAGTCTTAAATTACACGGGTAAGAAGATCATTTACAAACAACAGTTCCTGGAAATTAATGTTTGACAAATGTATTAATTTAATGAACTAGTCAATTAGGACAAGGGTACTGTGAATCTGTTATAAATACATTATCGAACAAATACTGGAAATATGTCTTAATAATATCTTATATACAACTACTTTAAGTTTGTGTTTCCGAAAGGGCAGAAGACTTTTTATCAAGTCTGTTATATCATAATACAGTAGAACTTTGTTGGCTTGAACACGGATAGCTGGAACACCACCTATAGCTTGAACCACATATCTGGTCCCGGCCAAATTCCTATTTCGATGTATATACATGGCATGTATGGAAGGATGTTGAACAACACGGACAGCTGGAACACCACCTATAGCTTGAACCACATATCTGGTCCCGGCCAAATTCCTATTTCGATGTATATACATGGCATGTATGGTAGGATGTTGAACAAAACTTGGCGCGAAGAGCACTTAAATCAAACTATTTTGTTCCGCTGGTCGGATTCGAGTCTTCAAAGCTCTACAGTAATAATATTCTTATTGGAGCCTAGGGTCACATATTTTCTAAAAACTGCAGTATAAAAAAGGGTTGATGTATGTAAATGGCATTTACAAAGACAATGGGTCAGTGTACTCTATACAAGTACTTCAAGACATATGGAATTAAAACAAATCTCCTAACATACAATGGGCAGTTTGCAGCCATAAATTCATTAGTACCAAATATTTATGACTTTAAAAACTGAAATATCCTTTAAGACCAAATTATTGTTGGCTATTTTTCAAAAGTTCAAAGGCTGTTATGATTTTTATGAACTGCTTTAGTAAAAATAATGAAATCCCAACATAAAATAATAAATGGGAAGAACTTTGTAATATTGAAGACAACACATGGAAAGAGATATATTACACACCATTTAAGATTGCAATAACTTCTCAATTACAGTGGTTCAAAGTGAGAATTAACCATAGACTATTGCCAACTATTTTAAAACCTTTTTATATAAAATTAAAGTTAAAGAAAGATCCACCCCTTTGCAGTTCCTGTCAACAGGTAGAGAAAATTACACATGTTGTGGACCGGTCCTGGAACTCAAAAATTTCTTCAAGAATTAGAAGAAACTCTACACTCTACTGTCAAAAAATAGACCATATATATATATATATACTCTTTATTTCCCTTTTTAATCAAAGATTTACAAAGTAACATTATTTCAAAATAACAAACAGTACAAGTACAAAACATCACAAAGCGTAATCCATAATGGTTACGAAACGATCACCAAATGAACATTCAACACACAAGTTGAACTGAAATGGTTATACTAATCAGGACATATGACACTCATATACATATGCATATGTAGTATACATGCACAAGCACACGCACAAGTACACATATATACAATCTCATATACATAAATATCACTATGTTTTAATGTGTGCTTTGTTTAGGTTCTACTTCAGTAATAAATTTGACAGAGTTTGCAATAGCTTCTCAATTACAGTGGTTCCAAGTGAGAATTACACATAGACTATTACCAACTTAAGCCTATTTATATAAACTTAAAGTTAAAGAAAGTCCCCTTTGCAGCTCCTGTCAACTACACATTTTGTGGACCTGTCCTGGAAATAATGTGCTTCTCCAAGAAATAAAAGAAACTCTACTGTTGAAAAATATACCATATGTAATCAATGAAGAAGAGTCCATTTTTAATAATGGAAAGCATTTTAATGATGTAGACCTGTTCTTTTCCCTCCAAATTAAGTATTATATATTCTCCTCAAGAGGATTAGATGTTCCTCTATCCATAAATGCTTTTTAAAAAAAGGTAGCTTGGGCTTTTAAAACATATAAACACCGTGCAATAAAAAAAAAACAACTTACAATGTTTTGAAAAAGATTGGCAACCAATAATGCAAGCATTTAGTTTATTATTATTCTTTTAAGATGTACAGATACTTGGTCAGTTAGTCAGAAATGATACCATAAAATAACTTTTCTTTTTCTTTTTTCTTTTATTCATTATATTCTCTTATCAAAACTATGTCACGCTTAAAAAAAGAGAAGAAGTTTATTCATATTTTCCTTTGCCTTATTATATTAACCCTTTACTCCATAGATACGCGTTTTCCCGCACCAATCACAGAAGGCCTTTGAAAACAGTGCAGGAAGAGTTCAGATTGCTCGTAACGAGCAATCTGAACACTTCCTGCACTGTTTTCCACTCTGTCAGTTAATAAAAATATAATTCATCCATTGCTGATATGTGGTGAATTAATGCTTTAAATATTAGAGGTGTCCAAAGGCGTTTATATGAAGTAAAGGGTTAAAGACATCCAGAAATTATAAAACAAAGACAAAATACATAATATAGATATATATGGTTTGATATAGTTCACAGAAGGTCTTATTTTTATAATATTAAGGACAATAGAGAAACGTACAAAGACAAAATACAAACACACATGTATTTGATACAGTATAGAATATAGATATAATATTTATTTAAAGAATGAGAGTGTTGTGTGCGAGTCATTGATCTCTATATCTATATGTTGACATTGTAAAGTGTGCAGTGGGATGTTCCTCCTCGACCCACAACACACTCATCAACGGGGATAATAAATAAGTTACCGTAAGGTAGCTGGAAAAAAAGGACAAGAAATGGGGGCTCCAAGCTATGATACAGTCGGTAGTGTGTCTGACTATCAATTCAGGGGTCGTGAGTTTGAATACTCACTCAGTCATAGTCCGCAAAATTACTCATATATGGCATTACATCTCATTGTCATTGTCTCTCACCGCTGATCCAAGCGGGAAAGTTATCAGTTACTTGCCATTGAGGGCTTACAGACTTGTTTTTACTTGTGATTTGAAGAATGGAAGCAGGTTTCACAGAACAAATTTGTTTGAATTTTTAGCATCATTTTTATGCTAACAAGGGCTGGCTGAAGATCAGTTAGCCTAACCACTCTTACCTTAACCAATATACGAATATATCCATATCTGCAAGTAACTGATACTTTTCTTACTCTTAAGAATGCAACGAGAGACGAATGACAGAGTTGTATATCAATCATCACAGACTGTGAACATATGGAAACAATTAATAATTAAACACTCAGAGAGCACAATATACAAACAAAAATATACACAGTATCGTGTATGTCGTAAAGTTAATGTTTTTATTAATACAACTATTAGCAAAGAAGCATGACTCGTACATTACTGTTGACATTTTATTGCAAGTTTTGTATATCGCAATTGTAGTTACTAAGAAACGTAACTCGTACGATGTTGTCTACATTTATTGCAAGAGTTGTATATCTTGACTGTAAATAGCGCATTACACTTCAACTTGGAAGCGAGGCGACGTACACAGCGGCTCCTTTGAAGTTCAGTAATGTGTTATCTTCGCGTGTGTCAAGACATCACCATGTAGTTGGAAGATTTAAATCGGAAAATAATCATCTTTTTATGGAAAATGTGGAGGACAGCGGTGTGTTTGTTCATTTGTGTGTACGGAGTTATAGTTCCAGGGATTAAATGCAAAAGAACAGGTTAGTTGTAGATTGAGAATTAGTGACAATTGGAAAAGTTTGCCGTGCACTCGAAAACCAACGACGCTTGTAATGTAGTAAAATTATGTATACATGTGTGAGTCATTCATAATCATTTTATTTATTTATTTAACAATACAAGAGGTATTGTTTTTTCATTAAATAATTATGAGAAACAATACGACCATTTCTTTGATGTGTTTTTCTTGATGAATCTTGTTGAATGAATATTTGTTGAACAAAAGTAACAGCGGATAAATTTATGTTTTTGACGTTTCTCTCAATAACCTCAGACAGTACCTCAGTTAGTCCCAGGAAAGGGTGTATTTCAAAGGAGTTATTGTAAAATGAAAAGAAAAGGTTGTGTCTTTTGGTAAGGTTATCAGATTAAAAGTTTGAAGAAATAAATCATTTGTTTTAAATTGAAGATTTGAGGCAAGTTTTAAAGATTGAATTTGTTGAATATTTAGTACCATTTTTATGCCATAGAGGGCTGACATGTGATCAGTTAAATTAGCCACTGTTTCCTGGGATCGTGGAAGGTTAACCTGTAATGAACTTCTTTGCAGCTAAGTGCCTTTTTGTTTTCTCTAATAGGAACAGTCCCATCAGTTCAGTCTATAGAGCATGAGACTTCTAGTCTCTGGGTTGCGGGTTTGATCCCCAGGGATGGCCAACTAAAAATACTAACAATTGTTCGGATGGGACTTTAAACCAAGGGTCCATGTGATGGTACTATACATCAAGTATGTTTAAAAGAATCAGAAGAAACATATGTTGGGTTTCTATCTATCAGGTGATTAATGCCATGTCATAATTTAAAGAACTTAAAATGTGTCCTTTATAGCTAACTGACAGTCTTAATATGAAACCCCTTAGTGACCCCTTTGAACCCCTTAGTAGTCGTTAGTGCCCATTTTGAACATCTCGAGCACGTCCATCTCTAAGGAGCTGAATTTACGTGTATTGCTACCATGTTTAAAATAAGTGCACCCCAAGTTGATATTTTGTCTTGTGAAATTTAACAGCAAAAATAAAAAGAAAGTAACTTCAATCGATATCCAAGTACTCGCCCCATACTTCATTGCTTAATTTCCGATTGATTTGGTGCACTTCTGCTCAACTCAGTAAAAGCTAGCCCCACAACGAGGCTGTTGTACATTCACTACACTCCTCCCCTCTTCAACCTTTTAGGGCTTGACCCCAACAGTACAGCAAGAAGTTTCCCCACAATTCGTTGTTGTATCCACCCCTATCCCAAGGAAAGAGGGATACGTGCAGACACAGGATCAAAAGCTTAAAAGTCAATGGTCACCCATTCAAATACTTACCCTGTATTTCCTTGCATAACTTCTGATACAGTCTGTGCACATTAACTTTGTAAAAGCTAGCAATGCACCATAGTGATGGAGTTTTCAAAAACGGGTTAAAACTGTAGAATGTTGATAATGAAAAAATAATATATTGCTTTCCTACCTTAAAGAAGGCTTTCACATGTTTTTTAGGGCAAGGGCTCTCATTTGCCCATTTTTGGGGCTGTTATTCTGCCCCATTCCCAATGGCAAATAGTGTCTTGACTCTTATTTTCCCAATCCAAAGTACCAATATTCCCAATTTCAAAATACAAAGAAACCAAAAGAAATAATTTGGAGTAAAAGTTTGGAGATTTTTTTAATATAATGATTTTGATGTAGTCTTCTAGAAGAACATCACATTTTTTATTCATTTAATATACAATTACGCATTTATTGTCACATATGTTGAAGGAAACTGTTGCTATGTCGTTTTTCTAATTTCTTTAAAAATAATACTAATTTTCCCCAAGTCAGGGGCTCTGCCCCCATCACCGAAGTGCGAGCAAGAGCCCTGAGTTCACACGAATTATATAACCAGAAGCTATATAATGATATACAGAATGTCAAATACACCAAAACAAAACAAAATCAATATTTAGATTAAAGTGGTAAACTTGAAACGAAATCCGCATTCTAGAAATAGACAGCACATAAATACCGGTGACGACATTTGCATCGTCATTCAGACTCATTCTGTTTAAGATGAAACAATTTTTGATACATGTTTAATGGATCAAAATGAAATCATTTGATTCATTTAACTTATGATAAGACATCACAAAATATGTTGTGATTTCAAGTGGAAAATCTATTTTAGTCCTGATTCCCTTTAATGGAATATTACAGTGCCCCATATAAGATGCGTTTATGCGTCATTTACGCTACAAATAAGCTAATTTAGGCATGATAAATATTTTTCATGCGTAGGCATGATAAATATTTTTCATGCGTAGGCAAAACGCATGTTATTTTCGATATACGCAAAGGATGAAAACAACCAGCGTAATATAAAATTTTAAATTCTACTTTCACTTTGATGTAAACTTTCGTGAAACGACGACTGATTTGCAACAAATGATTTTTTTAATCATAAATACACTATTATTCAATTATAATTGCACAGTAACCCAGTCTACTTTTCACTTAAAAGCTTGACGAACATAACGCATGTGGGAAAAAAAAGCGCTTTTACGATCATGAAAAAAAATGTCGAAAAAGCAGAAGTCACTTGAAAGTTTCTTTTCTTTAAAAGAACCAATACAAAGTACCAATATCCCTACAAAATACATTGTTAAACAAATTATAGATGACTTTATAAGTACAGTCATCGAAGTCAAAAAGACACGCGTTTCTTGCATGAAAGGAACAGCAGAGCCATGGCGAGTCTCTTTCCCTTGGCTAAAAATTGAAACTGCCGATGGTTCAGCGGTCTTTAGATGTGCTGTATGTACAAAGCACATGGGCTCGAGCATTTGGGCAAATGTTGGTGCCTAGAATATTCAGAAATTGGCCCTTGATTGGTTAGTAAATTTGACTGCAGGATACAATTTTAAATACATTTCTCAAAGTTTAAAAATAATGTTCAGATTTTATTGAAGTTGGTTGGGTAACTGGAAGGAGGATTGTTATACTTCTTATTTGACTTGAAGTGACATTTTTAATATGTCCCATCCCCGGGTTTGACTCGTTTTGCCACAGTATTATTTTGGATTGTCCGACTCCTTTGGCAACTGTCAAGCCCCCAGTCTATGATGATTGACATAATACATTGTGTCCCATTGGTATTCATCTCTCACATCTGAGCGTGATTTGTCTAAGTTGTAAGAACTTGTTTCACAATCGAAGTAAAATAAATAAGTTTAAAACAACATCTGATTTATTTGAGAATGTTGTGGTGTGAGCTTTAGTACTGGTTAAAGGCCATGAAAGACTGGTTTAATAAGTAAAACTGATCTTTCAGTAGCCCATGTTGGCATACAAACAATGTTAAATGTGTGTATATTCCACGCTGTTGTTTATCATATTTATCGATATGGTACCCCCTCAAATTTAAGATTATGCCAATTTACCCCCAAGCTTTAAAAAATGGGGGTAAACTACCCCGAAGACTTCAGAACTGGAGGTAAATTACCCCCATGCCAAAATAATTATCTGGGGTACTGATTTCAGTTACCATACTTCCCAAAAACAACAAATCTTCATGTAGTATGCATGTGAATTAAATTGGTGATTGTGTAGTCGAGAGGTGATTGTGTACGAGAGCTGAATGACATGTAGGAATTGACTATAAAAATGCATACACATTGTTAAAGTTTCCACATGGCTGGCATCCTGACCTCACAATCAAGTGAAACTAATGTGAATTCATTTTTAGTAAAAGTTGAAGCTTTTTGTTGAACTAGCGGAAACATTTTAAGAAAATCATTTTACCATTCATGTTCACACAAAGGGGTATAGATTTTTTTAGAAATTTGTGAATTGATATAAATTTTATGAATGTTCGTTCAAAATATAAGGGTGACCCCATACGACACATTGCAGTAGATTCTGGAATTGAGGCAATAATTTACAATTAATTTGGTAAGACCATAATAAATTAACTGCTACATTATCATCCCCGCCTGCCCTTTAATTTTCATGCTGCCCCGGCCCTTTTTATTTTCATAAAAAAAAAAAATAATAAATAAAAAATCATAAAAAAATAATGAAAAATAAAACCCTTCTACTCTCCCTGTTTTTAAGAAAAATTTGGATGAAAATCTAGCAATTAATCTATAATGTCCTTATTTCAATATATATATAAACTCTGGCACAAAAACAATTCTGGAAAATCTATAATAAAAAAATACCACTTGCATGATGTAATATAAATTTGGGTAAATGCTAATATCTTGTTAGGATAAACCTCTGGACATGTGATTTGTTTACAAACATAAGTGATCCCTGAGGTAAATAATGTTTCTATTAGCTACTTGAGATAAGGTCAGAGATAGCAAGATTATACCTACATCTGTCGGACACAAGGGGCTGTCATCACCCCAAGATAAAGCCACTCTTTATTGCAGTATAATCTCAGCTACTTTGTAGCCGGGCAAGTATTGAACATGGCCTACATGGCCCACAGCTGATAAACCATGTATGCGTAGGTGTATGTTTATACATTCTTTCTTAGCACTTCCTACTTAGCACAATACTTATACCTATACTTATACCTGCATACTTAACATTTACTGGGTTCTCCGTGACCAAGTGGTCTGCGGCACCGTGACCAAGTGGTCTGCGGCACCGTGACCAAGTGGTCTGCGGCACCGTCTCGAGAACACTTTACCTCTCACAGCTAAAGTCTTAGTCAGAAAATTTGCCAGTTACTTGCGGAAGGATGGTGGTTCTACTGATTCATTCTGAGGTCTGAGGTCGGCCTCCACTAAGTGTTTTCTCCAGCTCCAATTTTTTGGAGGACATTGATGACCCACTGACTAAAAATCTGGGGGTCATTTTCAAAATCTGGAGGTCATCAGTTATCTTAAACTTAATCAACTTGAATAAATGGAGGTAAAAAAAGTACATATTTTACTAAAACAGTTTTACTTCCTGTTTCCCACAAATTTCGCAATCAAAGGTGCAACTTAAGCTAACAACTTCAAAACAATTTAACTTCAAATGAATGTTTCAATTTTGGCAACAAGTTACAACTAGAAACTAGTCATTATTATGATTATGGCCACAGGGTCATGAACTTTTCAAATATTATGACCCCAGCTTGATCGCCATGGCCCTGACTATTTTTAATGAATAACACCTCTAAAATTATTTTAATATTTTGTTTCAGCTGAGCTACATGTTTAGCGTTTCTAAGAAATCTTTGGAAAACAAGATTTGTTTTCTTTTTCTCCTAAAAGCATTTCTCTTCTGGCTCATAGATAAGACTCATTTTAGAGTAATGTTATCTTAATATAAAAACATTTTAATGGTAACTTAACAAAAATTAATTAAATTTCTGAAATTACATGATCATTGTTCAAAATGGATATAATTTTCTTAAAGTTTATTTTATTTTATCCATAAACTTTTAAACGTCTGTTAAAGAAACAAAAACGCTGCTGGGAATACGCCGTAAAACTTGGCCTGACCAGTGTTTAAACTAGTATTAAAATGCCGTGCATGCGCATCTCGATACCATATAGAAAACAAAATATGCGTACCATAATTTGAATTTCTGTATTTTTAAGGTTGCGTCATAGTGGACGCTCTGAACAAACTTGATTGCGTCAAATAAGATTTTACTGCGTCAAAAACGCAAGAAACGCGCTCTAGAGAAAACACTGCACTAATTAAACTGGATATGCCAGCAAAATACATAACATGAAATGGTGTTAAACCCCATAAATATACATTTTACTGCAGCTTTTAATACTCCCAATATTCTGCTGAATTAAAGACAACAGATAAACATTTTATTTGGGTCTAGATTTTGCAAAATTTTGTTAAATATTTCAAACGCTAGGGGAATACGATTTCTGATAGTCAAGCGCTGGGGTGCACCTTTGTGCCCCTTTGTGCCCCTTTGCTAAAATGGCGTTAGGAGAAGCCTGGTTTGAGTCCCACCAGCTCCAAAAACTTTATGTGTGAAAGTTTCCAGTTACTTGCGGAAGGATGGTGGTTCTACTCAGTCTGACTCAGTCTGAGGTCTTCCTCCACCAGTAAAACTGGATATGTGAACTCATATAATTATATAAACTGAAAATGTGTTGAAAATGGCGTTAAAACCCATTCCTAAAAATAATCATTCTGTCACGTCTTCTTCCGCCAATACAACTGGATATGCCTATACATGTATGCACATTTATAACTCGTCATGTGTTGAAAAATGGCAAACCCCATTCAATAGGTCCAGTGTATATCTGTTATTATGGCAGGTGGTCAGTAATGACTGCTGAACAGTCATGTGATGTAATAGATGAGATTTTATTGGATAATCAATAATTAACCATTTATCTTCCTTATTGAGGGATATTTACTGATCAATATTTCAGATAAATCTGTGGGGCAAGGCAGATAAATGGGTCCATGCATTATTGTTTGTATAATAGCAGCCTTATAATGGACAGAACTTCACATGGGCACATAGATTGGGTGCTGATATTTACATCTCTGTGGATACAGGAATCCTTTTGTTGGACCAGTTGCTCTAAACAAGTTAATGCTATCCTTTAAAAAAAAGTGTTTGTCATGCTGTTGCCTACTCACTAAAACTTGCAGCTAACTTTTTTATTGACTTTCTAAACCTTGAATAAAATTGTTCATGATTTTATTTCCATTTACGTTTAATTAAAATGACAACACAAAATCAAAATCTGACAAAAAAAATACCTACCTACCTTAGTGTAACCCACATGAAAAATACTTGGTCGGGGCAGGGCAGACATATATTGTCATACAAATGTCCTTATGGTAAAAATACACAATGCTTACAAATGATAATTAATGATTTAATGATAATGCTTGTTGGGGGGGGTCAAAGTTTAAACAGTTTTTAATCTCGTATTTATATTATTTTCATAATATTATATATCCATGGTGCTTATTGGTACCTGAATCTTTTATTTTACAAACCAGATGAGGAACTTCGGCTACATCCAAATCTGTACATGTAACATGGATCCGCTAGTGTGGACCCTTGTTGCTCCCTCTGGATCAGCCAGTGCACTGGGCTAAGTTGGACCCCTGTTCTCTCTGGGTCTGTCAGTGCACTGGGCACATAAGGCATACATGTATTAATTGAACCCCTGTTCTCTCTGGATCTGCCAGTGCACTGGGCATATATATGTAATTATAATCTAATGATTTCTTGTTAAAGGTTACATTACAGCACTTGTTGTATGTTCCCATCCTTGCATGTATCTGCATGTACCTGCCAGTTTCATGTTGGCACATTGATTTACACAGTTATGTGGTTTTTGACCTCAGTATCACTTAATTGGACCTGTAGATTGTCAATTTCACTAATTGCCACTTAGGTAAATGACTGACAGATTGTGTCATGCGGAAGACATTACAAATTACAAAATACTAATTGGTATCAATTGGTCATTGATTACCATTGATTTACAGATATTTACAGATATTGAATCTTTCAAGTTGCTTCGCCTTCTTGTTAGGTCACCAACAGTCGTCCTTAAAATTGTTAGTTTTCTCTGCTCCATTCGATGTTGTTGTTTTTTTGGTTAGGTTTAGGTTGTTATTATTCTATCTCCAGGTTTTAATTTTTCATCGTTACATTATTATAATATAGATATACACTTGGGATCCGTTATAACGTGGTCTAATATAACGCAAAACTCATTATAATGTGATTTTTCTATGGATCCCAATTTTCAACCAGATTCATTAAAAACTCGCGGTATATAATTGATGAATTGATCAAAAATCTAAATCGCTAAGTGTTTGCGAGCTTGTTACGTTTTTCCAAACTGTGACCATGTAAAAATTTGTTCATCACTTGATAATTCAGACTAAAATGATAACAAGTTCTTATTGTTATAAACAACAGCTTTTAATTGTTTTACGCCATTAAACAGTGGTCTGTCATATTTATCACACATTATCAGGTTTGTTTAGGGTACTTTGCCGGGGAAACAATGTTGCCAAATAATATAGCACAGTGCACCTTGTAATATTTATGTCACAGTTCCACATATGTCGCGTTTTCATTCTGTGGATCCAGGCTAATGTGTTGTAACGGACCTGTAGTATGGGAGGGTTTGCTATGACCAAGCAGGGACCATATGGCCCATTGGAAAAAGTACTGTGCGCCTATTTGTCCCATTTAATTCGGAGATGTCCCGTTTAAATATCCGCTTTTTTTGAAAGCCAACTTGTTCTACCGGATGTGTGGTTTGTTTCAATCGAGTAACCGATTCTTGCAATGAAAAAAATTACATTTTTCGATAACCACGTGAATACCAGTCATTGATCGTCCCTGACATCATGCCGCCGAAAAAAATAGCGGTTACAAGCATCTCCAAATGATCCCACCCAGTGCAAAATCACATTTTTCACGGGACGGGAGACATCTGACAATAATGGGCCGGAGTGCGGCCGTATCAATAGTACCGACCATTGCGATGTTAAGGAGAACAAAGCAGAAAAACGAAAGTTTCAACAGAGGTGGCGAGATCATTTCTGGTGGTTAGAGTTTAACGCAACAGAAAACATAATGTTTTGCAAAACATGTAGGGAAAACAAGAAAGACAACACAATGAGCATTGGAACAGATAATTTTAAAACATATTCCTCTCAGGAAATGCAGTCTGAGGGCTTCTGAAAATGTTAAAATTCATTTTTTCGGAAGTAGGAGAGTTGCCCCCCCCCCCCCCCCCCCCCAAATCTAGCTAGAGATAAAAAAAAAAATTTCAAGAAGAAAAGTAAGAAAAGTTTTAGCTTTGCAAAAACACTGTTGTACACAGATTCTGAGGCAGTGGGGGTGACGGTGGTGAGATTCTCCTGAGAAGATTACTATACTGAACACCCACCCTGGAATCAGCAACCCCACCTGATCACAAACCATTGATCCGCCTGTGGTTATTAATTGCATTAATTACTGAACCAATTGGCGATGAAGTGCAAGAAAATCAATACAGACATTCTTGTGAGTGTACTTCAAAATGTTAACACCGGACACTGCACCTCAATCAGGTCCATTCTGCCGGAACATTTTTTCTCTTATTACAGAAAACTGCATGACTCAGTCGTCTCGGATAGGTTGAAACTTGAAACTGCAAATTACTACCGATCTCCTTACATAATTTGTTCTTCGATCAGAAAATGCATGCATCATAAATAATTAACGATAAATGACAATCTTTAATCTACCTGTGTTATTGATAATCATTAGTCATGGAATGATTATACATAATTAGTTTAGTGCTTGTCGCAAAAGTTCTGAAGGGCAGTTTTTATAATGATCTTTAATTTAGGCGGAAGGTGTCACAGAGTAGAACATTATCGGCAATCAGTGTTGTTGAGAAGCTTAATAACGAAAAAAAGAAATTTCAATGCACAATTATGTATAATTTATAAAGAGCATGACAGTAATGTGGTCGTAAATATTTATGTTGTAAATAAATTGCCATGGCAATATTTGTAGATTATGTGATAAAGGGATAGTTATAGAGAGTGTAGCAGTTAACCCTTTACTCCATAGATACACGTTTTCCCACACCAATTAAGAAGGCCTTGGGAAACAGTGCAGGAAGAGTTCAGATTGCTCGTAACACTTCCTGCACTGTTTTCCACTGTGTCAGTTAATATAAACATAATTCACCCAGTAATTGAAAAGCCTTTTATATTAGAGACGTCCAAAGGCTTCAATATTAGAGGTGTCCAAAGGCGTCAATATTAGAGGCGTCCAAAGGCGTCAATATTAGAGGTGTCCAAAGGCGTCAGTATTAGAAGCGTCTAAAGGGGTCTTTATGAAGTAAAGGGTTAAAGGTGCTATAACTCACTCAGTCACCGCTATATCTAACATTGTGTTGATTTTTTTAGACGCATTTCAGTCAACATCATACCATCCATTCTTACCTCACTGTTGGAAGTAATTAAGTGTTGGTGTATAAAAGTACATTGGTATGGAAATTCTGGAAATTAGAAATATTTTTAAGGCTTTAGCAAACTTGAAAATAAAGTGTAACACTGTTAAGATCATGTTCTTACCAATAATTATCAGATATTACAATAAAACTTCCTAACCAGTTGTTTTTTATTCTCCCCAAATGTAATGGAAAAAAAAATTTTTTTGTTTGTTTTATTTTGTGTTTTTTTTCCCCTATTTTTTTATTTACCTCAATTGGGGGAGGGGGAGGGGGACATGATTTTTTACTTGGGAAGCCACCTAATTTTTGCCTCTGTTTAATAAGGTAAAAAAGCCTTGACGTCTCGTAACACTGACCAGAGTTCCTAAAATTACAATAAATTTGATGAAATATGCTTAAGAACATTTTTAGGATTAAATTTAAAAATAATTAATTTATTATTTCTAAATATGGGAAAATACATGTTGGGATTATAATAAGTTAAAAATTACACAATTATCGGAGTAATTAGGTTACTGGTAATATAAGTTGTATGGTGGATAGGGTGTAGGTCGCTCATGCTTGAACCCATGTACAGCCTGGCAAACAACATAGATAGGAAGCAAGCTTGAAAGGTATTCACCAGTGACGGAGGTATGTTTAACAGTAACATCCGTCATTTTATTTCACTTTTTTGATATCAGAAATATTCAGATATTTCATTGATTCGTGGACCCGATACACCTGGGGCCACACGAGTTAGTGTGGAAACACATGTTTCTGTCGCAGAGTGATGCTTTCTGCATTGTAGTAAAAGTGGCAGAATCAATAGGCCTATTTTGTGATATATTGATCACAATATGGGGACTCCTTTTGTAGTGAACTCAGGGGTGAAAGTTGATGAAGGTTAATTAAATGACGTTTTAATATTTTATTTGACAGGTAAAGTCAGAGAGCCATTAACGTCAGTATGTGTTCTTGTAACATTTGTGGTTGGTTTGTCCCATGTTCATTTATTATACATGTAAATTTTTTATTATTGTTTGTTATACAATAGATCTGCGGTTGATTATAAGAATAATTTCATTTGCAAATTGTAACATGCTTTATGTGCAGCGGGGAGATATGGTGATAGAAAAATAAATGACGGACACTAAATAATACATGTTTTATAATGTATATGGCAGTATATGGGCAAAAAAAGACTCTTCACTCCCTATATATGCAGTATGCGGCGTCACCTTATGTCCCCATAGTTTGTATTGTACTATCCACGAACATTGTAATCTGTCACAAGTGAGTGCTAGATTTGTATTGATTGTATTACGGTGCAGAGATGATTTTCTTGCATATGTTGCCCACTAAGCCGGTATCCCCTGCTGGTTAAAGTTTAATGGAAATTGTTGATTAGATTAATTCTGCCTCTATTGTTACGTTTTATATTCTCAGGGGACCCTGATTCTGCGTGTGAGGCATATGTTACGTCTTCTGAATAATGCCGACAGTATAAGCTTCAGTAAAAAAGTTCAAAGACGTTCGTTTGTTTATAAATTAGGGCAGTATAGTATGTTTTCACATGCACATGGTTCTTTATTTACAGTGTGTTTAATGTTTCAAGGATCAAATCATATATTTTCCCAATGCAAGAGATTTAATTAAGGGAACATTTCTTATTTTGTACAACTGGAGATTAATTTATAAATATATGGTGCATACATGTATTATTTCTCCAGAGTTTTTAATACATGTAGCATTGAATACATGGATGAAAATCTGCCATTTAGTCAATATCAGAGAAAAATTAATTTGGTTAGGAATTTAGTGACAGTTTCACTTTGGAAACTTAGAATTGGTTCACTCAAAATGTTACACAGTCGTGTCTGACCAACACAGTGTATGCTGCTTTAACCCTTTACTCCATAGATACCAATCACAGATCTGAACACTTCCTGCACTGTTTTCCACTCTGTCAATTAATATAAACATAATTCACCAAATAATTCAAAAGCCTTCTATATAAGAGGTGTCAAAAAGCGTCTATATTAGAGGTGTCCAAAGGCGTCTGTATGAAGCAGGCCTTCAAAAATTCCAAAATGCAAATCGGTCCAGGTTTTTTTACTACCGTAAGAATCGCACTTATTTAAAAAAAATCACTAAAATTGCCTTACATTATGCCTTTACATGTATGCATACCCCACCCACCATGTCTGCAACATCATGTATTTTCTGCGTTTATTTATTAATAAGGAACGATTTCAAGTTTATTTGTGTATTATTTATAACATACTTTACCACAATGTGTACATTTTAATGACTGACATTATGTTTCCGCGTTACTGAATAATTTTCATTATATTAAAAATGATCGATCGAACCGGAAGTGATGCAAGTTCCGGAAGCTGCGTGAAATAATCACCGTGGAAACCAATGTAACGGTTCAACCACCAAAATAAATAATTCCGAACCTGTCCCAAATCAAAACAAAATTGGTCCGGGTTCACTTTCATTAATTAATATCATCAATTTTATAATTAAATTATTTTTTTAAAAAAAATGAAACAAACAAGTAACGCTGCACGTTTTATCAAATATTTTAATGACGCAAACAATATTCGGTCCGACCGTCCCAGCTTTGGCTAGCGGTATATCAAAGAAATTACGGACGCAAACACAGTCTTTTGATGAACCGACAGAATGCTATGGGTCGCTGATCACACATCGGAGGCGTGCTTCATAGCGATAGACTCTTCCGATAAACTCCCCTAATACCGTCAATGGTTTGGTCGAAATTGACATCATTTCGCACAGCAGGTGACAAAAGAAACAGACTATTGGGTCAAATGATATTGCCGCAAGGCGTATTTCACAGGTCAGTATGGCATGATAAGAGCAATTTATGAGATTTTATACGACCGATAGAAAATATCTGGACCGATTTTTTATTGAACTTTGAAAATATTTGGACCGATTTTTTATTAAACTTTGAAACGAAAACCGGTTTTGAATTTTAGAAATCGGTCCAAAAACCGAAAAACCGGCAATTTTAGAAGGCCTGGTATGAAGTAAAGGGTTAAACAGAGCTTAAAACGGGTGTCCCATTGAATACTCTCTCAGATAATTCCATGATAATTAATTCAGGCTAGTGTTTTACTGATAGTTGGAAATTAATACCAAACATGCATACAACAATCAAAGATGCAGCACTTATAACTTTCTGTTCAGTAAATGATGGAAATTTTAATGAATCACAAATAGCACGGTCCCATTCCATGATAGTAGTTGATTCCATCCTTGTAGTTCATCTTATTTATGAGAAATTTGTTAATACACAGGTTGGCCTTTTTTTATACTGGCCAATGATTTACTGAATTGTGGACTGTGATTTAGTATTTTGTCAACAAAGTTAAAGAATTTTAAACTACAGAGACAAAATGCTCTGGTAAGATTGAAAAAATATCTGTAAAAGATACAAGTTTGTTCAACTTTCGACTTCTGGAATGGCCCATACCCAGGACTTATGTTTTGTAATGGGTCACTTCTTCACGATTTTCCACTGACCGGGAATACAATTTTACCACATTGTTAAGATATCAAGTGTAATAAGGTCAAGTAAATTAAATGCCATTGTTAACAGTTTCTCACACAGACCTTCAATTTAAAATTTTCCATTTTTTATGTTTTTAAAACATAGTTTATGTCATTTCATGGTGTACTTGTGTGTATTACAACATACTGGTCAGTATTCTACACTGTAACATTGCACATTTGGGATATTTTTTGAACATGCGATAGTACAGTGTAAAACAAACCATCATTTCAGAATTTTGGGTTTTTATTGTATGAGCTTGAATTGAGACCCCTACAACATGGTGGCGTCTGCCTCCCTATATTGCTTTTCTCTTAACCCATTTCTTCATATAAACGCCTTTGGACACCACTAATATAGAAGGGTTTTGAATTATCGGGTGAATTATGTTTATATTAACTAACAGAGTTGAAAACAGTGCAGGAAGTGTTCAGATTGCTTGTAACGAGCAATCTGAACTCTTCCTGCACTGTTTTCAAAGGCGTTCTGTGATTGGTGGGGGACAACGTGTATCTATGGAATAAATGGTTAAACAGGTGTTAAGAGATAAAATAAAAAAAACTCAGATCAATAGACAAATCATTAAAAAAACATGGCCTACCGAATGGGATTCTACACAGGTCATTTAAGCACAGGGTCACTGTAGCATTTGACTATCAGAAATGGTACTCTCCTAGTGCTTGAATTCTTAAACAACATTTTGCAAAAACCTACTTTCCTCTTAATCATTATTTTTCTTTGCATATCTTTTCTCATTTTAGTGCCTAAAATGATGATGGCTTTAACTGATTAATACAAGTTTTACTTTCATTGAGTGCCTTACACAGTGCTTGAAAACGTGTTGAAGGTGTTTACGCACTCTTACCCGAGCACTTGGATTCCTTCCTTCGGATAACCCTGGCAATCCATCTTTTTTCTTGAGCAAACTTGTAAACACACCATTTATTTATTTAGCCTCACAAATAATACTGTGTCAGTGATCTATACAAGATTTTGCTTCAGTAAAAAGATCCAAGAAGCAGTTCTTAAACTTTTCTCTCCAATAACAACCCCAACACCCATTAAATCTGCTAGATTTTTTTACAGAGAGAGAGAGAGTTCATAATAATAAATAAGAATACTTTATTGTAACAAACCAGGAACACCTTTACTGAGTCTCTATAGAGATTCTAAATATTACAGTGCACATCTGGTTACAATACTGAAAACACACGTTCACTCTTTGATGTGTTGCACAGCTCAGATTGGAGGTGTGCCGGTTGAGAGTTATGAGGACATATTAAGCACCAAGCGTTATTACTTCAGAAAAGCAAAACCATTAATTATGGAATATTATAATGGTTCTTTTTCCTTCAGGTTTTAAAGGTAAATGAATGGGGGATCTATCTGATTAAGCATGATTTGTCTAAGTTGCAAGCACAATTGATGTAAGATAAATAAAAAAAGCCCTGCTCTGTTGAGAGATGGAAATAAAATATATTGTGTATAAGACAGATGGGCGCTGGTCTGGTTTGAGTAAAATTTAAGATCTATTTCATTTTGTACTTATTTATTTTCCCTGTATAACAGAATTTGGAGTTTGCTCTTGAATCCATTTTGTGAGTTTGGAGGATTTCTTTGATGTATTTATAGCAAGCAAAATGGAAAGTATACAAATTATCGATACTGAGGTACTGCTTGCATCTTATAAGATTATTCTTTTATACAAATACATGAACATCTAGATTTCAGTCCTTTCTTTTCATGCAGTGGGGTGGAGTTAGTGGGTGTTAAAGCCATTGTCAACACATTTACATATGGCATATCCAAGTTTACTAGCGGAAGCTGACTACAGAATGAATCTGAACAGAACCATTTTTCCGTTAACAATTTACACACTTTCTCACGCTTTAAAGACTTTATATAGGTTTTCGACTGAGCTAGGCTCGAACTTGAAACCTAAGCAGTGAGATGTAATTGGTCACCATTAGACCACCAGACTTCCATTCAGAAATACAAAAGTACAACATGAGAAATGGGAATTTATTTTGTCTTCTTGATCATTGGAACAAAGGATTAGATTTCATAGTATATAAATAATTAATTTTTTGTCTCATTGATTAGTTTTCCAATAAAGTCTTGTAAACATGATTGTTAATTACACAATTACGATTTATGTGTCACAAAGTATTATTTGTAATAAACTGCTTGGAAGTAGGATATAACAGTTCTGATGTGTTACCATAAACCTTACAGTTGTGGGGTTATACAAATCTTATGTTTTTAATGTTTTACATATTTAGCATATGGCGACAGCTTGTACTGCCAATGGGCAGCGACCAGTAATGTATATAAAATCTATTTGGTTCTTGGTTATGGTCAAATCTTGATGTGATTGTGATTTTCTTTTTATGCCCAGTGCCGCTTTTACAAGAATGGTGAAGGGCATTAATTGTTACCCCTCAGCCTCCATCCGCTCATTCATCCAAGGTAAAGGAGTTATAGCCTCTAATTGACATTTTTTTTGTTAAAAAAAATAAGGTTCTGATTGATAGCGGGGGCATTCTTGTCAACACATTTTTAGTTTAGATTTTTTACTAGAATCATGCTTGTGTGTTCAGAAAATTGATTTAACGAAAATATGTTAGAAATGTTAACTCATGTTAGCTTTTTTATGCCATGGCAAACTGCACTCTCTGTAGTTTTGGAGGTTTCTTTCATTTACACCGACATGTAAAAATGAGATACATATACCAGGGCTCAAACTGGGTCTGAATTTTAGGGAGAAGTGACTTCTCCTTCATCCAAAAAAAAGGAGAAGTGGAGAAAAAATAGGGAGAAGTGGTAAATTTCGTCACGCGGTTACACGAAAACTTAGTTTCATTAAAATTAATGCTATGTCATTATGTGTGTTTTTGTTTTATATTGTTTTTATAATGTTTTATATTGTTTTTTATTTATATCAAATGTATTGGTTGACTGCCTTCTTGTCTTTTATCTGATGTTGTAATTAAGGAACAAGTTTTTGTGTGATATATTCTTAAAGAAAAGGGAGTTTAACTTTCTGAATAAAGATACAGCTAAATGAACTTACAATTTACTTTTTCATGGTAGGAGTATTCTCCATGCCACTCATAATTGTTTAATTTTTTTTTTGCAAAGAACATGGAACACTAGTACCTGATAAAAGCTGAAGATAAATGCTATTTATCTATAACTTTATCTCCGAAAGAGTAATCAAAAAGATATTTCTCTGTTCACATATCATTTTTATTTTTTACCAAATAAACACTTTTTTATTAAAATGCAAAACATAATCATAAGTTCATGAAACATACATTAAACACACATTTTTTTAAAATTTCAGATGCTGTGTTACATGCTATCCCGACTGCAGTCTACACACTGCTTAAACTAACTGTTTCCTACTTGACCTTTTTAATTCTCATTTATAAATATTTCGTACTTTCTGTTGTTTCCAATATTTCAAGGCTTTTTGGAAGTCAAACTTTGTAGTTATAGGTCGGATCACAACTATTTAGAGTAATTAAACCAGCTGATTTAAACAAACAAATTGAGTAACAAAACAATTTTTTTATGTGAACTCTTTACATCCCTCACGGACACCGAATTAACAGTTGTTATAATCGATTCAGTTCAATTTGTTTATTTCGACTCGAACATATTTATTGACAACAGTTAGCAGCAACATAATTATCAATACCTCTTTAATCATCGGTAATTTCTTAAAATCAAACGCGCAAATTATTCATTTTAAACGTATAATTCAGAATTGAATTACACTCTTTCAATCAACTATGCATCTCGCAAACACAAAGGATGATTACGTCATACGTGGAAAGTTACTTTGTTCATGGAAAACTTTGATTGACAGTTAAAAAAAAATGATCCGTTTCAATAAGACGCTGGATGTTTTAACTCTATGCAAGGGAAACCTTGATCTTGGTCAGCCAAACGATGGCGTTGCCTAGCAACCTATACGATGTTGGCACAGGGTGTAAACATATATGCCGAAAATTGCCTGAGGATATTTGGATCAGAAGTAACCGAATATTGCAATTTGCATTCCCACATGTGTGGCGACACTTATGCACGGATTAGAGAATATACCAAATATTGGTTATAGTTGTAATTTGCACTTCGCTAGCGTCCAGAAAAAAAGCGATGTTGCTAGTTTTAAGGCGACTTAAAACTTCGCCGTGACCAAAAAAAAAAGCGAAGTGACGGAGAAAAAAGCGACTTTGTCGCCCACGTCGCCCTCTAGTTTGAGCCCTGAATTATACAGGTAGTCTTATTCAATTTTTTTTTAACACCCAGCTAATATTTTGTTGCAAAAATGAATTTATAATCTATACAAATAGCAGGAAGACTTAATTACTGTTGTAGCAATTTTGCTTTCGTAAATTTGGTATAAATTCTTATTAAAGCAGAAATGAAAATGAAAACATCTGGGTTGTTTAACCATGCAACTCGGATGAAATATTATTCATTACCTTTAGACAAACGAAAAAGACAAAGTTTCGCAGGGAATTCGACATTTGAGAATTCTGTTCAGTAATTTAAAATAATTAGATTCGTATTAAATTTATGCTATTCTTTGATTCTTTGTTATGAATCTTGGTACGGTTGCAATTTTCTCTTTAAGAATTAAGAGTCTGTACTCTGTAGTAGTGGGGGCTTGTTTGTGTGTTCAGAAGACTGGCAGCAGCCGTTGAATCAATATTAGCCTTGTCATGTCATGGAGAAGCTGCACTCCTCTGTCGGTTAATGCATGTCCTATCACACACGCATGAACACATAAATCTGGAGGTGATTGAGAAGGTTCCTTGATTGTATTTTGTTGTTATGTGAGAGGCCAGATTATTCCTAAAATTTTGTACGTTAGCATTATCTTCTGTGATTTCAAGAATTACCAGGACTGCGGTGGCTTCTAACTCATTTTGGATCCTGTCCAGAAAGTAAACGGCTTACTGTAAAAATTTGAGACAGGAAGTTGATTATTTTGTCTAGAAAAGAGTTTTTATTCTTTTCAAAATCAGGAGCCATGTATATAAATAAACTTTGGAAAAAAAATTCTTCCAGGTGGTCTGATACAAAAATATCTACATTCGAATTTTATATGATTGTGTTTTACTTCAAAATGTTTATTTTATTTTCTATATTTTACATTGATTGTGAAACAAGTTCTTACAACATATACAAATCTCGCTTAGTGTCTTCCTCAAGGGTAGAGCCAGTACTAAGCATATGCAGATAGAGTGTCTTGCAACACAGCACATGACTAACTGTGGCTACAGATCAAGCAACCTTCCAGTTCTATGCTTTACCATTGGACCACACAACTTAAAAAAAAAATAATGAAGAAGGCAATCCGTAACAAAATATGTGAAGCATCTTTTGAAGTCTGTTTAATTTTAGCTTAATGAATATGAGTGGTCTTTATTGAAACAGTGGTCTTAGAATCATTTACCTCTCACTAGTGCTGGGCCTGGTTAGTCGGTTACGCATCTGACTATCAATCCAGAGGTCGGGAGTTTGAATCCTTGCTCGGCAACAGTCTCCATGATGACTGATATACGACATTGCATCTCATTACTTACGGAGATGGGGTGTGCTCGAGTACTTGTTAAGATTTCAGGATCCCAGAAAACAGTAGTTAGGTTAACTGATCATCTGTTAGCCCTCGATGGTAAAAAAATGATGCTAAATATTCAATCAGTCAATCAGTCAATCAACCTCTCACCACTGAGGTTATGAGTTTAAGCCCAACAAACAGTTTATCTGACTTTTATTGTATGTACAGGTCCATTCGAAAGAATGATTGCTCATCTCAGATACATTCTTAGGTCAGCCACTATCAATAAACTGGGATGCCATTATAAACTGCAGGACTTCAATAGCTTTTGGAGAATGTGGCCAGGGACCCTCAAAGAATGAGGTTTGATCCCATTTTCAACACATTTCAGGTTATATATGCCATATCCTGTTTTATTGGTGGAGGGAGACCTCAGAACGAATCTTAGTAGAATCACTGTCCTTCTGCAAGCAACTGGCAAACTTTCTCACATGAAGTTTTTGAAGCTAGCAGCACTCGAACCTATGACCTTAGTAGTGAGATGTATGTGATCTTGTAATAGCACCTTAGACCACTTGGCTATGGAGGAACACTTTATAAAACCAGGCAAAAATAAAATGGATAAATACATAAACAGAAACAGCTATGATTATACTGTCAGCACTATCAATAAGTGCCAAATAACAAGTTAATGTTGTTGTTGTTGTATGGTGTTTAGCATCGCTTTCAGCAATTTTTCAGTCATATCGTGACGGTTTCTACTTGAGACAGTATTCTGAGCGTTGTCACACTGTAGTATCATGCCGCACGTGGTATGATATCCCACCCAGTCACATTATACTGACAACGGGCCGACCAGACCTAGAATTGTCTTCTAAATGTTGAGCGCCAAGTGAGGAAGCTTCTAGTACCTTTTTTAAAGTCTTTGGTATGACCCGGCCGGGGATCAAACACTCTACCACTAGACACTGCTGCGGTCTTCAAAGTTAAAGGTACAGTTATAAACAACAATCCACTCCTACAAATGTTCACAATTAAATAGCCTAGTCCGATGAGTTCCATCAGTTACTACTGTCTCCATTATTATTGAGATACAACATTGCATCTCATTCGTCTCTCACTGTTGATTCAAGTGGGTAAGTTATCAGTTACTTGTGGAGATGGGATGTGCTCGAGTACTGGTTAACCTTCCAGGATCCCAGGAAACAGTGGTTAGTTAAAACTGATCGTCTGTTAGCCTTTGATGGCATCAAATGATGTTAAATAATCAATCAGTCAATCACAATTAGATATTTGTTGCATGAGCGACCGAACCCTATATAATGGCGAGTTAAGATATTGACTCTGGGCGCTGCCATATTGAAATGTCACGATCACGTGTTAAAAGCACGGCATTCACCACATGGAGGTCGCCATTGTTTTTTCTAAACAGTCCATCATGGGAATGTACAAACTGCTATTGATATTAAAACCTAGTCATGTTTCGACCACTTTCCGGCTAAGAGGAAAATTCAAATGCGGTGTCTGAAATAATTGATTGTGACGTTTTAATGCACTAATTGAGATCACTATGAATTGTTCTTTGCATATTTAATCAGGAAAAAAATGGTAATGCCTTAAATAAAGGAATTTTATAATTTTCCTATCGTAAATGAGGTCTTGAAACTTATCTTTTTTGACAATTTATCGCCGTTTCTGAAGTTCCTACTGAGTTAATGTAAATAATTTTCAAATAACGATGTATTTTCTCAATTATTATAATATGCTGAACCCATAACAATGAAAATAAAAACAACATTAAACAGCTACAGTTGTTTATTTTATTCGACACAACAGAAATATAAAGATAGTTTACAGGTGTGACATATTTTCAGCACGTCGTCAGAATCAGATATATCGCCAAATGCACAAGTAGTTTTTAAAAATGATATATCCACAAATTAACTTAAAATATGGATACGAATTTTTTTAAAATATATTATTATCACAGTAGTAAAGTATATAATATAACATAGCAGTAAGTAAGTATGTTCTAAGACAATATACAAGGTAAGTTTTTTTCTAAATATGCAAATGGCAATACATAATGATTGAGATCAGTACAATTTAACATCGAAGTTACTATCACGCACACATCAGCCGGAACCTTGTCGGGATTTGGTATCACCTGTGTATTTAGTACACTGTACATGGAACCAAACTAACACATTCATTCACTTTAATTGCCACATCGTTTATAAGACCTAACCATTGGATGCTTTTTAAAAGCAGCCAACTTGTTTTTCATATTGCTGTAGTATTGAAGAGGGAGACAGATCTCTCTAGTAACAAATGGAACTTGTACTGTTGATAAAACATTGAATATTTTTTAATGTTTAATGCTGTAGAATTAATGAAAATTAACTGCATTTTTTCAAATCTAGTTTGAAGTTACTGTGAAATCATTAATTTTTTGTTGGTATTAATTTTCGTTGTTTTTGGTTCAAGGACATATTTGTGGAGACTTAATTTGTTGAAAACGAATTTTAGAAAAAAACAACTTTAAATGTGATCTTTGAATTCAAGTATTTCTATTAGACTTACATAACGCGTTTTGATTACTGACCTGTAACAGTCTGCACCTACACACGCTGTAATAACGCTCTTCGCTGTAATAACGCTCTTCGCAACATGGGTAATCGTTGGGAGAGGTGTTAATTAGTCTGCACTTTGGTGTTTGATCAGAATGTTATGAAAACAACAATTGGAGAGGACATGTCACAAGTTGAAGGTGTAAGTAGGTCGAGACGAAATACTAGAAATCTCTTTCATATCACATACATATTTTCTCTTTTGAGAACAGCTACTTGAAACGATGCTGGAAAAATATGTTACACTGACATAAAATGTGTCATCTACTATTGTTATTGACATATTCTTCTACGACACTGTCTATTTTTAGCACTTTCCAAAGTGATGAAAATAAAATACACACAAGTAAACACACAACCTCTGATATTGACATGCATATTTTATATGTAATTAAACAGATGGAATATTAATATCTTGTTTTAACTTAATCAGTGCACTTAATTAAAGATTTCTAATTTAACTTTAACTTTCAGTAGATCTAATAGCTAAATGTGTGACACTAAATTGAAACGATCAGATAACATATAGACCTACTTCGCATGTTACAAATTTTATCCATGACAATTTTTTATTGGGATTAAATTTCGTTGGCGAATTAGTACCCCACAAAAATTAATGATTTTACAGTATTATTTTTTATTAACCTTCTTTTTTTTTTTTGAAATAAAAATCAATTTTATTAAAGTAACTTTTTTTTATTCTACTTTTTCTTACGCCTCAAACGCTGTCTTTTGAACTATCCAGGTGTTTCCGTTTTTTTTTTCTGAGTAAACAAGGAATGAAGAATTCATTTACATATTATGTAAATTAACCATTTTAACTGGTGATTTTATCCTGGCTTTATTCAATAACTTTTCCATTGTTTTATGTACCGGTACTTGCAAATGCCTCAATTGTACTACAATCTTGTTCTTTGTCTTGATAAAATGTTTGCTTTGTGATTTGACAATTTCGGTTATGCAAGGGGGCGGAGTAAAGGAAAATTGAGCTGATCTTTTCGAAGGTGTGCAACTTGTATTATGACTCTGATGCACCTTGATTTTACACATTCACTATTTAAGTTAAATTTGGCTTGTATCTTTAGCAAATCATTCAATAAAAAAACATATGTATGGAAACTTGATCCTAAAAATAACTTCTTAACGATGTGAATGGGGCAAGAAATAAATGTAAAATTAGTGCCCTGATCTGTATTAAATGTCTTGAAAATGACGTTAAACCATATAAAAAAAATCTTTAATCAATATCCAGCAGAATTTTACATTTAAATTATTTATGGGAGAGTTGGTGTAGATGGTTGCCAGATAACCATCACCTAGTCTCCTCCATTAGCAGTCAGTGCATCGTTAGATGCCATTAAGTCATGATTTAGATATGACATTTCTACAATCAGATTCATGCTATAAATCGCAATCTCTGAGTTTTTATTCCCGTCTTTCGTGAATGTTTTAAGCAACTAATCGGATAATCGCTCTTGTAAGCCTTCAGTTAGTCATATTGCATTGTGGGTTATTGTTATGTTCTTGCTCAGAAACATTTCTCTGAGAGACATTTCTCTGATTGCAGACATTTGATCCATGGCAGAATTTCTTCAGATATTCACAATAATGATTTGTTAGGAGTTACATTTCATTTTATGTTTTCCGTCTGCAGATTGCGCTCTAAAGTTTTGAAATCTCAAGGAGTTTGTTACATTTCAAAATTAGTCTTGTCGGGTTTTATTCTCCAGCAATTGGTTGTTTATTTTATAATCTCAGGGAGCACAATTTCCGAGTAAATCAGACTGTGTCTTTTGATATTCTTTTTATATCATATCTTTTGATAAAATCAAAGAAGTTCAGCATTTAATATCGTTTAATAAGTATAATATGGAAATAGGAACTGGCTTGAATCGGGTAATGTTGTTGGCCAAGTCCCAAAATATCCTAGTTATAAATCATGTCTGAAATTGAATCCTGTTGACTGTTTTTTTTTCCTGTACTGGTACTTTTAAAATATGATAAATAAATGTACAGCACCTATGGTCTAATGCACAAGTAGTTACAGAAAATGTAATTGTTTTTGTTGTATTTGTAATTTTTGGTTGGTTGGTGGGGGTTGGGTCGGGGTAACATTATTTTCAACATATTACAGGTTATTGTAGCCATGTAATAATTCTTATAATATTTTTATTAATGATATTTAAATACTTTTTCATACTGCTATGTTAGAAAAGTTTTTCTCAAAAGTAATTAATGCAGTTATTAAAACTAAATAAATAATCATTTGTATGGAGTCAATCTTAGTGTTATCAAAGTGTCCAAGTTAATAAGCTTATAGTCCAGAGTGAGGTGTCAAATATGTTGTACATCCTGGAATGGAAGGAAATATTAGTGCCAGAATGTTTGCATAGTAGTTCTGTCACAAATTAGGTACATCCTGTATTATGTTAAAATGATCAGATGTTTGAATGATTGATATAAGTAGTTAGTGAATGGAACTGACCAATGAGAGAAAGGCTTGATTAGGGTGATAAGGAGTTCAAATATTATGAGAGAGATGATTGAATGATACTAAATATGGGAGGAGTTTGAGAAGAAAGATTGTGAAATATGAAAGTATGTGGGTAGTAAGAAAAATGAAGTTGAACTAAGAAAATGGAGGTTGAGAGGCTAAGAAGAGAAAGTAGGTCCTAAGGATAAAGAAGAGAAAATAAGGTGTAAAAGTTGAGAAGTTAAGTTTCAGTTAGTTAGGAAATAGGCAGAGGGAAAGTGAAGTAGGAAATGTTGGAAGCAACGGGTAACTTAAAGAAGTTATTGTAAGCAAGAATAATGTAGAAATGATGAAGATGAAATTCAAAATAATGAAAATTGAATATTAGTGTTGTAAGATTAAAGAACATTCCCCAAACAGATATATCTAAGATAATATAGAACACAAAGCTTCATATGCATGTATATCCAGCCGGTTACATAATACATGAATTCATACATTACGATTATACATTATATCGGTGCGTACAATACAGTATGTCTAGGAATGGCCCAACTCAATCCTTGCAAATAAATAGATCTTTAAAATTTTGATAGTGATCGAAATTTAAAAAAAATGTTTTCTAAATTGTTTTATTCTAAAACAAACTCCCAAAAGAAGATAATTGATATCATTGTACTGTAATGATAATGTCAGATTGATTTCATTATAATGATGCCTTTGAAGTGAAACTCTCTGTTAAAAGGTTATAATCATATGTTGTGTAAAGGTTAAGGAGTCAAGTGTTAAAAGAAAACCGATAGACTTGATCTTGTAGATATCTGTAAGATCTAATTTTCCCATACATGTTTAGAGATGTAAATTTGAAAATTACAAGATTAATGTTTTGTAGAGCCAGTACTGAGTATTTGTTTTTAAGAGTCCAGTGAATAGACACTGATTATTGGCCTCTCATCTCCCATCCCCCAAACAAGGAGTCGGACTTGTATATAGAAGGATAGGAATCTTGCATCTCTCTTAAATGTTGATAAATTTCACAGGCAACTGATTTCTTTAACCTGAAAATGTAAGGTGTATGTAATTTCAGATGTGTTATAATGTTTTAAACATTCAAAATGGTCTTGAAATTAAAATATTTCAGTTTGAAGTAAAACAACAAGTACTTTCCTTGCACTTAACCGGAACTGACCTTCAGTGTCACTAATTACATGGTTAATAAAGTGTATTCAGGGCTTTTCATCAGAAAATTGGGAAGAGGCCTTGGCCTTTCAAATTGGGAAATTCACACGCGATAATTGCCCATTTTGGGAAAAAGGTATTTTATTGAAAGATGGACTTGAACGGTATTTTCAACTAAGTAATTTAATATTTTATTTGTTGAACATAAAATGTCACATTTGTAATGCAATTACAGTGCCAAGTCTTCCTGGTACACATTGAATGGTAGAATCTGTTACAACAGGAGGAGAGTTCAATTTAACGGGCTGTTCTTCAGTGTTGGATATATTACTGCAGCTTGGGACAGTGTCATTGTCAGTGCCAGTGGCCTCCTCGGTAGCTGTTGATTGATTTACCATACTTTCAGCCTCAAGTTTACGTTTTTTTACACCGTGCACTCAAACAACGTTTTTTGACTTCGCTTTGAAAGAGACTGACGTTTAATGGACTTATGTTAATATTTCCCATTGTGTGACATTTTTATTCAGAGAAAAAAAACATCATAAAAAAAACAACAGAATAATTTACCTCTCTTGTAGTCTAGCTCATCGGCGACGCCTGCTTTTCTATAAGTTTGTCTGAAATGTAAACAAAATGTTGAGATTTTAAAATCTTAACTGGCTTTTTGTGAAGTTTCTCTGCCACAGCTGGGAAAAAATAACGCATTTTTCAATTGGGAAGTGGCTGAATATCGGCCTCTGTTATATAAGGATGAAAAGCCCTGGTATTGTTTTCTTTGATATATAATTATATTATTTTGTTGCTCAAAACATGAAGGAAAAAAGCACGGTGTTTGCCAGATTGTTTCATATACTGTCGTATCTTCTTCAAGCATCTCTTAATGTTATCCAAACTTAGCAGGACTCATGAAAATGGTTCGATCTTCTCACCAGTAGAATGAACCATGATTATTTTAAGCATTTCTGAAAAACAAAAACATCCCGACATGATATTCATGGTTTTCCTGTTACTAAGGGCAGGTAATTGTTGTGTGAGACCTTGAAGCAGTACTTTGTTTCTGCTGTAAAATAAAAAAAAACTTTGGTCATAAATCAAACATGCCACACTTTTTCAATTATTTGATTTTCCTCTCCAAAGGTTTAAGTGGATAGAGACAACTGTGTGTATTTTGCAGGTTTTTGAGATAAATGCTATCTCAACAGTATTATGTGGAATTGGTAGGTATTAACCTCTGCTTTATATGATACATTATATCAAGTTTGATGTTGTTTTACCAAATAATCTCAGCAGTCGGCTGATTGATTTAACACTTATATCAGGTTATGTTTTCTCTTATCTATCGTGCTTCCTCTTTTTCTTTTCTTCAAATTTAACTCTGTTCCACTCCTGAGTTTCCTAGTGTGCTATGTAATCTTAAAGACAGGAAACCCATGATTAATTATCATGGTTTTTATACACACCTTGGCCATGTTGGGTGTCCTTCAGCAATACCTTTATATCAGAATAGTGAATAGTACTGTTTCTAACATAGCTCTGTCGGTAGCTTATCTGACTATAAATCCATGGAGTTTTGAGTTTAAATCTCTAGTCACAGTCTCTGTGATGATTGATATATGACATTGCGTCTCATTGTCATTCGTCTCTCACCGCTGATTCAAGTGGGAAAGTTATCAGTAACTTGCGAAGATGGGTGTGCTTACATATTCTGGTTAACTTGCCAGGATCCAGGAAAGAGCGGTTTGGTAAACTGATCATCTGTTTGCCCTCTGTGGCATAAAAGTGATGCTAATTATTCAAAAAAGAATTCATCTATATCAAATTATTTCTTATATTTTACAGAATTTAATCTTTTTTTTTCAACCACCCATCAGATAACTTTTGGATAAAAAAATCATAAACCAATCAATAAAAAAATCTGGTCTATTAAATGGGAGCTGTCCAATGAACATAATATTTGTTTATCTCTTTAGAAATTCAGTATTTACGCTCTGCATAATACCTCTGCTATATTTGTATAATTTTATAATAGTTATCTTTATACAGAGGCTCTATAAATGGATGAACAACTTCAAGATGTATTGCTTTAAAACCTTTCATCAAGTTTTAGTTTTTAGTCATTTGATGCGAGATAAAAAATTATTAGAAGGCCAACACAAATATTTTTTTGTTCACTGTATTTTCCTTATTTTATTAAGGAAAAATCATAGCTTCCACCTGGAAAATCATGACTCCAACTTAAAAAGTTATGGCTCCCACATAGAAAAATCATGGCTTCCACCTGGTAAATCATGGCTCTCACCTGGAAAATCATGGCTTTCACCTGGAAAATCATGGCTTCCAACTAAAAAATCATGACTCCCACCTGGAAAATCATGGCTCCCAACTAAAAAATCATGGCTCCCACCTGAAAAAGCATGGCTTCTAACTAAAAAATCATGGCTCCCACTTGGAAAATCATGGCTTCTACAAAATTGGTAAATCATGGCTTCCACCTGGAAAATCATGGCTCCCAACTAAAAAATCATGGCTCCCACCTGGAAAATCATGGCTCCCACCTGGAAAATCATGGCTCTCAACTAAAAAATCATGGCTCCCACCTGGAAAATCATGGCTCCCAACTAAAAAATCATGGCTCCAACCTGGAATATCATGGCTCCCACCTTGAAAATCATGGCTCCCAACTAAAAAATCATGGCTCCCACTTGGAAAATCATGGCTTCTACAAAATTGGAAAATCATGGCTTACACATAAAATATCATGGCTGTCACATGGAAAATCATGGCTCCCTCCTGGAAAATCATGGCTCACAACTAAAAAATCGTGGCTCCCACCAAGAAAATCATGGCTCCCACCTAGAAAATTTGGCTCCAACCTAGAAAATCATGGCTGTCACCGAGAAAATAATGGCTCTCACCTAAAAAATCATGGCTATCATCTAGAAAATCATGGCTCTCACCTAAAAAGCCATGGCTACCACCTGGAAAAGTAATAACTCCCACCTAAAAAGTCATGGCTCCCACCTGGAAAATCATGGCTCCCACCTAAAAAATCATGGCTCTCACCTGGAAAATCATGGCTCTCATGTAGAAAATCATGGCTCTCACTTAAAAAGTTATGGCTCCCACATAGAAAATCATGGCTTCCGCCTGGTAAATCATGGCTCTCACCTGGAAAATCATGGCTCTCATGTAGAAAATCATGGCTCGGACATAAAATCATGGCTCGTGGATCAGAAAACATGATTTTGAAAACCTGAGTCAGAAAACAGCCTTTCTGAAATCCTTTGACTATAAACATGACTTCTGAAATCCTGAGTCAGAAAACATCACATCTGAAACCCTGGGCCAGTAGTTCTTAAATCCCGGGTCAGACAAACAGATAATAGACCATGTGTTACTTAAGAAATCAGTCAACATATATTATAATATAATAATCCTGGCCTTGGTATATTTTTCCAGTTCAATTTTCATCAGATATAAAAACTGTATTATCAAAATGAACATAAAAATATTATGCTGGAGATATTGTTTATTTTTATAACCAGAAAGGTGGGTTTACCGATCTTTTAAATGATAAACTGTCAAAAGGTAGTCTCGGTGTAGTTTATCAAATTATTAATCTAAAAAAGATATTCCAGTTACCTAATATTTATGAAGCAGTAGAGTGGATGACTTATAAGACACTTTGAACTGATATTTATCTATATGTAAGCATCATTTGTCATCTGTAATGAAGGCGTGAACCGATACATTTTCAGGTAGTCTTAAAATTACTAGAACGAGATAACAGATGATTTTTTTTTGTACTTCCCAAATGAAGTAAACACTTAGGCATTGTGAAGGCTACTTGGAATTTATCGTAATAAAAAAGAAGTCACTTGAATCTGAATCCCATTTAATGACATGGATAAAAAAAATAATCTTCACCTTGGAGCAGAAAGTTTTTAACTGTTTATATATTTTATATGTAGTTATTGGCTGTTTGCTTTTTTTAAAGTGATGAAATGCGCAGTAGTATTTACATGAGAAATAAAGAATCTAACTGGGCAGTTAACATTATAAAAATTTTTTTTTAACTAATTGGAAATCTTTTACTATTTTCAGCACGGGATGTAACTCAACTCCTGAAGCAGCACCCATTCAACCAGTACCTGCTGTCACACGTGCCCAAACCATTCCAGATTGTGTTACCCAAGCAAGTGAAAAAACATGGGGTGGGTCCCATCTCCACCAGGGTACAACAAGTCAGCCATCATGTAAGTATGGCGTTAGAAAAGAGGGGTCAGAATTTAAATACTTAGCATCATTTTTATGCCATCAAGAGCCAACAGACAATCAATTAAAATAACCACTCTTTCCTGGGATCCTGGAAGGTTAACCAGTACTCCAGTACACCCATCTCGGCAAGTAATTGATAATTTTCCCACTTGAATCAGAGGTTGGAGAAAAATGACAGTGAGACACAATGTCGATCAATTCATCACAGAGATTGTGGCCGGGCGGGGAATCGCTCTTGTGACCTCTTGATTGATAAACAGAATGTGCTCTGATTGAGATAACCGGGTAGGGGTACTGCCAGAGTATGGTTTTTGCTGCACGACATCGCAAGCACATAGGGATCACATTGTTTGAAATGTTTAACACAGGCACAATAAATATTCAATTTGATAGTTATTGATCAAACATCTTTGATTATGATTATCTGCTTCTTGTTAACTTTTGTTTATTCTCTGTGTGGTGGCACTGTAACTACAGGCTACCATATAGATATATAACCATTAACATTTGTTTATTCTCTGTGTGGTGACCTGTAACTACAGGCTACCATATAGATATATAACCATTAACATTTGTTTATTCTCTGTGTGGTGGCACTGTAACTACAGGCTACCATACAGATATATAACCATTAACATTTGTTTATTCTCTGTGTGGCGGCACTGTAACTACAGGCTACCATATAGATATATAACCATTAACATTTGTTTATTCTCTGTGTGGCGACACTGTAACTACAGGCTACCATATAGATATATAACCATTAACATTTGTTTATTCTCTGTGTTGTGACCTGTAACTACAGGCTACCATATAGATATATAACCATTAACATTTGTTTATTCTCTGTGTGGTGGCACTGTAACTACAGGCTACCATATAGATATATAACAATTAACATTTGTTTATTCTCTGTGTGGTGGCACTGTAACTACAGGCTACCATACAGATATATAACCATTAACATTTGTTTATTTTCAGGGAATGTGGGAGCATTTACAACAAGTGACCTTTCAGATTGTGATAAAGAAAAAGAAACATAAACTAAAACTGGACCGAAATGAGTAAGTAAAAGTATTTTTTTTGCATGCCAGATAAGGTAATCTGTTATTTTACCAGTCTATCTCACCTTGGTGTCGAGGTAAAAATTGTTGCACTGTGATATTTTCAATTTATCATGCCTATATATATACTCACTGACCCCATTTTGCCAAAAGTATATGTTTAAACATGCCAAAATATTATGTGGAAAAGGGAGTAATTACCTAACTTGGGGTATGTGCCTAGGTTAGACTAAAATAGATTTGCTTAAAATTATAACCAATTTTTCGTGTATTAACCTTTTATTTCATATAGACGCCTTTGGACACCTCTAATATTTAAAGCATTAATTCACCACATATCAGCAATGGGTGAATTCGAGCAATCTGAACTCTTCCTGCACTGTTTTCAAAAGACTTCTGTGATTGGTGCAGGAAAACCCGTATCTATGAAGTAAAGGGTTAAATGAGTCGCGTGATTTCATTTTCATTATACAAGTACTAAAAATTGTTTCATCTTAAAATGAGTCCATCTGACAATGTGAAGGTCATCAAGCAGTATTTAAGAGCTCTCTGTTTTAACAATGGTAACTTTGTTTCAAGTTTACCATCGACTTTGTCATGTTTTGGTGGGTTTGACATGCCAAACCATCGACTTTGTCACGTTTTGGTGGATTTGACATGCCAAACCATCGACTTTGTCACGTTTTGGTGGATTTGACGTACTAAACCATTTGGAATTCTTTATTAATGATAATAAGATGAATTTTATCCATTTAAAAAAAAAATAAAAAATTTCTGAGACATTTTTAACCTGATAATCTCCCTTTAAAATCAGAGATAATGATTTATGAAATTATTTCAATAATATTCAAAATTATTATTCAAGTACTCAAATACCCAAGAAAAAAATCATTTATGTGGGTTGTTGTTTTTTCGGTTAAGAGAACAATTTCTGTCTCTTGGAATCCTGCTTTTGCAAATAAAAGACAATAAAGAAATGAGAAAATTGGTAACAACAAAAAATTGCTGCTCTGAGTTGAAGTGCCTGAGTAATTCAGTAAAAAACTGTTGATTCGAGGAACACTCTCTGTACCTGCAGTGTCAATATACCATCTGTCATTCCATAAAACAGCAAACCAGTCCATTACTTCAGCCTCTAGCAGGTATTACAAGGAGAAAAAAACTATAAACCAATCCATTGCTGGTGCCATTGTTAATGGATGATTTATCAGGAAATAAAACAAATGTTATTTAATTATTTATTTGAGATCAGGAGTGCAGAGTCAATCAATACTGCAGTGGACGCTTGATCTATGTTTGAGATGCGAGATGATTGTTGTGTTATTTGTGTATTGCCAATCTTCCACATTTGTAATTATTTGCTCTTTATATTATATTTTTTTTACTGAAACAAATTTCTCTTAAGATTTTAGAAAATATTTTGGCAAAAAACAAATAATGATTGTGTGCTCCGAGATTATAAAAACAATTTTTTCATGCTCAACTCAAATTCATGTTTTCTGAGTTCACATAGAAACACAAATTAAAGTGAATAAAGCGTTACTCCTGTCTGTACGTCAATCTGTCTGTCCATCTTGCTGAAATCAAATTGATTTTCAGTCAGTATCTTTTGTTTAATATTTGGTGTGGAGCTTTAGAACTATAAAACACAGGTCAATTTCGATATTTGTTAATGACGGTAAATTTTTCAGGAGTAATGTCCCCTTTTTGGTTTACTTTCAGTAAAATAATGTTTTTTGGCTTCTGTTTCACCAACATTTTACTAAAATACTGAAAAACTTAACTAAGTTTTGACTGGTTATTTATCTATTATATTACCAATATCAATTAAGCAATATGCAGCTTTACTGGAACCAGTCAAGTCATGATCACCTGGCTGCTTTTCTCAGATTTAAGTTTTTAAGTATTTTAAAGTACAATGTTGGTGAAACAGGAGCCTGGTCAGTAACTTTTGAAATTTTCTGTTATTTAATTAATATTTGGTGTGGTACCGCAGCGTGGTCTAGTGGTAGAGCATCTGCCTCGCATGCAGAAGGTTCAGGGTTCAATCCCCGACCAGGTCATACCAAAGACTTTAAAAATGGTACTAGAAGCTTCCTCACTTGACGCTTAGCATTTAGAGGGAGTTTTAGGTCTGGTCGGCCCGGTGTCAGTATAATGTGACTGGGTGGGGTATCATACCATGTGTCTGCGGCATGATTCTCCAATGTGACAGCGCTCAGAATACTGTCTCGAGTAGACACCGTCGTGATATGACTGAAAAATTGTTGAAAGTGATGCTAAACACCATACAACAACATATTTGGTGTGTAGCTACATAATTATAAATACACCACAAGTTTGCCAACGTCAGCTAAATTTTACAGATATTTCGGGTCCCATTGTCATCACATGTACTATTTCAACACTTACAGTAATTATTTTTATCTGTTGTTGGACAGTTGATGTTAATATTTTAATAATAAGAAAATGAATTTAAATGATTTGCGTATAATGTCAAATGGTACAGGCCAAATATACGAATATAACCATGTACATGGTGAAACTCTCCCACAAAAACTGACAAATTTTGTTCCTTTTCCTAGGTTATGAATTTGAAATATCTTTGAAATGTTTGCTCTATACATTACTAACCATCTTACATGAGCCTAAACAGTTTACAACTTTGCATAACCTCATGACTTCATGTATATGTGAACTGAGTGTATAAAGGATATTGTATTTTATTGTATTAAGGTAAAATTTACTAACGTAATATTATAGCTGTAGCATCCGTGTCCTATGGCCACATTCTAAGTTTATAAACAAGATGATGACTGGAGCTCTCGGTTTTGTTTAACCCTTTACTCCATAGATACGCGTTTTCCCGCACCAATCACAGAAGGCCTTTGAAAACAGTGCAGGAAGAGTTCAGATTGCTCGTAACGAGCAATCTGAACACTTCCTGCACTGTTTTCCACTCTGTTAGTTAATATAAACATAATTCATCCATTGCTGATATGTGGTGAATTAATGCTTTCAATATTAGAGGTGTCCAAAGGAGTTTATATGAAGTAAAGGGTTAAAAGTTGAGCAGCTGCTAAAAGAAGAATTCCTCAAAGCCACTAAATATTGACACCATTTTTGAGAACTGAATGCTTTGAATAAATGATTATTACGTATTTTTCTTAATAGACTTCACAGAAATGGCCATAAAACTGAGTTTGTGTTAACAGAGAACCAATCAGTTGCCAATGACTTCCTGCAAGATGTTGTTTGGATATTAGACTGCATATCAATATGCCCCTTCCATGAATATTTGCATATTTTTGCATCCATATCTGTCAGACGCATGATATCAAATGTCCGTTTTCCGTATTTGTAGTAAATCAATAGGCCAGCACTTAAGTTGTACTGAGTGAAGAAACTGGATGTTTAATGACTGCATCATCTGCAGACAGGAAAAATCCCTTGTTAGTTTATGAGTAGTTGGATGACTAGGAAACAGAAATTTATGTATCTGTCTGTCTATGTCTGTTTATTTTTTCTATTTCTGTATTTGTCTGTTCATCTTTCTGTCCATCCATCAGTCTATCCACAGTAGTGTTAAGGATCAAAAAAGTTTTAAATACAATATACTAGTACATTATTTCTCTGTGAATAGAACTTGTTGTCATGGATGCTGGCTGGCATTTTCTTAAATGGTTAATACATGTAGAATTTAGTGAATATTCTGATGATTGCTTATAATTGAAAAGTTATCAATTTAAGTTTGAAACGGCAATCATTGGTCTTGATTTCTGTAGGAATGTAATGATACATTGGAATTACTGATCGTTTGCAAAGTGTCACAATTATACCGGAATGTATTGATAGTAAAACGCAATGACCCAATAACAATGAATAATCATAAGTCAATACTAAATGTCTATAATTGATAAATAATAGACATGGTTTTCTTCATATTAATATTGAAAAAATCTTTTTTTTAATACCTGGTTATTTCATTTCTCATGATATCAAAGTTTTAACTGATTATGTTTATTTGTAGGTGCTTCTGTGTATCCTATTATCAATTGCAATTATATCTCTGATTCCCAACTCTTAACTGATCTGCAGTCATGAATCTCCCACTGCTGATATGTGGGGAAGTAGTCAGTGACTTACAAAGAGGTGTGTCTAGTACTAGCTAACCACTTAGCTGATCAAAGAAACAATGGCTCGGTACACTTAATTTTGAATAATGTTAAAAAAGATGCACTCTCCTTACCGCACAAATATAAAACAAAAATTATAATACACTCAGATTTGATATATCCTCTGAGCATGTATAGCAAAATGAATCCTAATTTCACGACTCACAAACTAACATTATTTAGACAGCAAATTAATGGGTTTCCTTTATATTTCACAGGACATAAATATTTATTTCTAAATGATAAAACCACATTGCAGGTAATTTTTTTCAGTATTTTACAGATGTCTCACATAGCCACGTTGTCTGTGTTGGCTGTTATTTCCATACCAAAAGAAAATTGGGTATATACACACACAGTGTGGATCTTGGCACATGTACTCACATCTTAAGGTCTCCAGAGGTGAATATTCTGGTTGCCTCTGAACTTGAATTGTATGGCAAAAATACAAACCTTGCAGATAGTATGGAGTTCTTCTACAAAATTAATATCTATGTTTTTTTGTTGTTTTTTTTTTGCTGGTAATTTCAAATATTGAATTCTGGTCAAGATGAGAACTTTCACAAGTTACATATTTCCAGTAAATTCTTGATATATATTCACTTAGTTACAATATTTCTAATACTGATCTACATGATGCAAGTATGAAATTTAAATACTCCAGTACAAATTATCATGTAAGTCTGTTACCGGTAGTTTAGAAAGGACATAACTTTGATAGATGTTTAAAAGGTGTCCCATCGTGCAGCGGAACATTTTTGTGGTCATCCCTGGCAAAATGGGTAAAATGTACTGGTAGTTTTATTTGTGTGAGGGTCGTCCATGGCTGAGTGGTATAACGCGTCCTCTCAAGATCACTTACCTCTCACTGCTAACGTTGTAGGTTCGATGTGAGAAAGTTTGCCAGTTACTTGCAGAAGGACAGTGGTTCTGCTCAGATTCATTCTGAGGTCTTCCTCCACCATTAAAGCTGGATATGCCATAAATAACTTGAAATGTTTTAAAATGGTGTTGAACTCATTCAAAAAAATGATATATTGAAAGATTTTTATTTAACTAATATTTTCAAAACTTTTTTGACACAGAACCTGAAAGCTGATTTTAAATGTTCAAGATTCTGTAAACCAATTAAATAATTGGATAACAGAAAATATATAGTTGTTTGAATACGGCCTAAAAGCAGAATAAAAGTTATATTAATTCTGTAACAAATTTGACATTTAAGATAGAGTCGAAAATATTGATTTCCGTGAGAAATGTCAAAATTTGATCCTCTTGCAGTAAACAATTTGCATTTGAAATTAACATGTAAAATGTTAACACATTACGCACTGCAAAAACAACACTCAGATGTATTAGAAATTAATTCTGTTTGTGAAAAATCTGTTAGCATTAAAGCCAAATTTTGTATTAACGAGACACACAGCAATGTTGAAATCAGTTTACTCATGCTCCCATATCAAAATCCAGCCTTCTCACACCACTTTGGGGGATCTAGAGGTATAGTGTTCGCCTTGCATGCAGAAGGTCATGGGTTCAATACCCGGTCAGGTACTAGAAGCTTCCTCGCTTGGCGCTCAGCATTAAGAGGATAGTTCTAGGTCTTGTTGGCCCGGTGTCAGTATAATGTGACTGGGTTTGGTATTAGACTATGTGACTGTGGCATGATACCCCAGTGTGACAGCACTCGGAATAGTCACTGTCTCGAGTAAAAACCCTCACAATATGACTGAAAATTGATAAAAGCCACGCTAAGCACCTTGCAATAACAATAACAGCAGCATCAACCTTAAAAACTATTTTTTTCATTCTAAAAAGGAAACCGTTTTCCTTTTAACCCTTTACTCCATAGATACGCGTTTTCCCGCACCAATCACAGAAGGCTTTTGAAAACAGTGCAGGAAGAGTTCATATTGCTCGTAATGAGCAATCTGAACACTTCCTGCACTGTTTTCCACACTGTCAGTTAAAATAAACATAATTCACCCAATAATTCAAAAGCATTCTATATAAGAGGTGTCCAAAGGTGTCTATATTAGAGGTGTCAAAAGGAGTCTATATAAGAGGTGTCTAAAGGCATCTATAAAAGTAAAAGGTTAATCATTAACTAGAGTTATGCCCATTACCAAAAAGAAAGGGTCTTCATTATATATATTATTGTATGGGGTATTTTGGTTTCAATGCGTATAGACATCATACAGATTTAAGCATAATTTTCAGAAACGGTGTTCTGTGAAAATTTAACAAAATTGGTGTATGTCACTTTCTAACAGTCTTCATTTAAACAATTATTCATGAATTGATATGTAAATAAAACGAACATGAATAAATTGAAATAGAAATCTTCCACAATGGCAAATCTGCCTGAGGAGAAGTGGTAGTGCAGTGGATAGATTGCTGGTTACTCAAACCAGGGGCAGCAAGTTCGAACCAAACCTGATGGCCTCTCAAAAACAATCATCAGTCCTGGTTCTATGAGGAAAATCGGCCTCAAGAACAATTCATATACGTTTACTTTTCAATCAAGCTAAAATAAAATTAATATATATAAGAATCTCCTTGTTTTGGACATACAGCTGTAGAAATCACACCTAAAGAAATCAAAGCCACATTTCGTAAATTTTTTATCAAATGATTGTTAATAAGCACCAAATATTAGCACAGAGGCATTTCCGCAGCAGTTTATTCTGGCTGATCTTTAAAAAGATGAGCGTATAATTAAGGGCGTTCGTGCTGGCGTGAGACCAGGAACATTTGTCGGCAGCTTGCTCAGCCAGGGGAAGTGGGGTTATGATAAGTTTCACATCTGGCTTCATTACATACATTAATTAATACCCAGCTACCGAAATATACCGAATCATATTGCAATTAATGTTTTAGTCAAAAAACAGGGAGATTACTGTAAACATCTTTTCTGTTCGGCTGATATTCAGGTATAATAACAGTTCTTGATGGTGCATGAAGAATAGTTAGCTTAATTGAATTGACATACAGAATTTCAAAGTTACAAGCTCAAAGCTTTTGTGAACCACTGTTTTGAGTCCAATTTCTGTGTTTGAATACAGGGTGTTATGTTTATGAGAGGTCATCACGGCCAGTCTGGGATCAAACCTGTAACCTCCGGCATGAGCGACCAACACCGTATCTGTTACATCACTGCACCATTTGATTATAAAAATAATCAAGATTTTTATCTTCCTTATTGTTTCCCCCTGTGTATGCTTTACATATATATCTGATATGTATCAATTAACATTAAAACATAGTTAAACAATTAAACAATTATTTCTAACTGAATCTTGCATACTTAAAAGAAAAAAAACTGACGCAGATATTTAATTCCAAGGCAATCTGAACTAAATTGTTCAATTTGAAAGTGAAATGTTCGTTTAATTTGCCACAGCTGCGACAGTTTCCCTGTTGATTGTTCTGTAATTGTTTTTGTTTTTAGGATTTTTGTTTTGTGTTTCATTTTTTTTTAAAGCTTTTAAGTTTTGGTCTTTATGAGAGCCATTATCATGACAGTTGCAAATGAGGGTAAGGCGGAAATATGATCTGGGATTATTGATTTTGCCTCCATGAAGTTTTAACTTTTATAATTTGCATCTTGTATTAACCATTGTGTTATGTGTAACAAAATTTAAAGGGTGGAGCACAGAATCATGTGATTAAGCATCAGATCAAGGATTGGACGGTCATGGGTTTTAACCTTATCATAATCATGTGGCATCTCCTTGAGAATTTGATTGCTTACAGAATGTGAAGTGATTGCTTACAGAATGTGAAGTGTTTGCTTATACAGAATGTGAAGTGATTGCTTACAGAATGTGAAGTGATTGTTTACAGAATGTGAAGTGATTGCTTACAGAATGTGAAGTGATTGCTTACAGAATATGAAGTGGTTGTTTACAGAATGTGAAGTGATTGCTGACAGAATGTGAAGTGATTGCTTACAGATTGTGAAGTGATTGCTTACAGAATGTGAAGTGGTAATGGTTGCTTACAGAATATGAATGATTGCTTACAGAATGTGAAGTGATTGCTTACAGAATGTGAAGTGATTACTTACAGAATGTGAAGTGTTGCTTTCAGAATGTGAAGTGGTTGCTTACAGAATGTGAAGTGATTGCTTACAGAATGTGAAGTGGTTGCTTACAGAAAATAAAGTAATTGCTTACAGAATATGAAGTGATTGCTTACAGAATGTGAAGTGGTTGTTTACAGAATGTGAAGTGATTGCTTACAGAATGTGAAGTGATTGCTTACAGAATGTGAAGTGTTGCTTACAGAATACAAAGTGGTTGCTTACAGAATGTGAAGTGATTGCTTACATAATGTGAAATGATTGCTTTTAGATTGGTAAATTATGGAATGTAACTTGATTGCTTATATAGTGTAAAGTCACTCAGATTGCTTATAGAGTGCGAAGTGATAGCATATTGAATCTGAAGTGATTGTTTATAGTGTGAAGCCATTGCTTATTGTGGGAAGTGGTTGCTTATAGTGTGAAGTGATTGCTTATAGTGGGAAGTGATTGCTTAAAGTGTAAAATGATTGCTTAAAATGTTAAGTCATTGTTTATAGTTTGAAGTCATTGCTTATAATTTGAAGTGATGCTTAAAAGGTGTGAAGTGATTGCTTATAGTGGGAAGTGATTGCTTAAAGTGTAAACTAATTGCTTATAATGTTAAGTCATTGCTTATAGTGTGAAATCATTGCTTATAATGTGAAGTGATTGCTTAAAAGTGTGAAATGATTGCTTATAATGTGAAGTGATTACTTATAGTGTAAAGTGATTGCTTATAGTGTGAAGTGATTGCTTGTAGTTGGAAGTGATTGCTTAAATTGTAAAATGATTGCTTATAATGTGAAGTCACTGCTTATAGTGTGAAGTGATTGCTTATAGTGGGAAGTGATTGCTTAAAGTGTAAAATGATTGATTATAATGTGAAGTCATTGCTTAAAGTGTGAAGTCATTGCTTATAGTTGGAAGTGATTGCTTATAATGTGAAGTGATTACTTGTAGTGTTAAGTGATTGCTTATAGTGTTAAGTGATTGCTTATAGTGGGAAGTGATTGCTTATAGTGGGAAGTGATTGCTTAAAGTGTAGAATTATTGTTTATAATGTGAAGTGATTGCTTATAGTGTGAAATGATTGCTTTTAGTGGGAAGTGATTGTTTAAAGTGTAAAATGATTGCTTATACTGTGAAGTCACTGCTTATAGTGTAAAATGATTACTAATAGTGGGAAGTGATTGCTTATAGTGGGAAGTCATTGCTTATAGTTGGAAGTCTACTAATAGTGGGAAATGATCACTTATAGATGTGATTGCTTAAAAAGTTAGAAATGATTGCTTATAGTGGGAAGTGATTGCTTAAAGTGTAAAAGTGTAGCTTATATTGTGAAGTCATTGCTTATAGTGTGAAGTCATGGTTTACAATGTGAAGAGATTGCTTATATTGGGAAGATAATGCTTATAGTTGGAAGAGATTGCTTATAGAGTGGGAAGTGATTGTTTATAGTGGGAAGTGATTGCTTATAAAGGTAAATGAATGCTTATAGGGGGAAGTGATTGCTTATAAAGGTAAATGAATGCTTATAGTGGGAAATGATTGCTTACAATGTGAAGTGATTTCTTATAGTGGGAAGTGATAGCTTACAATGTGAAGTGATTGCTCATGGTGGGAAGTGATTGCTTATCGAATGGGAATGCTAATGCGGATCTTGGCTACAGCAGAATTATACATACAAATCTCAAACATTAGTGACTAAAATTGGTTAAATAACCTCTGATACAATTGGCGTCTGCTGACAATGCCTTTTGTTGAGAAGTGTTCTGCTAGCCCATTATCAGAAGACCTTGTAGTTTGTTGAGTTGGAATGTTAATTTGTTCTGATGATTTTCTGTCACTTTGACATTATCCGGTTTCCTGATTTATGAGATCGCGCATGAATCATTCTGCTCTTTGATTCCCATTGGAGTTGCAGCAGCCATGTTAAAAATATCGGAAAAAACATTACAAATGCTTAATGTTGTTTTATGAATTTAGGAGCAAGAAATGTCATGCGTTAATTTCAGATTTATTCAACTGATATGATATCATGTCTATAACATGATCATTGGCAATCAATACATGATGATTTTATTCTGCACAACAGATCCATTAGACGTTGATAGGGACTGCATTCATTTTCAAAGCATTTATATTTAAACTTTTTATGGTTAAAATAAAGGCAGTTATTAACAGAAATAAGATTTATTCTGTTTACATCATTATATGTATGGAACTGAATCTCATCATGTTTCATCCCTGACTGTACATGTTTTAGATCGTTACTTGATTTTTACTCATTTGTAGGGGAGCGGGCTGCATTTTACAAAAAACACTTGAAATAAGGCCAGACAAAAAAGAAATACCTGTGTTTAGTGGTACCCGACCGACCCTAAAATAGAGTCCTTACAATTTTATCTTTTTAATTTAGTACGAAAAACTATGGAACAGATCTGCTTAATGTGTCTAAACAATTATATTTGTTTGTTCTTTATTGATTTACTATCATAATTAGATTTTTATAGAACAGAAAACAAGTTGAAATCAATTTGCTCATAATAGTTCATTATTATAACATTTTCTGCATGAAAAAAAAATCACCTACCTACCCTTATTTTTGGGGTCAAGTAACCCTAAAGACAGGTGGTTCTTTTTTAGCCTAAAAATCACCCTAAGTCAATTTGACAACTTCATTGTATGTTCAAATTTTGATTGACATTTGAAATTATTCTATTTCCAGAAACTTCATCATTTTCTGCATGATTTGAGCCAACTTAAGGTCCATTAGAATGAATATCAAAAATATTATAAATACTTTTTGGTTTACGAAACACCCCCCAGAATCCTGAATTGCCCTTAGGGATGGGTGTGTGGGGAAAGTGTGAATTTGCTAGAAAAGGGAATTTTTAAAAAGGGGAACAATTTACAGAAAAAAGTGAGGAAAAACAAATGATTGCATGTATTATTTTCGGAAACAGGTATTCTATCAGGTATAGTATTAAAGGTTTTGGACACAAGTAAAAAAAAAAAAAAAATGGAAAAAATTTATAATCTTTCCGAAAGTTTCATAAAACTGCAGAGAATGTGATTGAAGGTTGGTGGTCTGCCTTCAGTATTACATCCACATCTCAATCTTAGTCTGACATTATCAGCTGACAGTATCGGAGATCTCCTCAACCGCCTCACAGTCGGTGGCCGTCAGTCAATGTTCATCCGGACTCATCAAGGATTCCTTCTCCTCTCAGATGTTTTATCAATGCCAGACATGTTCAATATGACGTGCTGTGAAGTGTGAATCGGTATAAAATATTACACTGAGGTTTTAGTTTTATGTGAATAAGATTACCAGTTTGCGGTAGCCTGGTTTGCTCAGTCAGTAGCGCTGCCTGACTATCAATCTAAGGGTTGTGAGTTTGTATCCCCTACCAGTCACAGTCTCTGGGATGATTGATATCTGGCACTGCGTGACATTGTCATGCTGATTCAAGTGGGAAAGCTATCAATCACTTGAAGAGATGGGTGTGTTCCAGTACTGGCTTAACCTCCAGGATCCCCAAAACAGTAACATTATAACATTAAATGCATGCATCTACACATATAACTATATGGTAACATGCATCTACATGTATAACTATATGGTAACATGCATCTACACGTATAACTATATGGTTACATGCATCTACATGTATAACTATATGGTTACATGCGTCTACACGTATAACTATATGGTAACATGCATCTACACATATAACTATATGGTAACATGCGTCTACATGAATAACTATATGGTAACATGCATCTACACATATAACTTTACAGTAACATGCGTCTACATGTATAACTTTACGGTAACATGCGTCTACATGTATAACTTTACAGTAACATGCGGCTACACGAATAACTTTACGGTTACATGCGTCTACACGTATAACTTTACGGTTACATTCGTCTACGCGTATAACTTTACGGTAACATGCATCTACATGTCTAACTTTACGGTAACATGCCTCTACATGTCTAACTTTAGGATAACATGCGTCTACATGTATAACTTTACGGTAACATGCGTCTACATGTATAACTTTACGGTAACATTCGTCTACATGTATAACTATACCGTAACATGCGTCTACATGTATAACTTTACGGTAACATGCGTCTACATGTATAACTTTACGGTAACATGCGTCTACATGTATAACTTTACGGTAACATGCGTCTACATGTATAACTTTATGGTAACATGCGTCTACATGTATAACTTTACGGTAACATGCGTCTACATGTATAACTATACGGTAAAATGTGTCTACATGTATTACTTTACGGTAACATGCGTCTTCATGTATAACTTTACGGTAACATGCGTCTACATGTATAACTTTATGGTTACATGCATCTACATGTATAACTATATGGTAACATATGTCTACATGTATAACTTTATGGTTACATGCATCTACATGTATAACTATATGGTAACATGTGTCTACATGTATAACTTTACGGTAACATGCGTCTACATGTATAACTTTACGGTAACATACGTCTACATGTATAACTTTATGGTTACATGCATCTACATGTATAACTATATGGTAACATATGTCTACATGTATAACTTTATTGTAACATGCGTCTACATGTATAACTTTATGGTAACATGCGTCTACATGTATAACTATATGGTAGCATGCGTTTACATGTATTAGTTCATGGTAACATGCATCTACATGTATAAATTTATGGTAACATGCATCTGCATGTATAACTTTATGGTTACATGCATCTACATGTATAACTATATGGTAACATATGTCTACATGTATAACTTTATGGTAACATGCATCTACATGTATAACTTTACGGTAACATACGTCTACATGTATAACTTTATGGTTACATGCATCTACATGTATAACTATATGGTAACATATGTCTACATGTATAACTTTATGGTAACATGCGTCTACATGTATAACTTTACGGTAACATGCGTCTACATGTATAACTATATGGTAGCATGCGTTTACATGTATAACTTCATGGTAACATGCATCTACATGTATAAATTTATGGTAACATGCGTCTGCATGTATAACTTTATGGTAATATGCGTCTACATGTATAACTATATGGTAACATGCGTCTACATGTATAACTTTACGGTAACATGCATCTACATGTATAACTTTACGGTAACATAAGTCTACATGTATAACTTTATGGTAATATGCGTCTACATGTATAACTATATGGTAACATGCATCTACATGTATAACTTTATGGTAACATGCGTCTACATATATGACTGTATAGTAACATGTTTTTTCTTTATTGCTACATGACATTTATCCACGGGTCATGATGTGCATGAGAAATGGTCATAAAGCAGCATCTACTGACATTGCAACATTGATTTTCAGATTATATACAGAAGGTGAGATTGGTAGTGAACATCAGATAATGTACGCAAACACCCGCAGGGTCAGGTGCGAAATAAATGCAGTGTGAAAAGAAACCGACTGTGAAACATAAAAAGAACTTGCAAGCTGTGTTATTTATCTAGGATAATCCAGTGGTTTTTAATTGTCATGCATTTTGTTGACAATTTTCTCAACGGTTTCTCTTTTGTCCCACTACATTGCAGCGGTGATACAGTCGAGTTAGAGAAGTTTGAGGTTTAACAGTCTCTAAAATAACTGACTCATTTGTGTTTGTCTGTATGTCCTATATTTGGTTAGATGTACGAGTCCTATCTATAGTTAGATGTTTTGCACGTTTAACAAGTCTGATGCATTATCGACAAGGACATTACCTTCACAGACCCATATCACTTGACATGCTTACTCTTCCAGCCTTGATTTTGGATCATTACATTGCCAATAATAAAGACATCATTGAAATTTGGATGACAGAGAGCCTAACAGTGTAGAAACTCATCTATCCCTTCTCCAGTTTCATATGGCTTAACTTAACCTGTCTCGCATGCGGAAGGTTGTGGTTTCAATCCCCAGCCAGGTCATACCAACTTTAAAAATGGTACTAGAAGCTTCCTCGCTTGACGCTCAGCATTTGGAAGAAAGTTCTAGGTCTGGTCGGCCCGGTGTCAGTATAATGTGACTAGGTGAGGTATCATACCATGTGTCGGCGGCAAGATACTTCAGTGTGACAGCGCTCAGAATACTGTCTCAAATAGACACCATCGCGATATGACTGAAAAATTGTTGAAAGCAATGCTAAACACCATACAACAACAACAACAACAACAACAACATCAACTTAACCTAAATCAGGTTAAGGAGAATAAATCAATCGCTAGATCAACATCCCCACCTGCCCCCCTAATTTTCATGCTGCCCCAACTCTTTTTATTTAAAAAAAAATTTGAAGAGAAAAGGAAGAAGATAATTTTATAACAATAAGAAAACTATAGCTGAATGAATAGACACTTTTTGATCCTGATCAACAAGTGCTTATTGCTTTAGGAATTGAATTTAAGACTGTTCTCTACCAAACATAAAGTTTGCTGTTGAGAATTGATAAATAATCCTTTTATTTTAAAATGGGTTTAATGCCATTTTCAACCGACTTCAGGATATATATAACATATCCAGTTTAATAGATTGAGGAGACCACTGTCCTTCTGCAGGTAATTACCAAACCTTCTCACATAAAGTTTTGTGACACCACTAGCTGCTTCTGAAGATCTTATCCTAAATCAGTCCATAAAAAAGAGTACATGCCATGCAATGAAAATATAGACTTTACATCAGGTTTTAAACTAGCATGTAGAGATTAAACATTACGTGTGAACATGGGTAAATCTTCATAGCCATTTCTTCATTGCAGTGTTCTTTTTGTATGCAGGGCAGATCTTTTATTGTTATTACTTGATTTGCATTTATTGCTCAGCTGCTGAAATCGAATCAAATTAATTAAAATGATGAAATAAAAAAATAATTATGATGGATGATATTGGAATCCAATTAAAATTTTCCATTGTTTAGGAATACAATACGGCTGATGATAGCTACCTGAGAGCTGCTGAAAATTTTGAAAAACAATTTAAAATTTAAGTGGGCTTAATTATTGGCATCTATAAACAACTTAAGCTGGCATTTCACTGATATGGATTTTACATCATGACCAAATAAGGAAATAACAAATTTTATTTCTAATGGTCTTTCATTTAACCATTTACTCGCTGATTTTCTACAATAGACTTTTCCGTCATATTCATCTGACTGTTCCATTAACATGTAAAAGGTTAGATATTTAACAATATTACAAAAAAAAATTTGCATTTTTGCATATAAATGCAAATTTTATAAAATATAATCAGATATGAACTAGAGTCTGAGTTTGAATGTGCTGAAGGGAAGTAATAACTGAAAAAAAAACAACCAAAACTCATTAATCAAAATCAGACAAAAACCAATGTTACACAAACACAAAAAAGTACAGCTAATCTGCCATTATAAACATTCTAGGGACATTTCCATACAGACAGATTCTATCGGGTTTGAAAACAAAAATCATTATTCTCATAGCTCGCAGTTCTGCAGTTTCTTAGAAGAAAAAACTGTCTCAATGGACGCTTTTGATGTTTTCCCATTAGCTGGTTATTGAGTTGAGCAATTAAGTATTTTGTTTTTAAAACGTTTTGTAATGCGAAATCAAATTTTGTCACTCTGTGTATGGAGGCAAGTCGAGATGCTAGTCTGTAGCTCCTGGAGTATTTGTATAATGGACTGATGATTCATTTTCTCTTCGGAGTCGATCACTGATGAACGATAGGATACTATGCCATCGTTCATACCGTGCTTTATTATATCGAGAGATGAAATGATGCAACTGGTTTTGATCAATGTGACGTGTAATGTAATGGGGACATAGGGAGCATAAAATCTTGATTGAAGGGCTGTAGTTCTACCAAAGGAAGCTTTTGATATCTTCCCACTTTTTAATTGTTTTTTTGTTCAGTTATTACAATGATTAGCTGTGTATGTTTTTTTTTTATATATATTCCAGTATTTCATTTAATGTTAAGGTCACTGATGCTATATATAACTTTCTTCACTATGTTTCAGTTCCTGGTAACAAATTTTTGATAGCTGTCAGTCTATTTTGTTATTTGTCTGTCAGTCCATTTTGTTAATTGTCTGTCAGTCTTAATAATCTGTTGGTCTATTTTGTTATTTGTCTGTCAGTCCATTTTGTTAATTTTCTGTCAGTCTTAATTATCTGTCAGTCTAATTTGTTATTTGTCTCAGTTTTTTTTTGTTAATTGTCTTCTGTCAATCAATTTTGTTAATTGTCTTCTGTCAGTCATTTTTGTTAATTGTCTTCTGTCAGTCTGTTTTGTAAATTGTCTTCTGTTAGTCTGTTTTGTAAATTGTCTTCTGTCAGTCTATTTTGTTAATTGCCTTCTGTCAGTCTGTTTTGTTAATTGTCTTCTGTCATTCTGTTTTGTTTATTTTCTTCTGTCAGTCTGTTTTGCAGTCTGTTTTGTTAATTGTCTTCTCTCAGTCTGTTTTGTTAATTGTCTTCTGTCAGTCTGTTTTTTTAATTGTCTTCCGTCAGTCTATTTTGTCAATTGTCTTCTGTCAGTCTATTTTGTTAATTGCCTTCTGTCAGTCTGTTTTGTTAATTGTCTTCTGTCATTCTGTTTTGTTTATTTTCTTCTATCAGTCTGTTTTGTTAATTGCCTTCTGTCAGTATGTTTTGTTAACTGTCTTTTGTCAGTCTGTTTTGTTAATTGTCTTCTGTCAGTCTATTTTGTTAATTGCCTTCTGTCAGTCTGTTTTGTTAATTGTCTTCTGTCATTCTGTTTTGTTTATTTTCTTCTATCAGTCTGTTTTAATAATTATCTTCTGTCAGTCTATTTTGTTAATTGTCTTCTGTCATTCTGTTTTGTTAATTGTCTGTCAGTTTATTTTGTTAATTGTCAGTCTGTTTTGTTAATTGTCTGTCAGTTAATTTGTTAATTGTCAGTCTGCTTTGTTAATTGTCTGTTAATCTATTTTGTTAATTGTCAGTCTATTTTGTTAATTGTCAGTTTATTTTGTTAATTGTCAGCCTATTTTGTTAATTGTCTTCTTTCAGTCTATTTTGTTAATTGTCTAAGTCACAGCTTATAATTATTTTGGGTATTTGTGGGGATGTGGATTTCTCTCAGAAAGGATTTAAACTCAGATGAAGTGAAAATATGTTTTAAAGTTAAGTCATGTGTCTCTCTGTCTGTCTGTCATTTTTATAACAGTACTACTCCTATTTTTAAATGAATTAGAATGAAATGAACATGTTAGTTGTATATCATATTGTTAGATGGCAGATTATATAATATTATAATGTTTATATTTCAGAAAATCTTAATTAAAATCTCTTTGTTTTACGAAATATTAATTATATCCCTGCAAACGAAGTTTGGGAAGTGGGTATGTAAGAGTCAGTGTGTTGGTTGGTTTGTTGGTCAGTCAGTCTATCAGAACTACTGCCACAATTTTTATTCATTTAATTACATTTGTGTGCTTTTTATTCCTATTGAATGTTTTTTATTCACTTGTGTTTTCAGTGGTTTACTCTCGGCAGGCATCAAAGTGAAGTATTTTGAAGATGTGCAGAGAGAAGTCATTTCAAAGGTAATATATCAGTAAAGCTTCCAATAAACCATTCAACCAATTACCAGAGTTATGACCCTTTTTGTAAATATGAAAAAAAAGGGTTTAGATACATGCTGATGTATTATAATTTCATATTTGCATCATGTATTGGTATAATTACCAGAAAATTTGCCATTATGCATGATTAATCTGCACTTTGAAAGGAACAGATAGCAAATTTGATAAATTTTGGGAAATTAGAAACTCAAATACGTTTATAGACTTTTTTTTTTTAAATATTTTTCTTTAGCTTTTAGAAATCGAGTCCAGTTTACTAAAAAAACTTAATGTGAGAAAGTTTGCCCGTTACTTCTCGAATTCATTCAGAGGTCTTCCTCCCACCAATAAAACTTATTATGCCAAATATTCTAACCTGAAATGTGTTGAAAATGGCATTAAATCCTATTCAAAAAAAGAAAAAGAGAAAAGGGGACATAACTCTGTTAGATGGATGAAATGGGTTACACAACAATTTATGCATTGACAAATAATGTATTTATCTTTCAAGTCTTTCCAAATATTACTCACCCCGAGTATAATCCATGGGTAAGTTCTGAAGCTAAAAAAGGTGGAAAAAAATTATTGTGCAGGCCTTAAATGGTTGGTTTACATGAGCCGCTATTTTGAAATTTGGACAGAAATAGAAAAAAAGTCTCCTCAAACATGCAGAAGATTTGCCATGTGCAACTTTCAGTTCTGTGTGCTCAAGGTCAATGTAGTTAAACTAATGTAGGTTTAGGTTGTTTGAATATTTAGTGTAATTTTGGAGTAAAAAAATAATTTGCTAGTGCATGTCGGAGATTTTGGTTTCCTTTGAAATTGGATTATTAAAATTAAAAAAAAAATAATTGTGAATTTTTCATCATGTATTCAAATTTTGACCCTCTGTTCTTACCATGGTGACAATGGATTCAAATTCTGACTAAGATTTGTAATTGTTACAGCATGTTTATACTTTTATTGACCAGTTATTATTTCGTAAATAAATAATGGGAACATTTGCATTTCCTTCTACTGCTAGATTTGTGCATGCATTTTGTTTGCATGTTTTGCAGCATTGATCATTACATGCGGATTTGATAAATCGAGGGTCCCATAATGTCTAGACGGTGCTTTTTTTTGTGAATTTTGAAAATCAATTTATTAATGTTGGATGGAATTGATTACTAAATTAAATCTTCGCTCTACTTTTTATGTTCATGATTCTGTTTGTTAACAATGTATAAAGACCCAGGTCAGCCTGCAAGTTAATTATTTTCCACTTTGCCGGGCCCGATTAACTCAGTCGGTTACGCGTCTGACTATCAATCCAGGGGTCGTGAGTTCGAATCCCCTGCCCGGCAACAGTCTCCGTGATGATTGATATACGACATTGTGTCTCATTATCATTTGTCTCTCACCACTGATTCAAGTGGGAAAGTTATCAGTTACTTGCGGAGATGGGGTGTGCTCGAGTACTGGTTAATCCCAGGAAACAGTGGTTAGGTTAACTGATTGTCTGTTAGCCCTCGATGGCATAAAAATGACGCTAAATATTAAATCAGTCAATCAATATTTTCCACTGCTGATTTAAACGGGAAAGTGATAAGTTACCTGAATAGATGAGTGTGCTTGCTTACTGGTTAACCTTCCAGCATCTCAGTAAAGAGTGGTAAGATTACCCTATCATCTGTAAGCCCTCAATAGCATTAGAATGACACTAAATATTCAAACATTGAACACATGGTCTGATTAGGAACCACATTATTTGATGCACAGTCAATAAATACTATTGAATATCTCCCATGTAATATAACGAAAATTGAATGGTTAACAAAACAAGGGTCCAAGGGTCTAGAAGACTAAAGTTATAGTATTACCTAAAACTGTTACCGGTAATTCAGTTTATAAACTTGTTTATTTTACTTTGATAATGAAACGAGTTGTTACAACTGAGACAAATCACGCTCAGAGTCTTCCTGGGTTGAACCAGTACTAAGCATATGCAGAAAAAGTGTCTTGCTCAAGGACACCGCACGTAGCCGTGGCGGAGGATCAAACCCACAATCATGGGTCCAATGCTCTACCACTGGACCAAGCACTCTGCCTAGCACTGTTGTACACATCAGCAACTTATACACATTTATGGAAATGAAAACTTAATATAAGATATAAAAACATAAGATATAAAAACTTAATATAAGATATAAAAACATAAGATATAAAAACTTAATATGAGATATAAAAACATAAGATATAAAAACTTAATATAAGATATAAAAAACATAAGATATAAAAACTTAATATGAGATATAAAAACATAAGATATAAAAACTTAATATGAGATATAAAAACATAAGATATAAAAACTTAATATAAGATATAAAAACATAAGATATAAAAACTTAATATAAGATATAAAAACATAAGATATAAAAACTTAATATAAGATATAACTACTTAAAGTAAGGAAATGGTATAGATGATAGGATGGTGGCCACTCGCGTCAGAGGTCGTGAGTTTGATCATAGTCTCAAACCCATTTCTGCTTAAAAACAATATCCAGTACAAGTTTTACCCCCCAAAAAATCTAACATAACCACACAATTGAGCTAAAGTAAATTTGTAAAAATGGAATAAAACGAGGAGAAAAAAAGAGAAACTGTGCATAAAACTTCGAGAATAAGCATTATTTAAACAGGTTTTGACACCATTTTACTATAGTATAATAAAAATAATTTAGGATTAAAAAAGAAATATATAGCATAAAAACTGCATTAAAATTTTAATATAGCTAAGATTTGAACTGAGATTATCATAAATAAATTTTGAAGATTTAAGTGGCATAGTGAAAAAATAATCCATAGAAAATATCTGCTTTAATTTTTTATGTTAAAAAAAAGTATCTGTATCGTACCATCAGACTTCTGGAGTTAAGTGATTGATTGTTGAAAATGCGATACATCTCGTATCTAGAATCAAGATACAGGCATTAAGTACATTCCTAAATTCTATTACGCCATTTTTGTGTGAAGAAAGCATTGTAAAGCAATTAAAAGCATTCTTTGTCAGTCATCTGTCAGCAGATGTGTTTGTTTTTTTTCTTCTTTTATTTTTTGGCTTTACCCCTCGCTAGATTTGTTTTTGATCCGGAAAACGTTATTTGGCTCTTTTAGTAAGACGTCTGTTTGTTCGCGTAGATTTATCAGGTTCTGTAATGTAGAAATCAGCATTCTGCATGCTGCAGTTGCAATACAATATCTTCTCTGTGTGTTCCAGGGAAAAATAAAGTCACTCTCTTCTGTTTTGTGATGGCATCCATTTAATGCAATGTTGTTTCCATTTTCTCACATAAAGTTTTGGCTCAAACCCACAACCTCAGTGGTGAGAGGTCAAACCCACAACCTCAGTGGTGAGAGGTCAAATCCACAACCTCAGTGGTGAGAGGTCAGTTATATCCAGACAACTTGGACAAGGAGAACTCGAATATTGATCAATTATGTACGGCATCAAATTGAAGAGAATTATAACAAAAAGATTCAATGTGAAAAGAAATAAATGCTCAATTTTCAGTTATTTATGACAATATCATTTTATTATTATTAATTTATGTATAAAAACGAACTTATTTAATTGTATTATGTTATGACAGTCTAGGGATAGAATAAAACATAACTCCCTAAAGCATCAGGTTATTTAATATACATGATGAATCTTAATAAAACTGAGCAACAATATGGTAATAAAAATCTCGATATTTTTTATATCATGAAAAAAATCTATATCAACTGAGAACATTGTAGAAATAAATCAATGATAGGTCGAGAGATTATGGCATTCTGGCAAGCATGGAACAAAAAAGAAGTAAAAAAATCCATCTTTTTATACTAGAAAAGAGAAATGAATCATTGATAGAAAATGATGAGGCAGACAATTGCCGCAGGCTCAGAAGCTGAAGAGTGATTTTAAATTGGCAGAACACATTTAAATCTGGTTTTATCAAATGTGTCAAATTGGAGTAATTTTCTGATAAGTTGAAATTGGTTTTCTATTTGGAGAGTGCTTGTATGGTGTGCACAATAAAACAAGTGAAGTAAGAAATTGTTGGCGGAATACAGTGCAAGACAAATATGTTTATAGGAATAAATTTTACTTGTTGAATGTTTATGTAAAATGTACCAAATTCAAACTAAAAGCACCCTGAGGGTTCATGCACACATTGCTCGTTATAATATGTAAGTTAATATCTCATGAATGCTCAGTTAAAATCTTTTCCTAGGTCAATCATAATAAATCAATTGCTAGATTATTATCCCCTCCCGGCCTCTAATTTTCTGGGTGGTCATACCCAGTGATATCTGGGTTCAGATGGCAGTATAATGTGACTGGGTGGTCATACCCAGTGACATTTGGGTTCAGATGGCAGTAAAATATGACTGGGTGGTCATATCCAGTGACATCTGTGTCCAGATGGCTGTATAATGTAACTGGGTGGTCATACCCAGTGACGTCTGTGTCCAGATAGCAGTAAAATATGACTGGGTGGTCATATCCGGTGATGTCTGGGTCCAGATGGCAGTATAATGTAAATGGGTGGTCATACCCAGTGACATCTGTGTCCAGATGGCAGTATAATGTGACTGGATGGTCATAGCCAGTGACGTCTGTGTCCAGATGGCAGTAAAATATGACTGGGTGGTCATATCCAGTAATGTCTGGGTCCAGATGGCAGTATAATGTAAATGGGTGGTCATACCCAGTGACATCTGTGTCCAGATGGCAGTATAATATGACTGGGTGGTCATCATCATAACCCAGTGACGTCTGTGCCCAGATGGCAGTATAATGTGACTGGGTGGTCATACCCAGTGACATCTGTGTCCAGATGGCAGTAAAATATGACTGGGTGGTCATTTCCAGTGATGTCTGGGTCCAGATGGCAGTATAATGTAAATGGTTGGTCATACCCAGTGACGTCTGTGTCCGGATGGCAGTATAATGTGACTGGGTGGTCATACCCAGTGACGTCTGTGTCCAGATGGCAGTATAATGTGACTGGATGGTCATACCCAGTGAGGTCTGCCCAGATGGCAATATAATGTAAATGGGTGGTCATACCCAGTGACATCTGGGTCCAGATATATGGCAGTGTTTATATTACTTCATTACCTTCCTAACCTAGATGTCTTGAATAAAAAAATCACTGACTAAATATTTTTTGACTACTTAAAAGTTAAATTTCACAGATACTTTCAACTACCTCTTGGATCTGTACCAGAGTATACCGTTAATCTATAAGCCTGAATACACATGTAAACTGACTTTATTACACAGATACTTTCAACTACCTCTTAGTTCTGTACCTGAGTATACCGTTAATCTGTAAGCCTGAATACACATGTAAACTGACTTTATTACACAGATACTTTCAACTACCTCTTGGATCTGTACCTGAGTATACTGTTTATCTATAAGCCTGAATACACATGTAAACTGACTTTATTACACAGATACTTTCAACTACCTCTTGGATCTGTACCTGAGTATACTGTTAATCTATAAGCCTGAATACACATGTAAACTGACTTTATTACACAGATACTTTCAACTTCCTCTTGGATCTGTACCTGAGTATACCGTTAATCTATAAGCCTGAATACATAGTCTTGTAAACTGACTTTATTACACAGATACTTTCAACTACCTCTTGGATCTGTACCTGAGTATACCATTAATCTAAAAGCCTGAATACACATGTAAACTGACTTTATTACATAGATACTTTCAACTACCTCTTGGATCTGTACCTGAGTATACCATTAATCTATAAGCCTGAATACACATGTAAACTGACTTTATTACAGAGATACTTTCAACTACCTCTTGGATCTGTACCTGAGTATACTGTTAATCTATAAACCTGAATACACATGTAAACTGACTTTATTACACAGATACTTTAAACTACCTCTTGGATCTGTACCTGAGTATACCATTAATCTATAAGCCTGAATACACATGTAAATTGACTTTATTACAGAGATACTTTCAACTACCTCTTGGATCTGTACCTGAGTATACCATTAATCTATAAGCCTGAATACACATGTAAACTGACTTTATTACAGAGATATTTTCAACTACCTCTTGGATCTGTACCTGAGTATACCATTAATCTATAAGCCTGAATACACATGTAAACTGACTTTATTACATAGATACTTTCAACTACCTCTTGGATCTGTACCTGAGTATACCGTTAATCTATAAGCCTGAATACACATGTAAACTGACTTTATTACACAGATACTTTCAACTTCCTCTTGGATCTGTACCTGAGTATACCATTAATCTATAAGCCTGAATACACATGTAAACTGACTTTATTACAGAAATATTTTCAACTACCTCTTGGATCTGTACCTGAGTATACCATTAATCTATAAGCCTGAATACACATGTAAACTGACTTTATTACACAGATACTTTCAACTACATATTGGATCTGTACCTGAGTATACCATTAATCTATAAACCTGAATACACATGTAAACTGGCTTTATTACACAGATACTTTCAACTACCTCTTGGATCTGTAACTGAGTATACCATTAATCTATAAGCCTGAATACACATGTAAACTGACTTTATTACAGAGATACTTTCAACTACCTCTTGGATCTGTACCTGAGTATACCATTAATCTATAAGCCTGAATACACATGTAAACTGACTTTATTACACAGATACTTTCAACTACCTCTTGGATCTGTACCTGAGTATACCATTAATCTATAAGCCTGAATACACATGTAAACTGGCTTTATTACATAGATACGAGCTAGTTGTGGAGAATGGTTCAATATGTTGTTGTTGTTGTATGATGTTTAGCGTCGCTTTTAACAATTTTTACTACTTGAGACAGTATTCTGAGCACTGTCACACTGAAGTATCATGCCGCAGACACATGGTATGTTATCCCACCCAGTCACATACTGACACTGGGCCGACCAGTCCTTACACTTTCCTCTAAATGCTGAGCGTCAAGCGAGGAAGCTTCTAGTACCATTTTTAAAGTCTTTGGTATGACCCGGTCGGGGATTGAACCCACAACCTTCCACATGCGAGGCAGACGCTCTACCACTAGACCAATATCAATACGGTTCAATATGTAATATGTTATTGTTGAGAAGTGGTAGTTCAGTGTCAATTTTAATTTTTGAAATAATTTGACAAAAGTTTATTCCACTGCTGTTTTCCAATTCTGAAAAATGATTCATGCATTATTTGCGAGTAGGATGTCATGGGTGACGACATTGATAAATTATGCCAATGATTCATGAATATGTTTTCCTTCATAAAAAATATTTTCTTACGAATTCTTACACTAATGGTCATACTCGCTCATGTCACATCTCTCATGACTCGCAGCAATACTGCATTAGCGCTTCTAGGTTAAAGTAAAACTCAATGGAATCTACAATTATCTATTTATTCAACTTGATGTGTGGAGCCAAAATTTCATGTTTGTTTTTCTTAATAAAAAAATCTGATGCATCAGCAATGGGAAATCAATTGAAACACATAAACAATATTGAACACATTTTGGCAGACATCACCAAAACATTTTCGAAAGTCTCCTGTAAGTCATGAATATTGCTGTAATTCGTGGAACAATAACTGTCCAGAGATAAATAATGGCCCAATAGAGATAAGCTTTATTGCTATCATTTGTAAAGATAGATTGAGGTATTGTCTGGAAGTGCCTACTGGTGTGTTTGGCACTTGTTCATGTTTGTGTAGGCAATATCTACAGGCTATCTAAGTCTATCTACAGACTATCTAAGTATGTCTACAAGCTATCTAAGTCTATCTACAGGCTATCTAAGTATGTCTACAGGCTATCTAAGTCTGTCTACAGGCTATCTAAGTCTATCTACAGGCTATCTAAGTCTATCTACAGGCTATCTAAGTATATCTACAGGCTATCTAAGTCTGTCTACAGGCTATCTAAGTCTGTCTACAAGCTATCTAAGTCTATCTACAGGCTGTCTAAGTCTGTTTTCAGGCTATCAAAGTCTGTCTACAGGCTATCAAAATCTGTCTACAAGCTATCTAAGTCTATCTACAGGCTGTCTAAGTCTGTCAACAGGCTATTGAAGTTTGTCTACAGGTTGTCTAAGTCTTGTCTACAAGCTATTTAAGTCTATCTACAGGCTGTCTAATTCTAGCTAAAGGCTATCTAAGTCTGTCTACAAGTTATCTAAGTCTATCTACAGGCTATCTAAGTCTATCTACAGGCTGTCTAAGTCTGTCAACAGGCTATCTAAGTCTGTCTACAGGCTGTCTAAGTCTTGTCTACAAGCTATCTAAGTCTATCTACAGGCTGTCTAAGTCTGTCTAAAGGCTATCTAAGTCTGTCTACAAGTTATATAAGTCTATTTACAAGCTATCAAAGTCTATCTATAAGTTATCTAAGTCTGTCTACAAGCTATCTAAGTCTATCTAAAGGCTATCTAAGTCTATCTACAGGCTATCTAAGTCATTCTATAGGCTGTCTAAGTCTGTCTACAAGCTATCTAAGTCTATCTACAAGCTATCTAAGTCTATCTATAGGCTATCTAAGTCTGTCTACAAGCTATCTAAGTCTATCTACAAGCTATCTAAGTCTATCTACAGGCTGTCTAAGCTTGTCTACAGGCTATCGAAGTATGTCTACAGGCTGTCTAAGTCTTGTCTACAAGCTATCTATGTCTATCTACAAGCTATTTAAGTATATCTACAAGCTATCTAAGTCTGTCTACAGGATACATAAGTCTGTCTACAAGCTACCTAAGTCTGTCTTCAGGATACATAAGTCTGTCTACAGGATATCTAAGTCTATCAACAGGCTATCTAAGTCTGTGTACAGGCTGTCTAGGTTTTGTCTACAAGCTATCTAAGTTTATCTACAAGCTATATATGTCTATCTACAGGCTATCTAAGCCTATCTACAAGCTATATGAGTCTGTCTACAGGATATATAAGTCTGTCTACAGGCTATCTAAGTCTATCTACAAGCTATCTAAGTCTGTCTACAGGGTATCTATGTCTATCTACAGGCTATCTAAGTCTGTCTTCAGGGTATCTAAGTCTATCTACAAGCTATCTAAATCTGTCTACAGGGTATCTAAGTCTATCTACAAGCTATCAGTTCTGTCTACAGGGTATCTAAGTCTATCTACAGGCTATCTAAGTCTGTCTACAGGGTATCTAAGTCTATCTACAAGCTATCTAAGTCTGTCTACAGGCTATCTAAGTCTATCTACATGCTATCTAAGTCTGTCTGCAGGATATTCAAGTCTATCTACAGGCTATCTAAGTCTATCTACAAGCTGTCTAAGTCTGTCTACAGGCTATCTAAATCTGTCTACAGGCTAAATCTTTCTACAAGCTGTCTAAGTCTGTCCAGGCTATCTAAGTCTGTCTACAGGCTATCTAAATCTGTCTACAGGCTGTTCAAGTTTTTCTATAGGCTATTCAAGTCTGTCTACAGGCTATCTAAATCTATCTACAGGCTATCTAAGTCTATCTACAGGCTATCTAAGTCTGTCTTCAGGCTGTCTAAGTCTATCTACAGCTATCTAAGTCTGTCTACAGGCTATCTAAGTCTGTCTACAAGCTATCTAAGTCTATCTACAGGCTATCTAAGTCTGTCTACAGGCTATCTAAATATGTCTACAGGCTATCTGAGTCTGTCTACAGGCTAGTTTGTCTACAGGCTATCTAAGTCTATCTACAAGCTATCTAAGTCTGTCTACAGGCTATCTAAATCTGTCTACAGGCTATCTAAGTCTGTCTACAAGCTATCTTAGTCTATCTACAGGCTATCTAAGTCTGTCTACAGGCTATCTAAATCTGTCTACAGGCTATCTGAGTCTGTCTACAGGCTTAATCTATCTACTAGCTATCTAAGTCTGTCTACAGGCTATCTAAGTCTGTCTACAGGCTATCTAAGTCTGTCTACAGGCTATCTAAGTCTATCTACAGGCTATCTGAGTCTTTCTACAATTTTTAGTGTTCTTCAGTTTGAATGAGCCCGTGTGGTTCTGGCTAAGAATAGAATCACTGCCAATCTCTGCAGAGGGGTAGGAATCCTACGAATAGGTGTCATGTTCATTTTATAATTTTTTGTCATGTTCACTATTGTGGTTAAATTATCAACCCCTGCATGGTTTCGGGGAGCCATATGAGTGATGGCAAGAATAGGACCACTGTGGCTCATGCATGTTGTAAGAAGCGACAATTTGAGTAATACGATAGAAATTGCTGAAACTCTGCGGTTCTGCAGGTATCAAGGTTCTAGGTTTATTCTGCATATTCATTTGTTTGTGTATTTTTGTTTAATTCTGTATGTTAATTTGTTGTCTTTGTACATGTAGAGTGAACCTGGAATCTTCCTTCCTGTTGGCATCGAATAACCTATAATGTGTTGGTACGCCGTAAAACCCTATTCATTCATTCAGCCAGTGAATGCTTATGGTAATGTTTTGTGATTTGTTTCATTATATGTAGAGTCCACTGTGACCAAGTGGGCTAAGGCACCGTATTTTTCATTTGAGTTAAAAAAACTTGCACAGTAGTTATGTAACCATGATATCTTTGTCAAGTTCTTGAACTGGTCAGATTGGATAATTTTTTTTACAATTATGGCCTTTGAATCATCAAAAATGCATTATTTGATGGTGTGTACACTCTAGGACTTGCAGTTTTTATTTGATCCTCATAAAACTTACACAATAGTTATATACATGCAGCTATAATGTCCAAGACAAGTTTTTGAACTGGCCATATTGGGTAATTAATGTTGGAGTTAATGCCCTTGAATTGTCAAAAAATGTGTTATTTGAACTTGTGACTGCATCTAGCACTTGCCATTTTCATTTAATCTTTGACAGACTTGCACAGTTAGTATGTAACCATATAATATATTGAACGAGTTCTTGAACTGACCAATCAGATAAATTTTGTCAAGAATTAAAGACCTTGTCAAAAAATGTGTGTATTTGTTGTTGTGTGCACTCTAGCACTCATAGTATATATTTCTTCTTCATTACACTTACAAAGCTGTCATGTAACCATAATATCTTGGACAAGTTCTTGAACTGACCAAATATGATAATTGATGTTGGTTGTTATGGTAATTGAATTGACAAAAATTGCATTATATGAATTGATGTACCTGCAAAAACTGCCATCTTTGGCATTGTCTCCTCTGCCATAGGTGAGCAATTTAGGGCCAATCTGGCCCTTTTGTTTTATGTTCTCACTTACCATCGTAAACCATATACGATCATATTTGGCTCAGTGCAGCATGCTTAACTTCAAGTGAACAGTGTCTGTTTTACCCCAAATATTTGGTGAAATTTGGCCCCATTCCCCCCTTAAAAAAGTTGGGGGGGGGGGGGGTCCGCCAATATCAGAAAAATTCCCCTCAAAACAAAACAAAAAAGTTTTTTAGTGGGGTTTAATGCCAGTTAAACAATATAAAACAATAAAGTACAGGGATGTTGACATGTTAACTGTTTTAAATGTACATGCTAATGATATCTTTTGGTTTTGTTTTTTTATTTTACAACTTATTAACCCGAACACTCATTTTTCCCCCTTCAAAGGCACCGACCCCCTTCCCCTTAAAGTAAAAAAAACACTAGTGGATATCTTGGTTCCCTCCCCTTTAATAACAATTTGTGTCAATTTGTGCTTCCCTGACTAGACTTTAACAGATGCAGAATCACTGTAACATTTTTCTATCGAGTTTTCTGATCGTCTTCATCACTAGATTTTCAAAAAAAACACTTTTAGAACAGCAGACGATTTGACACCATTTTGGATAACTGATAACCGGCTTCACACAAATGATGTGTTAATGACACAGAAAGCCATGCTCTATTTCAATTGAACTGTTCTCGGTTTAGTTTCGAAATGTGTGAAATACGTGTTTTAAGGATTGTCACTGCGTAGTGGTAATCTTGATCTTTTAAAGTTTTTTTTTACTGGGTATTTAATTTTGATATAATGATGATAATAATAATAATAATAATAAAGTCTTTATTTAAAGAGAAAACACAGCTGGAACAATCTCCAATCTTCTCAGATGTGGTCCTCTATTATATACATGTTAACAAAAGTGAATAGTGACAAAATATTTGATTTTTTTTTTAAAAAATTAATGTGTGAAAGCGTAATACTGTATCTTATTCGGACCTCTGATATGCCATACTAAAGTAGAAGAATCCTCCATGGGTACTAGGTTAAGATAGGGAGATTCTAACGCCGGGGGCGAGGTTATAAGGTTTTTTTAATGATTTGACTCGTTATAACAAAATAAATACCTTAAACTTTCTATCTCAGCTCTGCATTAATCCTTTCATATTTGAGGCCGAGTCGAGTGTTTGCACTTTAATTTGTGTTTTTATATGAATCCTGGATATGGATATTGTGTTTCAGTATATAAAACTTCAGGGTTATACATTATGTTATATTGTTAAAAGAAAGTGATTGTATACTCTTGAGGTTTCATAGCTCAGATGTGGATTGAAAATTATTGTTTTTGCAAGTTAAAAGTTTATGCAATTGCTGTAAAAAAAAAAAGTTAATTTCTACCCTGTTGACCGCCCTATCTCTCTTTATTATTTGAATACCAGTTCCTGGAACTGATTCTATAGGTCTGCATCTGTGTAAACTTTTCTCTGCCATTTTCTGAAGTTTGCCAGTTATTCGTGGAAGAACTACGGTTTTATTTAGATTCAAGTCATTTTGAGGTCTTTTTTTTTCACCAGTAGACTGTATTGAAAAATAGCATTAAAAAAACATTCTACCTCAGGTTTATTCAATAAAGAGCCCTTTTGATAATCTTTAGTTTGACTTTCCACTCAATCTTGATCTTGCACACTAGCAGATTTAGAGAGTGGACAGTGAGTCTGGGTCTGGACCCACTACTGATATTTTCAGATTTAAAAAGAGGTACCTATTTTAGCGAAATATGAGATCTCTTTAATATTTATGAAATACATAAAATCTGCATTGGTGTCTCACCACTGTGCACCCCCCCCCCCACCCCCCCCCCCCCCCATCCAACACACACACCCTTACCCCCTCCCACTCATGCATCTGCCTATAGTGCCTTTGACTCAATCTTCCATGTTTACTCACCGCTACGTGAGTCTCTTGAACAGAAAAACATAAACCGTAACATGCTGCTGCATTTCTGTTCAGGAGTTAATATTGTACATGATTGTACTTTGTCTACAAGTTAATAAATAAGTTAATGCCTTTCATCACCAACACATGTCACAACTAAAATTAGTTGCATACTAATCCAAATATTATTGCCTGTTATTTATGCTAGTAATAAATAGAAAATCCAGGATAAAAATCACATCCACATCTTTTCTTCATTTGTGTTGTTTTATGAACCAACTTGTCATTTGATGATTTCCCCATGTTAAATTGTTCGCTGATTTATTGAGTGTCATATCTAGCTATGGACGTGTTAAATTGGGTGCTGCCTGGCCAAGATGGCTCAGTCAGTAGGGCATCTGACTGTCAATCCAGGGTTTGAATCCCTGTCTGGCCATATTCTCCAAGGCAAATGACAACAAGACGCAATCATATATCAGTCATCCCAGAGTCTATAGCCAGACAGGGATTCAAACTTCCACTACTGATGAGTGAGAAAGTAATCAGTTACTTGTGGAGATGGGTACACACCTGTACTGGTTAACCTTTCAGGATCCCAGGTAAGGACGGTTAGGTTACTGATCATCTGTTACCCCTTAATGGTATGAAAATGATGCTGAATATTCGAAAAAACAAAGTCATTGGTCAATATGTACCGGTACTATTTGTTACTAATATTATAAATAGAAATGCATAACTTCATGTTCTGTTTATTACTTGCAGAATTAACATGGTTCAGATTCATTCTTAGGTCTTCCACCAATAAACTGCTGCCATACATAATTCACTTGTAAAGTGTTAAAAGGGTATTAAACCCATTCAAATTATCTTAATGTAATATTTTAAAACCAGCTACAATAATTTATCTTACGCTTTACAAGTCTTTTAGTTGTGTATGCGCATGTTTGGAATCTTTTACAGCAACATTTTCCTCTGAAAATTGAGATTTATTTTTAAAACCACAGACTGTCTGGTGTGTCCATGTGTCAGAATTCAGCCATAAATTTCTCCTCTGCAGAGACATGCTTCTTAGAATTTTTTTTTTATAGTTTTAAATTCTGTCTCGCGGGACCAATTGTCATTATGAGGAAGTTGTTTGGATAGTTTAAAAAGAGGTTTGAATCGGGTACATAACACGCAATGCTTTCTGTCTCTAAGTACATTTCTCCTCTGTGATTTTGTTACGAGCATACTAGCAACTACATATTTTATCTCCCGCTGAATGAACATTAGATGTAGGTTTGACTTTGTCTGCCCATATTTTCATGTGTTTTGTCTTTTCTGTGGGAAATAATTTTGTGGTCGATTTAAACTTGTTGATTTTACGATTTTGCTTGGACAAGCCATGCTTGAAGTTTCCCTGAGTTGAACCATGCAGTACTAAGCATATGCGGATAAGGTTTCTTGCTGAGGGTCACAATACATACCAATGGGGAAGGGGATCAAATCCAACCCCCCTCTCCCTCCCCCTACAAGAAATTTGGATCATACCCTACCCCTGGATCACGGGTGCCACAATATAACTTTATAATTGTTGGATTGATTATTATTATTACAGAATGGTTCACATGTATATTTCCAGTTTTTTGAGTATTATTAAAAGTTACCCATTAAGAATTTTTGAAAATATCATAGCTCTATAGAGTTATTGCCCTTGTTCATTTGAAATTTGTGTTCAATTTGGCAAACAGTTACTCCATGTGAGTAACTGGTCGTCCAATCAGGATCAGCATTATTTGGTTCAGAGTAAGTTGATTCTTAATTGCTGTGGGATATGAATTTTGCTTTTTCTGCTTGTGTTTTCATCTGTTTGTCTCCCCATGTTTTCATCTGTTTGTTTAGTTTAAACATATTTTATTTCAATTATTTTGAAATGGGGTTGGGCCACAAGTTCTTCCAACTTAGATTCGGTCCTCCCACCACAAGTTACAAATTTACAGTTTTACAGTCTGTTTGTCTGTCTGTTCAGGGAATAAAGTGAGTAAATGGCAATCCAACATTATTTGACTCAAAGACAGTAAATTCATACAAACTGTGAATCCTTCCAAATGAAAAAAATGGAACAAGATATCTAAAAGTGTTGATGGACAGATTACAGAAATGAAATGGGTTAATTTGTTTGAGCAGAAGTCAAAGTTACCCGTTACCCTGGAGACCAATAGTGATTATTTCTGAATGTGTTTGTGATGGAGATGTGACATGATTTGAAACATTAGCGTTTCTCCTATAAATGTATAAACAAATGGCTGAGGATGCGAGTATATATTTTATGATCTGAGTGTAGAGTAGCTTCACTTGTGAAAAACGTCACCTGAGGATTCCGGCTGAACATGTTACTCCGGAATAGTTTGTTGTTTTCTTCCTCAAATACAATTACGTGATTATTTTATTTCCCAAAGGTGCTGAACACTTTTTATTTTCTCGTTTTTGTTCGCGAAAAGGTTGCACTTGGCTATCAGCTTGTTTCAGATATGTTGTTTGTTTTGATCTACTTGATAAACAATGAGTGTGCTATTATATTCGTCAGACAAAATTGCACTTTTTAATTTTATTATGTCTAATGATATATAGCTGGTAAAAAAGCTCCTTATCAATTCTGCAATAATTTAAAAACCTTTTATAAAAATCAAGTGGCTACAGTATATAATTAGATTATTCATTTTAAAAAAAAAACAAACAAAAAACAGAACCAGTTTCTATGTTCTTTTAAAAAATCGGCGCTTCATCGAGGGGAGAATGCCAAAATTAAAATCACAGTGATGAGAGGTAAAACTGTCTCTAGAAATATTTTCATGAGAAATAAACCATGGTAAGAAATTCAAAAAACACACAAAATAACATCTTACTACCTCAAAGTGTAATTACAAATGCATACACATCAAAATGATGATTTAAAAAATAAAATGAAAGTTTACATATAAATAAAGATTATACCCCAGTTGTATATCAAAATTTGACCATCGTTGTGAAGATGGTTTGAAAAAGGAAAAAAAATGAATAAATAAATGATACATTCAAACACAACAACATCAACATTGCAGTAAATTTTCTTTAAAATCATTAAATATTAAAATGTACTCAGTTTCTTTGAACACGGGGAAGATCAGGCTCCTGTTTCATAAACATGCTGAATATTTAAAAACTAAAATGTTAGAAAAGCAGCAAGATGATCATGATTTTAGACTGGCCAAGTAAAAAATGTTAGAAAAGCAGCAAGATGATCAAGATTTTAGACTGGTTCAAGTAAAAATGAATATGGTTTCTTTGATATTGATTATATTATAATAAATAAATAACCAGTCAAAGTTAAGTATTTAAGTCAAATGTTTGTGAACCAGAAGCCAGGTTTGAGGAATGAAGAAAACAACACAAAAACAATAAATCACGAAGTCTGGCAATATATGCCTTCGTCAATATTTAGCCCAAAATCATTGAAAGATTACCTTCCTGGGAGAAGTGACAGTTGTAATTGTTGTGTTGTGATTGATTGATGATGATACAGAGAGGCTGTTGTTGATGGGTGAGCTGTGCTATGGTATAGATGTATTACAGAACAGAAACTGTTGAAGATGCTATATACAGGAAGTTGAGTAATGGATACCAGTACTTCATATCTATCATCGTTATGTTACTAAACTTCTATGAAACATTCACCCACACAACTTAAAATATTAACAGTTAAGAAGGTATTTTATAAGAACGAACTGAGTGCTATACAACCATTTATTATTAGCCTTGCTTTTAATTGGCTGCCATCGTATAAGCAATTATGTTCACAAAGAGCCCTTCTTTTTTAAACAGGTTGCCTGTGTTTTTATAATGACCATGACCTTTTTCCATTTCAGACTGTGGAACATTGTTACTATCAGGGAGTGGTCAAGAGAGATGCATGGTCAGCAGTAGCAGTGTCCACTTGTGATGGAATCCGGTAAGACTGTTGGTCAATTTTTATATTACCCTTTTTAAGAAAAAAATGTTGTCAGGCATTTATTACAGGGACCTTGCTTTTAAATCTCGCCCCTAGGGCGCCTGGACACCTGGGGCCTATTCCACTAATTTTGTAAGTTTGCAAATTTCTCTTAGTATAAAATTTGTTATGAAAAAAAAAGAGTTGGGGAAATTCATTTACAGGTACACTTATTTTACGATCTTTTGAAAGCCTTATAAAAAGTATTCTTTCTAAAATTTGCAAAATACTGCACAAATGAAACGTCCCCTAAGATGTCTCAATTCATAGGAAATTCTTAATACATTTATTAACCCTTTACTCCATAGATATGCGTTTTCCCGCACCAATCACTGTAGAAGGCCTTTGAAAACAGTTCAGGAAGAGTTCAGATTGCTCATAACGAGCAATCTGAACACTTCCTGCACTGTTTTCCACTCTGTCGGTTAATATAAACGTAATTCAACCAATATTTCAAAAGCCGTCTATATTAGATGTCAAAAGGCGTCTATATGAAGTAAAGGGTTAAGGTTAATTAAATGACTACAGGTTCACAAGTACTGCATGTCAGCATGTATTATCCTCTGTAAACTTTTGGACCATTTAATAATCTCGAGAGAGTGATTTGTACAACACCCCTGTATGCAATTCAATAAACCCTGGTATCAGATGTTAGTTCTGCAGTGTAGGTAGATGGTGAGGTGAAGCCAGATGTTTTGAGAATGTTTTTGCCATTCAAAAAGTACATTAGCATGTACTGGTTTATTGGCAACAAAGTACCAAGTATAACTCACAAAATCTGAATTTAAACAGCACTCCCTGACTTTTCGCAGTCGATCAAATTTTTAACCAACATGCTTAAATTTTAAATGCATGTTTTGAAAATAAAATGTCTTAACAGCAACATAAAATTCATGATATAATTCAGGTACACGATGAGAGATGGAAAACACAGCAGCTTTTTAATGTATCATTCTGTCAGTGTTGATGCTACTGTTGTTTAAGTCTAGATATACCATTGAAAACAGTTGCCTGACTCCCTGTCTCTCTTTCCAAGCAAATATTTGGGGTTTTGAGGGGCTGTTATAAAGACATTAGTTAGACTACAAATGATTAGCTCCTTAACTTTCAGTTTAGGTGCTAAAAATCAGCGTGACATTAAAAATGGTACTAATTGTCTGTCTGTCTGTCTGTCTGTCTGTCCGTCCGTCTGTCTAATAACTAGATAGAAAGCATATGGCTCAGTGTGTTGAAGCCTTTGGATTAACAGAGGTGGATCCAGTGTTAGATTTCCTCCAACACTCCCTCACCATCAGTTCTAGTCACTTCAAATGTCTCATCTGAAGGAACAGTGCTTTGAAGCTTATCACTGTTTGTGCAAGCCTAAGCAACTGAAGAAAGAGTATATATTCCATTATATTGTTTTTATATTTGTGCATTTTGCTTTGAAGTCTTTTGTGCATTAAATTTCAATTTCTGCACCATTTGGAAAGCAGCTTCTATAAACAAAACAGATTTTAATGATGGGAAAAGGCTAAATGTTGTTTCCCTACTACCAGCACTTGTTGAGTTGAGTTGAGTAGTTTTGATTTATTGGTAACAATACAAATGTTGTTGTCCCTACTACCAGCACTTGTTGAGTTGAGTTGAGTAGTTTTGATTTATTGGTAACGATACAAATGTTGTTGTCCCTACTACCAGCACTTGTTGAGTTGAGTAGTTTTGATTTATTGGTAACGATACAAATGTTGTTGTCCCTACTACCAGCACTTGTTGAGTGGTTTTGATTCATTGGTAACGATACAAATGCTGTTGTCCCTACTACCAGCACTTGTTGAGTGGTTTTGATTCATTGGTGGCAATACAAATGTTGTTGTCCCTACTACCAGCACTTGTTGAGTGGTTTTGATTCATTGGTAATGCTACAAATGCTGTTGTCCCTACTACCAGCACTTGTTGAGTGGTTTTGATTCATTGGTGGCAATACAAATGTTGCAATCCCTACTACCAGCACTTGTTTAGTGGTTTTGATTCATTGGTAACGATACAAATGCTGTTGTCCCTACTACCAGCACTTGTTTAGTGGTTTAGATTCATTGGTAACGATACAAATGCTGTTGTCCCTACTAGCAGCACTTGTTTAGTGGTTTAGATTCATTGGTAACGATACAAATGCTGTTGTCCCTACTACCAGCACTTGTTTAGTGGTTTAGATTCATTGGTAATGATACAAATGCTGTTGTCCCTACTACCAGCACTTGTTTAGTGGTTTAGATTCATTGGTAACGATACAAATGCTGTTGTCCCTACTAGCAGCACTTGTTTAGTGGTTTAGATTCATTGGTAACGATACAAATGCTGTTGTCCCTACTACCAGCACTTGTTTAGTGGTTTAGATTCATTGGTAACGATACAAATGCTGTTGTCCCTACTACCAGCACTTGTTTAGTGGTTTAGATTCATTGGTAACGATACAAATGCTGTTGTCCCTACTACCAGCACTTGTTTAGTGGTTTAGATTCATTGGTAACGATACAAATGCTGTTGTCCCTACTACCAGCACTTGTTTAGTGGTTTAGATTCATTGGTGACATTACAAATGTTTTTATATGCTGCCAGTGGTGATGTCAGCAGTAGTGTAGTGGGAAGAATGTTGGCTGCTCACATCAGCGGTTGCGGGTTTGATCCTTACCTTGACCTGATACCTCTCAAGATACAAAACTCAGTACTGGTTCTACCGAGGAAGCGGATTTAAGATAGGTTGAAATAAGCATCGAGCTTTCCTTGCAACCGACCAAAATAAGCATCAAGCTTTCCTTGCAACCAACCAAAATAAGCATTGAGCTTTCCTTGCAACTGACCAAAATAAGCATCGAGCTTTCCTTGCAACCGACCTATAATGATTTAGTATAAAATAAACAAACATTTGGAGGTGTCAACAATCAGCAAATTGTATCCACTGATCTTCCTCCACTACTAAAACTGGATGCCATATAAATCTGTTGTGTTTTAGAACTGGTGTTTACTCTGAATAAACCTGTTTATTACTTCTGTGAACTTTAATGTCTGAATATTGGCAGTCCTTTTGATGATCACTGTAGTTAACTACAAACAGCCTTCCTGAACGACAATGAAAATATCAATATAAAATATGCAGAATCGATTCATAACTTAAACATTTGCAGAATTGCACATTTTCTAGAAAGTGTACTATAATGATCAGCGTTTATGTAGCATGCTGTGACATGAACACGCCATTATGAGTTGTTTAGTGGGTTGCCATTACCCATAAGACACCACAAAAACTGTACAAAGTTTATATAACATGACTTTATTTTATTTTTATTATTTGAATTTTTTTAGGAAATCCTTTTACAATTTTTATTTTGGTATCCTTAAATATTCTTTTGACAATATGCTGTCAGTGAGTATATAGTTATAGGCATGAATTTATATAGGTAAAAATGTTTTAGTCAGTTTTAAAATTTCGAAAAATCAAATAAAATTATACTCCCTTAAAACCCCAGATATTTTGATATATAAAATATATATATAAAAAGGAAAAATAATGAATGTTTGATATCAAATAAAAGCGGTTAAATTCCTGTCATTTTTGTATTACTTGCTTAACTTATTTTACTGTATGAGAGTCTTAGACGAAATAAGTCCTTAAATTGTGCAGAGTGCTTGGCCTAGTTGAGGGCCATTAGATCCAGGATTAGAGGTTCTAGGCTAGATCCCCAGCCACATCTGTGTGACGTGTCCAAGTTTGAGCGACATTCTTTATCTGCACAATGCTCAGTACTGATTCTATCAAGGAAGACATAGAGACATATATGTATAAATTGTAAGAATTCTTTTCACAGTTGTTGTAAAATTAATTAATTTAAAAAAAAAAATGCTCTTTTAACACCAGTGTGTCAGGTGTTTTCATGTTTTCAATTTTGCGTGTCTTTTATGTTTTATTACAAGCATCAAATAAATATTGATCTTTCGGAAAGTACCTGCTGTTGGAAGTTTTACCTATGAAAAGTGTATGTGATTCTGCCGACAGTTTCTTTATATCACATCAGAGCAATGTGATTGTATCTGTTTAAATAACTTATAGAGAGATAGTTCAGTATGACACTACAATGTATTGACTTACTTTATGTCACATCAGAGCAGCATGATGGTATCTGTCTATATAAGCTATAGAGAGATAGTTCAGCGGCCACTATGATGCCTCTAAACTCCTGCAGACTGCTTTAGATGTATTTTGAGCCCTCAGTGGAATCAATAGAGCAGACAATTGGAATCCTGTTACTACAAAGAATTTATCTAAATTAGTTTGAGGTGAGAGTGACTCATCCTTCATTAACACAGGCTTGTCTCTCCACACATATCTCTGGCACATCTCTCCTGGTGTCAGCAAACAACAAAGGATTTAATGTGTTTGTAATATACAATCTCACAGCTGAATTGCCATTATTGTACTTTTATTTGCTTTTCCTTAAGTTGTTCGAATTTGCATGTAAATCTGGGTGCAGTTTCAGTATAAACTAAGCTTAAATTTGAAAAAGAAAATCATCTGGGTGATCATGATTAAAGACTGGTTCCAATAAAACTGCATATGGTTTCAATGGCATTAATCAAATAATAATAACCAGTCAAAAACTTTTTTTTTTAATATTGAAGTAAACTAAAGAAACAGTTGGTGTAACAGAAACCTGTTCAATTATCAGACACATTCTTTTGAGTTGTAAATAACAAAGTTTTAATTTTTAATATCAATAAAATATCTGATTATTAAGGAGCAAAATCAATGCAAATTTAGTATTGTCATAAAACAGCAAATGTTTAGCTATTGATATTGCAATAACTTCTGATACAGTGTGATATTGCATATTAAATAGAATTATCATACATATTTCTGGGGGAAAATATTGAAATTTTCATTCATCAATATAAATTGAAAATCTTTTTGTGATATTTCTAAAAGTTAAAAAAGTATTAAAGTATTTTTGTTTTTACCAGCAAAAGTTATAAGTCTCCAATTTATAATGGTGATCTGTTAGCAATTTATATATACGCTAAACGTGCATAAAAATAAAGCTTAGATCTATAAAGACGATGTGTGTAAGCGTAAATCACTTAAAACCCTGCAAATCCCTTCCCAGGTGAAAATATACTTAAGAAGAACAAGACTGTAAGAAGAATTAAACTTCTGCATATTACATGCCTTAGGGTGTGCCAGAACAGAACGTACTAAACCTGCGGTGTCAGACTTTTACTACATGCAACTCAACTCCTTCAGTCATAATACAATGGTTCAAAACATGAAGTAAAGAAATTCAGCAAGATAATGAATATGATTGTCAATCCAGGGTCATGAGTTTGAATCCCAGTCCAGCCATAGTTTCCGTGATGATTGGCCATGAACTGTGTTCTACAACCATGAGTCTCCCACCTCTGTATTATTGGCCTGACATGAGAATGACTATCGCCCCACCCACTGACCACATGGTTTTGTTAATTGTCCAAGTAAATAAATTGTAAATACAATGTAATTTTACTTATCGACTGTCAGCTTGTCTAAGGAAAATGGTGGCACTGGAAACAATGTCGATCGCTAATTGGATTATTGACTTGTTTGATTGACAGCCTGTGTCAAGTCATTAGATGGGAAAGTATTCATTGGTTTACAGAGATATGGCATGTCTAGTACTGGTTCATTGCACCCTGGAATGACGATCAGGTGCACTGACTTCCATTCTGAAATATTGTTGAAAAAAGGCTAAAGCATTCTATCAAACAAAAACATGTCTGTGTTAATACATATATTTGGGGGCCATAGCTGCTCAGATTATTAATGGCAAGATTAGATAGAAGATAGAAAATTTAAAAACTTAAACCTAAGAAAAGCATCCAGGTAATCATTATTTTGGACTGGCTCCAGTAAAAGTGTGTATAGTTTCACAGACATTGATTAAAGAATATATATTTATAAAACCAGTCAACTCACTCTTAAATTTTAAATATATAAAGAAAACTTAATAAAATCTTGGTGAAACAGAAGCCTGGTAAAGGAAAAAAAATACTTTTCAAGAAATCAGCATTGTGACAAAATGAATAAAAAAAAAATATTTCCAAGAAATCTATAGTGAAACTTGCTCCATCTGAATGAATAAATAACATGCAATTGTTACTTCTCCATACTTTAAAGGCCATTAAAATTCAATGTTTATGTATTTGAAATGCTTAATTTAAATTTTATGAATTTAATCACCTTTAATAGATTCCTTCCATTTTCATAGCTCAAAGAGTTAAAGGGGAGCTATTGTATATGGATAAAGGCAAAAATTAGTGATCCATTTTAATATATCGCAAGGAACTGATGGTCTAAGATAAATTCTCAAGATCACTGGTCAAAAACAATCATGGGAAAAAGTTTGCTAGTTATTTATGGAAAATATTTTTCTGCAGAATCAGATAGTGGTTCTTCTCAGAAATATTTTGAGGTCTTCCTCCTCCAATAAAATTTGATTCCATATAAAATTTTATTTTCAAATAACTGGTAAACTTAAATTACATATAGTTTTTGGACCTAGCTTAACTCAAACCAACAACCTTGGCATTGAGGGGTAAGTGATGTTGAGACAATACCTTAAACCATGTAATCCCTTATCACAATAGACTTTTGATTGATTGATTGATTGATTGATTGATTGATTGATTGATTGAATATTTAGCGTCATTTTTATGCCATCAAGGGCTAACAGACGATCGGTTAACCTAACCACTGTTACCTGGGATCTTGAAAGGTTAACTAGTACTCGAGCACACCCCATCAACTTTCCCACTTGAATCAGCAGTGAGAGACGAATGTCATATTTCAATAATCACAGAGACTGTTGTTGGTTGGGGATTGAAACTCACGACCCCTGGATTGATAGTCAGACGTGTAACCGACTGAACTAATCAGGCCCAGCATAGACTTTTGAAAGTAAAATAAATAGGGGAAGATGAAAATAAGGAAAATAACTTGCTGACCTGTGAAAACATTACCATTGTACAGCATTGAAAATTGTAGGTTTCATGGGGGCAAAAATTTGGATTTTGTGGGTTTTTTTTATGAACTTTTGGAATATTTATAAATGACATTATATCTCATGAGCTTGTGTGCTATACTTGAAACGCTATTAAAAAGACAATTATCTTTTAAATAGCGTTCTAAATATAGTGCACAAGCTATATTCAAATCTAGTTGATGTCAGAGTATCTTCTCTCCACCTTAGCCCATAACAAAGTAATTGATTTGGGGCTCTTGAACAGGCGCACAGTTTAAATGTGGTCACATGATTTTTATCTTTAAGTAGATTTCAGTCTCCAGCTATTCTTGTAATGTCCTTCATCCATCACATAAATACTTTGATGAAAGCTAATTTTTTTATTTCCAATCAATACTTTAATTAAAACTACTGTATACTTGTCACCCAAATGAATGCCCAAATAAAACTACTTATCACTGTGGTTGTTGTTGTGTGGTGTTTAGCGTCATTTTTAACAATGTTTTAGTTATATCGCGACAATGTCTACTTAAGATGATATTCGAAGCGTTACTACACAGGAGTATAATGACGCAGACACATGGTATGATACCCCACCCACTCACATTATTCTGACACCAGGCCAACCAGATCTAGAACTACCCTCTTAATGCTGAGCCCCAAGCAAGGACGCTCCTGGTACCATTTTACAAGTTGATGGTATGACCCATCGGGAGATTGAACCCACAACCTTCCATATGCAAGATGGCCACTCTACCCCTAGAGAACCACTGCAGTTTTATCACTATGGAAGTTGGTTTTTAATCTGGTTTCCAAATTTTAAAGTTGATTAAACACCTCCATTACCGGCAGTTTTTTTGTTACATTTAACACACACTTTATACAAAATTTAAATTTTTATCTATTAGCCCTAAACCAATGCCCAACCCCACCCCATCCCGGGGGGCGTTTATACTGGAGTATATTCTATACAGCTCACTCGACTTTAAATTGAAATTAATATATAATTGTTACAGATAAATGCCAGGAAAAACTGATTTTCCATCCCCTATGGTTTGTGCAAAAAAAGATAGTTTATAATTTGATTGAGGCAATTTATATTCAACAAAATTTCATCTATTAAAATAAAAGATTATGACAGTCCCAAAACAGAAATTTAATTTGAATATGGTCGTATATTATGTTGTTTTTATGAATTATATATACTGAACGGAACAGCTAACCTGTCACTTGTGACTTTATGTAACTGACATTTTATATTTTTCTAAAAAATGTATCAACATAATTTCCTTGAAATTTGGACTGAAATAAAAAAGAGCATTTAGGCTATGTAACATCAAAACTGCTGATGCCCTATACACAACTATTATCAACACTACCTAATACATCCACGTTTGGATATACAAAAGTGGCGGGTTAGCTATTCTGTTCAGATTTCTCAGAAAATAATTTGTGGTAGATCAAATGTTAAAATGGTGAAATTAAATTATAAATGGTAATTTCACTGTTATAAGTCATAAAATAAAAATAAAACTAGTTGCTTTTTCGTGAAACATCAAGCATTCTCACTCTCTGCTCCCGAACATTACACTTCAGTGCACACTTGATAGAATAAATGTGATATTACACTGCAACCAACAATTACTCTATCTCTGTATATACATTATGTTCTATTTTCATGAGTCGCACGATAGTTATTCTCATAGTAGTGTTGTTTTCACAACTTAAGTAGAGTTGCGGGATTCTATTATGGTGGCAGATCTCATATCATATTTTACCATATAAAGTGGTTATTAGCACCATAACTTCTTGCATGTGCGCAATAAATGAAATTTCCAGACTGGTCTTTTTTTGTCAATATTCAACTGCCAGATTATTGTTTTGAACAATCGTCCCATTAACTGTATTTATTGTTGATTTTAATCTCTAAATGTAAAGAGTTAGGACACATTCTTTGAGTGTTGCCAAAGTAAAAAAAACATATTACATGGACCAAGGACTTGTATAGAGAATGTTGTTGTTGTTGTATGGTGTTTAGCGTCACTTTCAACAATTTTTCAGTCATATCGCGACGGTGTTTGCTTGAGACAGTATTCTAAGCGCTGTCACACTGGAATATCATGCCGCAGACACATGGTATGATACCCCACCCAGTCACATTATACTGACAACGGGCCGACCAGACCTAGAACTCTCCTCTAAATGCTGAGCATCAAGCGAGGAAGATTCTAGTACCATTTTTAAAGTCTTTGGTATGACCCGGCCGGGGATTGAATCCACGACCTTCCACATGCGAGGCGGATGCTCTACCACTAGACAACGCCGCTGTCTTTGTATAGAGAAGGGAAAGCAACTGATTGAGATGTTATGAACGCTCGCTTATTCACGCAAAATCTCTTTCATTCATCTCAGAAATACAAATCAAAATTCTTTCATTGTACAATGGAATTCTCTACAAAATGTGACCATTCCCAGCAAATTGTGTTTACAATTGTTGAAGTTCTTGTGATTATAAAATTTGTATACTGTAACTAAATAATCAAGGAAGGTACTAGAAATTTTACTTCAAACGGCAATATTTTAAATTCAAGATCATTTTGAGTGGTTAAAACATTATAAAACATCTAAGATTACAAACTCCTTATGTTAAATGTAAAAGAAATCAATTGCCTGTGAATTTGGAATGATTAATTTGCCAAATTATTAATTATTAATTCTTCGCATGCTATTTAGAGAGATACAAGTTTCCTACCCTTCTATATGGGTCCTTGCATGTACATTAAATTTTTTTCAGTAACAGCTTAAATATATTCATTTCCCCCTCTTGTGATTAAGGTCTTAAAATGTGGATGCTCACTATATGAATGCGGATTATAAGCGTGTGTAAAAACGGTAATCTGAATTGACCAATATGTACATGCAAAGAGCTCTACTACTGTCAGCAGCGTTTTTTCCCCAGCCATTAAGATAGCAGTAATTGGGTCATATTCCCAATGGCATATACTGGTAGAATCTTTTTTTCATAATTGAGTTGTAAAAATTCCCAACTGAAACCTTCAATAACTGTAAATTGAAACTTGCCATAATTCCTTGATAAAATAAACAAAGTTTTCCCCATTTTGAAATGAGTATCACATTGATTCTGTAAACATTTTTATGAAATTGAACAAATATATTTTATGCAAAAGAAGTTTCCACAATGTTAATGAAAATGCTGCTAAAATTCCCAATTTCAACGGTATGGGTCATCATCCCAAAATGGTGGGGAAAAAACACTGGTCAGTCATGTGCACCATGTAGACATTTCTTTTATTATAAGGCATTTGGTTTGGTCTAAAGGAATTATCTCATTAACCAATAAAATTTGCACTGCTCTCTAAAGAAATTTGGAAAGAAATATAATGACTACTACATCTTTTGAAAGAAAAAAAAAGATAACCTTTATAGCAGTTTTAGTTTCTCTGACACAATTATCTACTTCTTTTAGTACAGGTTTTGTGATTGGTTGAATATTTAGCATCATTTTATGCCATCGAGGCTAACAGATGATCAGTTAACTTAACCACTGTTTTCTGGGATCCTGTAAGGTTAACCAGTATTCGGGCACACCCAATCTCCGCAAGTAACTGATAACTTTCCCACTTGAATCAGCAATGAGAGAAAAATGATAGTGAGACACAATGTCATACATATATCAGTCATCATGGAGACAGTGACTGAACAGAGATTAGAACTCAGGACCCCCGGATTGATAGTCAGATGCATTTTTGACTGAGCTAATCAGACCAGCCTCTTAGTAAGGGAGGTAATTGGTAGGATACAGAGACTTTAATTAGAGGTTCTCTAACTTGTTATGCAAGGCATACCTTGTATTAATTAAACCAGTCAACAGGAAGTTCTGCCAACATCTCTCAGAGCTAAGTACTCCAGAAGGAAACCATTCTTCCATGAAATAGAAAAAAGCGAAAAGCGAATTACAGAAAAAATAGCAGAATATAAAGAACAGATGAAGCACAATAATTAACCTTAGTTTGATTGCGTATAATGGAAGCTAGGTCAAAGTTTTTTGGCAATCTTATCTTCAGAAAAAAAAATGGAACACTCAGCATAAAGATAAGTTTTTTAGTTTGTGATTGATACACACACTAGGGAAGGGCACCTGTTGAATGAAAATTGCTGAGAATATCCGTTTAATAGGCTATTAAAACTTTTTATTTAAAAAAAAAAAAAGAAGATATTTATAGATAATACATATGGTAAGTTATATATGTAGAAGTACAGGTATTTGAGTGTAAAATGTTATTGATAACAGCTAGATAATTATAATGGTACAAGATAGTGCAAATTGCCTCTGATACGCTGTTTTTAGTGTAGGTGAATAGGGAAACTTGCTTGGAAAATGACTGGAGATAATTATAGATATTACAAAAAGTCTTAAGAGTAGTTGTTAAATTGAAGGGACCATTAACTGTAAATGGATGTTTATATTCAAGGTAGATAACCATGATTAATTTGAAAAGTCAGATTCAGAATTTCATATTGGTGGTGCAAGAGATTTTTAACAATATTTCTATACAATCATGTGTTCAGCAATTTCATAATTTTAGGGGGTTGGGGTAGAGTGTCAGATTTTCAATCAGTTTTCCTTGTATATTTACCAACCTTTAGGATACCCACCACTGGCTCTGCCAGTAGATATGTTACAACTTCACAGTCTCCATCTGTCAGAATGGGTAGTATGGCATAACATGACTTAAAGAAGCATCACCAATTACTTTATATTCAGTGAATGATGACAAGATTATTGAATCACAAAGAGGAAAGTCTGATTGGAAGATAATGGTTGATTCCATCCTTGTGGTTTATCTTATTTATGAGAAATTTGTTGATTTGTCAGCATTTTCCAATGTTATAGTGTAACCCAATACTGCCCAATGAGTGACCTAATCACAGGCTGCGATTTAGTATTTGGTCAACAAGATTAAAGAATTTTACACTATATAGACACAAAATACAATCTAAGTTATTGATAATATATGATATTTGATAGTTATGTGTAGTTTTACTGCTTAGATTGAATAAATATTTGTGATACAGGTTAGGCCTCTTTAACAACTGGAATCATTATTCATTTTTGGACAATAGAAAAAACAGCTAAAAATCTCTTGAGGCCCACATAGCGTGGCTAATTAACTTTTGATGACTTACAGTAACTATCAGATGAGGGTGTGCGTTGTGTGGATCTTTCTCAGGACATGACTTTTAAATGATAATAGGAAACAATCCTTTAAAGAAAAAAATTCATGGTCTGGATATGAATAAATTAAAAAGAAAAAGACAAACTCCATGTACATGTTTTTATGCTGAAGAATGCATTGCAGCTATACAGCCTTCATCAGATTCAAAATACATAATAATAAACAATGTCATAAATTGCTTCGAAATTGCGGTGGTTGAGTTGCAGAAAGTTACCTTGTATATGGAGGATTACCAGCAGGTTCATATCCCTTTACTTCATATAGACGCATTTGGACACCTCTAATATAGACGCCTTTGGACACCTCTAATATAGAAGGCTTTTGACACCTAATATATAATGCTTTTTGAATTATTGGTTGAATTATGTTTATATTAACTGACAGAGTGGAAAACAGTGCAGGAAGTGTTCAGATTGCTCGTTACAAGGCCTTTAGTGATTGGTGCGGGAAAACGCGTATCTATGGAGTAAAGGGATATACCAAAATCTTGAAAATGGTACTAGAAGTGACCTCCCTTGGCACTCAGCATTAAAATGAATAGTACTAGGTCTGGTCAGCCTCATGTCAGTATAATGTGACTGGGTGGGGTAACGTAGCATGTGTGGCAACGTAAGCCTGCAATGTGACAGCCCTTAGAATATTGATGAAAGGACTAAAAATTGTTGAAAGTGGTTCTAAACATCATACAGTCAGCTAAAATACATATTAATTTTGTTGTTATTGTATTCAACACTTTTTCAGTCATATCGCGACGGTGTCTACTTGAGACAGTATTCTAAGCACTGTCACACTGCTGGAGTATCATGTCTCAGACAAATGGTATGATACCCCACCTAGTCACATTATACTGACACCGGGCCGACCAGACCTAGAACTCTCCTCTAAATGCTGAGCGTCAAGTGAGGAAGCTTCTAGTACCATTTTTAAAGTCTTTGGTATGACCCCGCCAAAGATTGAACCCACGACCTTTCGCATGGTCTATATTAATTTTTTAGGGAAAAAAAAAATAATAAAAATAATTTTGTAGATTTTCTACTAATAAAAATTAAATAATTTCTGTCCATGGTATTGTTCTTTTGATATATAACCCATTATGGTAGCATCTAGTCATCAGTGTTATTGGGTATCTTGTTTATTTATGAGATTGAAGGACTGGAAAATGTATTTAACCATCATTGTTGGCCATTATTTGTTTTCTAGAATTGATATTTACCTTGGGGAAAATAAACAATTACCCATCTTTACATTTCCACAGCATGTTATTTATTAATGAAAATTTAATTTTTTTGTTAAATTTATGGCAAATATTTACTGAATTAGAATTGAAGTCTGACAGGCTTGTTTGCCTACTTTCCATTTAGATTTGCATTTCTTTGATCCACAAGAGTAGGAAATGGTATTATAAACTGTAGTTAATGTTGAAGATGAATAGGGAAAGGTAGAACATGATAGTGTAGAGTTTTTATACTTCTGAAGTTTTGTTTCATTTGAAGAGTTTAATTGTCGAGTTTAACTATCGGAAGTTTTTGTTGCCTCTATTGTTTGGATTAATAACTATAGTTTTGTAAATAAAGACAAAGCAGTTTTAAAATAATGATAAAAGATTTTGTGGGCTTTTTCTGTCAGAAAATGTTTGTAAAAAAATATGGGCATATGAATATTTTGAAGACTTGCCAACTTGGTATTGATTCTTCAAAAGATAATGAGTTCATTAGTGGGTTTTGGGAAAGGGTTGTGATTGATATGACAAAGTGAAATCTTTTTAATGTGTTATACCTAATACCATTTGTATGTGTGATATAGTATGTTGGTGTGTTAACCTATTTGATGTACGTACTTGATATGATAAACCTTTGTTATGTGTTATACCTAATTGATATACTATATCTTTTTTATGTGTCATACTTACTTGATGTGTTATACTTACTTGATGTATTATATTTTTGTTATGTGTTTTACTTACTTGATGTGTTATACCTTTTTGATGTGTCATAATTACTTGATGTGTTATACTTACTTGATGTGTTATACCTACTTGATGTGTTATATCATTATGTGTTATACCTACTTGAAGTGTTATACTTACTTGATGTGTTATACCTTTGTTATGTGTTCTACTTACTTGATGTGTTATATTTATTTGATGTGTTATACCTTTGTTATGTGTTATACCTACTTGATGTGTTATACCTATTTGATGCATTATACATACATGATATGTTATACCTACATGATGTGTTATACCTTCATGGTGTGTTATAACTACTTGATGTGTTATGTCTACTTAATGTGTTATACCTTTGTTTTGTGTTATACCTACTTGATGTGTTATACCTACATGTGTTATACCTACTTGATGTGTTATACCTTTGTTATGTGTTATACCTACTTGAAGTGTTATACTTACTTGATGTGTTATACCTACATGATGTGTTATACCTACTTGATGTGTTATACCTATTTGATGTGTTATGTCTACTTGATGTGTTATGTCTACTTGATGTGTTATACCAACTTGATTTGTTATGTCTACTTAATGTGTTATACCTACATGGTGTGTTATACCTACATGATGTGTTATACCTTTTTGATGTGTTATATCTTTGTTATGTGTTTAACCTACTTGATGTGTTATGTCTTCTTAATGTGTTATACAAACTTGATGTGTAATGTATACTTGATGTGTTATACCTACATGATGTGTTATACCTATTTGATGTGTTATATCTTTGTTATGTGTTATACCTACATGATGTGTTATGTCTACTTGATGTGTTATGTCTACTTGATGTGTTATACCAACTTGATGTGTTATGTCTACTTAATGTGTTATCCCTACATGGTGTGTTATACCTACTTGATGTATTATACCTATTTGATGTGTTATATCTTTGTTATGTGTTATACCTACTTGATGTGTTATGTCTTATTGATGTGTTATACAAACTTGATGTGTAATGTATACTTGATGGGCTATACATACATGGTGTGTTATACCTTTGTTATGTGTTATACCTACTTGATGTGTTATACCTTCTTGATGTGTTATACCTTTTTGATGTGTTATATCTTTGTTATGTGTTATACCTACTTGATGTGTTATATCTTGTTTATTACAGGGGTGTGATCCAGCTGAACAATGAGACCTACATCATACAGCCCCTGGAGGGTGGGACTGAAGGAGTATGTACATAATTGAAGTATAAGTGAAGATTGATAAACCATAAAGCCTTTGAAGAAGTACTGGCCAAATTAGAGACCCCAACCTCATACTGGCTCAATAAGAGACCCCTACCCCATATCAGAGTTACAAACATCATGTTTATCAGTAGAGTAGAGCCATTATGGGCAGCATTTTTTTTATAACAGATCATTTCCTGCTGTGATCATATTTAATATATCAGCATTTTGTCCTAAATAAATGATTTATTGAAAAAAGAAAATATCATCACGCTGGCTACGTATGGCAGTGGTATGTATAATCTGGCATTTTTAATAGTATTGAAAATTCCTGTAATACATAGGGGAGCAATATCCATCCCGGGAAGTTGATGAACCCAGTAATTCCAATTTGCTGAAATCGTTTTGTTAATGAGTTGCAGACGAAGGGATGCTGGTGGATGATTGAAAGCGTTTCAATTTTAATTTTTAACACTATGAGACTGGTATACTAACTTGCATTGTGTGTAGCTGGTATACTGACTTATATTGTGTGAGACTGGTAAATTGACTGGTAAAGTGTGAGGCTGGTATACTGACTGGTATAGTGTGAGACTGGTATACTAACTTGCATTGTGTCAGACTGGTATACTGACTTGTATTGTGTGAGACTGGTATACTGACTTGTATTGTGTGAGACTGGTGTACTGACTTGTATAGTGTGAGACTGGTATACTGACTTGTATAGTGTGAGACTGGTATACTGACTTGTATTGTGTGAGACTGGTATACTGAGTTATATTGTGTGAGACTGGTATTGTGACTTGTATTGTGTGAGACTGGTATACTGACTGGTATAGCGTGAGACTAGTATACTAACTTGCATTGTGTGAGACTGGTATACTGACTTGTATAGTGTGAGACTGGTATACTGACTTGTATTGTGTGAGACTGGTATACTGACTTTTATTGTGTGAGACTGGTATACTGACTTGTATTGTGTGAGACTGGTATACTGACTTGTATTGTGTGAGACTGGTATACTGACTTGTATAGTGTGAGACTGTCATACTGACTTGTATTGTGTGAGACTGGTATACTGACTTGTATTGTGTGAGGTATACTGACTTGTATAGTGTGAGACTGGTATACTGACTTGTATCATGTGAGACTGGTATACTGACATGTATCATGTGAGACTGGTATGTGACTTGTATCTTGTGAGAATGGTATACTGACTTGTATGGTGTGAGACTGGTATATTAACTAAATTGTATTGTGTGAGACTGGTATACTGACTTGTATTGTGTGAGACTGGTATATTAACTGACTTGTATTGTATGAGACTGGTATATTAACCAACTTGTATTGTGTGAGACTGGTATATTAACCGACTTGTATTGTGTAAGACTGGTATATTAACTGACTTGTATTGTGTGAGACTGGTATATTAACTGACTTGTTCTGTGTGAGACTGGTATATTAACCAACTTGTATTGTGTGAGACTGGTATATTAACTGACTTGTATTGTGTGAGACTGGTATATTAACTGACTTGTATTGTGTGAGACTGGTATATTAACCGACTTGTATTGTGTGAGACTGGTATTGTAATACTGTAATGTTATTTATTTAACATATTTTCCATACATATTTCTATCATAGAACATAGAAAGTTTTAAAAAAACAATTCCACATTTTCATATGGAAATAATTAAATGCAACTGGAACATGGAAGAACGATTAATCTTTTTTGACATGCTTTGTTTAGCAATTTTCCAGAGTAGTAAGTTGTTGAAGTGGCATGCAGATGCTTTGTTTTCATGGAGTGTTCTGGGATTGTATAGCAGAATTTATTGAAAATTTAGCGTCAATTTTATGCCATCAAGGGCAAACCACTATTGGCCGGGATCCTTGAAGGTTAACCAGTACTTGAGCACACCTTTCTACTAGTAACTGATAACTTTCCCACTTGAATCAATGGTGAGAGACCAATGACAATGAGATGGAGTGTCATATATCATCATCAAGGTGGCTGTGACCAAGCTGGGTTCGAACTCATGACCCTTGGATGGATAGTCAAATAGGCTACTGACTGTGGTAACCAGGCCCCAGATTATAGCAGATTTTACTCTCTTTTTTTTTTTACATAGTTCTGCATATGTCATGTTAAATCTAATCACCCCTGGATTGATAGTCAGATATACTCTAAACTGAGCTAGCTGGGCCCAGCTGCCAAAGACTGGAACCGTGCCTGATACTAAACAATATTGTTCATACTTTGTAATTAGTACCATTCTGCAGGGGTAAAATGTGTGTAAAATCATGATTATACGGCCTTACCCACAGTGACTGATGTCTGTCAAGCACATTTTTCTATGGTAAAGAAACCTGGAACCATTTTGTTTTAGGCCTAAAGCAAAAATTAGTTTATTATGTTTTCCTACCTTCCACTACCAAAGGGTTTTACCTAGATTTGTTTTGCATTTTTCACCAAAAAAAATAATTTTTTGCTTATTTTCAATTTCATTTTATAAGTTCATAGTTAATTTTACATCCTTCATGGTAGGAATATATCTAGCATATAGGATACGACTATCTGTTATTTTTCTATAATTTTTTATCTTACCATAAGGCAAAGATGAAATTCTTGTTCTGTAACGATGGAACTACCAATGACATGACATATTTAAATATATGATCTGTATCAGCTTCCGATTTTTGATTGAATGCTTTAGGTTGTGCAACAATATTGTGTGTGAGTGTGAAAGTTCTAGGGTTTTATTTCCCCCCATTATTCACACTCATAGCTTGCTATTCCTGTCGATGCTTCCATTTGGAAAGAAGATAATTCCGCAGGTTATATGTTTGGCTCACTATCAGTTTTACTCCATTTTAATGAAAATGGAATGGTCCAAATAAAACATTGTTAGAAGAGTCTATTATAATTATAATATGGGATGTGTGGAAGATGTCATCATGCCTTATTTCTTTATTTCAGACAGACCATCCGCACATGATCTACAAAGCCACACCATCTGACGAAGAGAAATGTGGGAATGACCATGGAAAATGGCTGCCGTTTAACGAGCTCCATAAAGGAGAGTTCAAGAAAAAACTGAAGTATCTATATGCTGAGAGAGTAAGTAAAGTCTGAAAGTAATACCTCTAGAACATACCTACCATCAGCAGGCTTCTCCACAGGCTACAGCAGGGCCACTCCAGCACTTGACTATCAGAAAGCGCTTGAATTCTTTAACAAAATTTTGCAAAAGCTTACTTTCCTCTAGTGCTTTTTTTTTTTTAATGCCTAAAATGATTGATTGATTGAATATTTATCGTCATTTTATGCCATCGAGGGCTAACAGATGATCAGTTTACCTAACCACTGTTTCCTGGGATCCTGAAAAGTTAACCAGTACTCGAGCACACCCCATCTCCGCAAGTAACTGATAACTTTCCCACTTGAATCAGTGGTGAGATACGAATGAAAATAAGACACATATATGAGATATATATATGTCATATATCAATCACCACGGAGAGTGTTGCCAGGCGGGGATTCAAACTCATGAGGCATAACAGACTGAGCTAATTGGGCCTGACACCTAAAATGAAACATACCAAATATAATCACTATAACTGATTAATGCAAGTTTTACTAATGAAATATATTTCAACGAGTGCCTTACACAGCGCTTGAAAATGTGTTGAAGGTGTTTACGAGCTCTTACCCCAGCGCTTTCAATTTCTGCGGAGCACCCTGATACATATCAGTCACAAATTGCAAGCTATTGTGTATTGTACTCCTAACCTGTAAAAATGTTAACAAAAAATTATGTATATTAAATGTACAGGTTATGCCTTCAAAATAAAGTTTAAAAAAAAAATAAAAATAAAAAAAGTATATATATGCCACAGTGTAGGGTTCCACCCATGGTCCCAAAATAATTTTAAAGTATTAAAAATGGTTTTGCAGCCTCCCTCCTTTTATACCATTAAGCAGTCATAGGTTAAATCTAAAATGTGTTGGTCTGTTGTCAGGGTACAGTGTGTCTGCAGTATGATACGTTATTTTGACAATGCGTAAAATGCCAACTTAGGTTGAAGCCATTTTGATGTGAACTGATGGTTGAACGTGAAAGATACCATACAATACAAATAATGTTAGTTTTTGACATTGTTTGTGCAATTATACACATTTGAATATTTAAAAACGTAAAGCACCATTTCGACCTTAACCAGTAAACTGTGTTCCTGATATCATGCTGTCACCAGGAGGCAAAGAGCCAGACCACGATATAGACAGAACCATGATGTAAGCATTGCTGCTATGGAAAATCCCCTTCGTGAAACGAGACATCGCTTTTGGAAATTTATGCAAATGTCTTTCAATATATTGTGTAACTTACTGTGAAATGTTTTCTTACATTCTTTAATTTTTTCTTTAATAATATTATATTTTTCTATAATATGCATAAATAATCTGGAGAAAAATGCCTTGGTTGTGAAATATTGACATTCTGCTTCAGACATCTTTGTATGCACACTGAACATCACAAAGGTTCATTCCGAGAAATCTATATATAGTCTCCCATTGGCAATACAAAAAGTATCACATTAAAATGCAAACAAATGGTTTCTTGCGAAAACGTGACACAAATTTGAGCTTATATTTGTGATGAAGAGAACAAAGAATTGATTGCTGGTGTAAACCATTTAAAGGTGATGGTGTTAATAACAGTAAGTAGGTAGTCGTGTATTTAGGGGTAGCTGATGCACAAAACAAAAATGCGCAATTTGGTTTTAGGTTTTTTAATCAATTCATTGATTGTTATAACGCAGGTTTTTAATAAAATTAGTTAAAAGTATTACTTTTGAATTCGGCAGTGGAGCTATAGCTACTGTGTAAGCAGTCACTTCTATTGAGCAACCACTTGTCTTAAGCAACCACATTTGCTATATCTTATTTCTATGCTTTGTTCCTTCCCTTGACTGGCTGCTTAAGACAGGTTTGATTGTATATTATATATATGCTTGCATTATATAGTTTTGCCTTATAATGAGACCGCAGTGCATATGGGATAGCACAGAGAATAAATAACATGTACCATTGATTTGTTAATCTTGTACGATTTATATATCGATGTATATATTTGCAAAAAAGGGCAATAAAACACAAAAATCACAGTTTCCCTCCTTGTGGATTCCAGATATATAAAATTGTTGTTTGTTTCAGGATGGCAGTCTGGCAAGTGACGAGGTGGCTGACAGGTTCCTCAAGCTGGCCCTTGTTCTTGATGACTCCATGGTCAGTAAATATTCAGTTTATTGCATAAATATACCATCGGAATGAAATGTGTTTATTCTTATAGCTTGTTGCATATTTTCAGTCCTATTGTAGCTGGGTTGGATTAGCTCAGTCGTTAACATGTCTGACTGTCATTCCAGAGGTCTTGAAATCCTGTCTGACTAAAGTCTGATGATTGGTCATGAACTTTGTTTAACAGTCATGAGTCTCCCAGTTTTGAAGATTTGGGAAAGTAGTCAGTGACTTACTGGTTAGATCACCATCGTCATTTGCTTCAGCATTATGTAGTATTGAAGATGGCCGCCAGGGGAATGTGACCTTTACAATAGTAACAAAGTGAAATGTAACAAATAACAATGCCTGAAATATTTAGATGTTAAAGGTTCATGAAATCCCATAAGGCAATATTTCAATTTAATTGAAATGTACTTGTTATTTTGTTAAAACCATTCCTATAGAGCACGAATTGACTGCTTAAAAAAAGTCTAAAAAATGAACTGAAATGGAAGTGCACATAACTTAAAGTAGCATTCTGCTAAATGTAGACTGGTTGTTTACATTAGTCTTTGGCAAATACCCTCATTCATTTTATGTGATTATTCTCTGTCAATATTAGAATAAGACAAATCTGTGACATATGCCTTGTGGCTCATCATGTGCAGCAGAAGATATTTATTAGGAAGAGAAAGAGATGACCATAATGTTAATCTCCATGAGTTTTGTAAACAGAAAACCAATTCAAACGAATAAAAAATAATCCATGTTGTGTTTATTTGCATAATTCATAAATGTGTAAACTATTAACTGGAAGGTGAAAACAGGCTTAAACCAGAATTTGAAGAGTTGAATCTGGCTACTTAAAAACTTGAATTAAAGAAAAGCATCCAAGTGATCGTGATTTTAGACTGGTCACAGAAAAACTGCATTTCATTGACATTGATCAATTCAAGAATTTTAAAATAATCTTTGGATATTAAGTTAAGTTATCAAGTTGTCAAGTAAAACTGGAAGCTTTATGATGAGCCTTTAAATAAAAAAAGAAAAGAAATATTAAGCGTTACTGACAGAGTTGGAGATATATATGAATGTTGGACATCAGAGAGAAATTAAATGCCTGGAAAACTGTTTTGACATTATGGGACTTTTACATTTTTAATCCTTCATTGATGAATTGATTATTTAAACTGCACAGTTTGAAAACTCGTTTAATTAATTCTAATTAATTCATTATCTATTTCCCACTCGTGCGAGGAAGCAAGGTTTATTATTACAACTACAAACAATTCCAATAGTATTGTTGATTTACTTGACAGTGTGAATTTGAGTGGGCTGTATGCACTATCGTTCATGCTATGACTCAATATGGCAATAAATAAATACCAGATTATCTCTCATCTTCCCACTCTCCTGCAGTTGAAGGTGAATTATTAATGAAATCTAATGTAGTGAGCACATTCTTGTGTACTCGGTACACTGTTAAATGCATCTGCTGCATGATAATCCAGTCGTGTTATTGATCAGTTTTCAATCTGTCAATTTTGCAGATATGATGATTTTAGGGCAAGGTTGTAATAAAATGAAAGGAAGGTAATTAAAATGTCAGAAAATTAAACCTAGTTACCTTCCCGTTACTAAAATTATTAGTAGAAGCAGGTGTATGTGAGGATATATTTTAATTCTTAAGCAATAGCTGGTAAGAATATTTGATGAGCTCGATGAGAGTTTTCCTGAGGGATCAGATAAAACATAAATCAATTAAATTGAAATAATGATTCATTGTGTTAGGTATGTGTGAAAAGTATCCTCCTATACTTGCCAAATACTAATATTACTACTTCATATTAGGCCTTCAAGCTGGACCCAGTTAGCTCAGTTTGTAGTACGCCTGACACTCAATCCAGGACTCATGATTTCTAATCCCTGCTCACTGTCTCCATGATTGATATACGACATCGTATGTCATTCTCATTGGTCTCTTACCTCTGATTTAAGTGGGAAAGTTATCAGTTAGTTGTGGAGAAAGGGATGTTTTAAAACTGGTTAATATTCCAGGATCCAGGAAACGGTGATTAGGTTAATTGATCATCTGCCCTCAATGGCATGAAAAAGAAGCTCTATATTAGAATAAAATGGAAATACCTTGCATAACAATTACGGGAATCATGTCATTATACTAGATCAAAACCACGCTGTTATCACAAGTTATACCGTATTCTTATTATATACGGTTGGCCAGTCCTGATTAACTGAAATCATTTGATATTGCATGTTATAAACACCTTGGTTTGATTGGCTAGTTGACACTTAGAACTTTTATAAGAGGTGTTAGAGCATCAGACCTAGGATCCAAGGGTCGTGGGTTTGATCCTCTGACACGGCTGTATGTGGTATCGTTGAGCAAACCATTTTATCCACATAATGTTTAATATTGTTTCTACCAAAGAAAAACCTCGAGTCGGATTTGTTGAAGTTTCACAGTCGAGGTAAAAAAATAAGTTTACAACAAAATAAAAGAGAACTGTGATGTTTTACTGATAGACTGGATTCCATTATCTTATCATTAACAAACATGGTGCCACATGTCACTGTATGGCATATGAAGTAACAATTCGAAACAATAGGGTCAGAACAGTGTGTAAAGAACATAATTGTGTTCTTTTGTTACCAACTGTTAACCCTTTACTCCATAGATATGCGTTTTCCGGCACCAATCACAGAAGGCCTTTGAAAACAGTGTAACAAGCAATCTGAACACTTCCTGCACTGTTTTCCATGCTGTCAGTTAATATAAACATAATTCACACAATAATTCAAAAGCCTTCTATATTACGTGTCCAAATGCGTCTATATTAGAGGTGTCCAAAGGCGTCTATATGAAGTAAAGGGTTAAACAATGTCGGCACAGGCACTGAAACTAAACTCTAACTTGATTTGCAAGGTGTAATATTTGTTGTTACATGAGTATATCATAAAATTTAATTTTGCACTATATCCTGAATGATGACTATGTATGGGGGTTTATGTCAATAAAAAAGTAATGTCTTTATCCTATTAACTGCCTAGTGCCCTGGTTTTTACCCCCCCCCCCCAAAATTTAAACCCATATTTATTGTTCAAATTCCCATAGATTTATGTTTTTCATATTTTCAGTACTGGTCGCTGAATCGGACAGTGGAACAGATGTTAGAGTATTCCATACAGACGGCTAATATTGTGGACTTGGTAAACTTCTATACCATAATTATTATAAACCCTCAAATGAATTTAGGGAGTGGTTATGTAGAAGTTGCTCTTTCAGTTGGTCTGTTGGTCGTCTGTTACCAATTTTTGAAGAGAACTACTGTTAGAGTTTTCAGGAGATTAACTTGAAACTTGGCATACAGGATCAACATCAAGTGCAGATGTCTTGTAATTCTTGATTAATAAACATGTTTTTCCAATATAACATGGTTATATTATACTCCCTGACCCGGTATTGCCAAATGGATACCTATCTTAACATGCCAAAATAATAATTGAAAAGGGATTTTATAACTTGGGCAACATGCCTAGGTTAGACTTAAATAAATGTTCAGCTTAAAATTGCAACCTATTTTGAGACATTAAATGATTCATGTGATTTCATTTTGATTTCAATTTGATATTTGTTATACAGGTTTACACATAGTAAAAGTTGTTCCATCTTAGAAAGAGTCCGAATGACAATGCATAGGTCATCTTGCAGTATTTAAGTACTGTCTATTTTTAAAATGGTGATTTCGTTTCAAGTATGCCACTCCGATTTGAATGGCGATTTTATCGGATTTTGGTAGACTTGACATGCTATGTCATTCGGTTTTTATTTATTAATTCTAATGAAGTGTATTTTATCCATTTTAAAGATAATTTTATTTTTCGTGACATTTATAGCACTTTTTCTTGATACGTCGTCATATTGATGAATTAAAACATTCTCTTGCTTAATTTTATATCCAGTATTACAAGGAAATTAACATCAGAATGGCCTTGACCTATGTGGAGCTCTGGAACCAAGGTAACAGAATCAGTGTCACTCAAAAGCTTAGAGAAACTATGGAAAACTTCTTGAAGTACCAACAAGAGCGTCTGAGGGATGTAGATCATCATGCAGCTCACCTTCTCACGTATGTCATATAACACTCAATATCTGCACCAATCTCCATGACAACATTCGCTTGGCAGTCTTTAACATTTATTTGTTACCTCACTAATAAATAAAATAATCAACGCCATTATGTACTTGCAAATTTTTAACACACTATGTATCACATCAAAATGTTTACCTACATTTTTACATACATTTTAACAGAATTATGCAGTACAAAAGTCTAGAATTTGTTGCTCCATAATTAGCCAATCAAAATTCATCTTTCACTTTTGTCCGTATTTCAAAATGGCGACTGGAGCAAACAACCGATTCATGCCTGTGGATAACAGATGGATACTAGCTTTTTTCCCCCAGTTTTGGCTTCAAAATCACTCGAGTGCAGCTTATAATGGTATATTTATGGTAGTCTCCAGTCTCATTGTTGGGAAACGACCCCAGAAAATCTGAACAGAACTACCAATTCTAAAAGTATCGTGAGGGTCCTTCATAGCTGAGTAAGGTGCTGCCATTTAATGACCACTTAACCTAGCACCACTGAGGTCATGGGTTATAGACCAGCTCAGTCCAAATTCTTAATTTAGTAAAGCTTGCCTATACTTATGGTTGGATGATGGTTCTATTCAGATTCATTCTTAGGTCTTCTTCCACCAATAAAACTGGATATACCATAATATTTTACACTATATAACCTGCCATGTGATGATTATTAACCCTTTACTCCATAGATAGGTGTTTTACCGCACCAATCACAGAAGGCCTTTGAAAACAGTGCAGGAAGAGTTCAGATTGCTCTTAATGAGCAATCTGAACTCTTCCTGCACTGTTTTCCACTTTGTCAGTTAATATAAACATAATTCACCCAATAATTCAAAAGCCTTCTATATTAGGTGTCCAAAGGTCTCTAATGAGCAATCTGAACACTTCCTGCACTGTTTTCCACTCTGTCAGTTAATATAAACATAATTCACCCAATAATTCAAAAGCCTTCTATATTAGGTGTCCAAAGGTGTCTATATTAGAGGTGTCCAAAGGCGTCTATATGAAGTAAAGGGTTAAAGCTCATGGTGAGCTATTCTGTAGGCCCTGTTGCTGGCATTCATCCTTTACTTAGCTATAACATTTACACCCACTGTATATTTTATTCAATCTTCCACAGATTAGCTCTATAGATATAACTGAATTTCTCATACAGGATTTTAATTGGCCAAATTGAATAACTTGTGTTAGAGTTATGGCCCTTGAATTGTTAAAAATTGCACTATTCACCTCCTAACACCTGTATTTATCATTAATTCTTCACCAGACATACACAGAATTTATGTAACCATAATGTAATAGACAAGTTCTTGATAATATATGGTGAAGTATTGGCTCTTGCATATTCTTAATTGTTTCATTTGGCATGGTCCTGCAAAATGTCCACGTAAAGCAAATACTATAACCAAAAAAGTATTATAGACAGTGAAAAACATAATTAACATATCAAAAAAAAACACTTTCTGATTCTCGTCGTTATATTTATATACATGTATTTGTTTTATTACAGGAGGTCAAATTTTGAGCAGAACACCGTTGGCATGGCAATACCAGATGCTATATGTACAGGACGAGCTGGCGGTATAAATAAGGTACAGAATTACCATGCTGTTTAGTTTAAACTTGTTTATTTTACTTCAGTTATGAAATAGGATATTACAACTTGTACAAATCACACTCGAAGTCTTCCTGGATAGAACCAGTACTTAGCATATGCGGAAAAAGTGTCTTGCTAAAAGATGCAACACACAGTCGTGAGTGAGGATCGAACCCATGACCCTCTGATCCCAGGTCCAGTGCTCTACTACTGGACCACACGCTCCTCATGTCAAAGTTCTAGGTGTCAAACAGTCATTTGTGATCCTGGATTCAATGTTACTACTACTGGACCACACGCTCCTCATGTCAATGTTCTAGGTGTCAAACAGTCATTTGTGATCCTGGATTCAATGTTACTACTACTGGACCATGTGTGCCTGTTTTTAGAGTCAATAGAAGGAAAATTTTGATAAAATATACAAAAAAACTGTACTGATTTTTATTCAACGGAATATTGTATTTTCAATGTTAGTGTGGTGTTTTGTAGAATTTTCGTGTCATATACAGACACAAATTAATAATCATTCATCCTATATAGTTTTCAGAAGAGCGCATAATTGACACTTGAAAATAAATAAATTATTGAGCACATTGTGATATTTTGGTTTGTTTCTAAATTGTGAAAGTTATCCATGTGTCACATCGTATAGCACAATTGACATATAGAGATTTGTCAATTGTGTCAATCATTTGTTACGAAAAATGTCTGTCTTATCTGTTATAACAACTGTCTATACCTTGTGGAAGAAGCTGTTTGTGCAGGTTTCACAACTTGTGTGCATCTGTAGGTAGTCACATCTTGAGTTACTACTTCCAAATCTGTAAGTCTAATTGTAACTTTCATGCACTTGCAAATATTTCATCACTTTTGTGTTCTCCCTTCAGAATCCCAACTTCCTTGAGCCCCAGAAAGGGGCCACAATCCTGTCACACATGATTGGCCACAACCTGGGAATCAAGCACGATGAAGATGGTAATTATAATTTTTTTTTAGTTATGATCAATGACCTGTTTATCAGAAAATATAAACATATAAGTGAAACAGCAATTAGTGAATTGTGAATTTGTATGTCCGACACAAAATAAAGTTTCTTGTATCCTGTATCTTGAATTAACTCCCTTAAACTTGCATATATATAGAGACAGCAGATCAGTTATCCTTGTCCCGAGCTAAAGAATCTCTAAACTGAGTTTTGCTCAAATCCACCAATCTAATTTGATTATACAATAAAAGCTAGGCTCCCATTGGTTGGTTTTAGCCAAACTCAGTTGAGAATGAACTCATTTCATGTCTTATAATCTGTAGACCCGTTCTCCCTTGTATCTGCAACATGGTCAATTACACGAAAGCTCTCAGCTCCACTTAGTTACAATTTAAAATTCAATAAACTTTTAATTTAAAACAATTTTAATCCAATGAAATTTTAATACAACTTTGTTTTGAATGCATCTGCCAACAATCCCCATATCAGTATGATCAAATTCATACAACTAAAATGCAACTTTCATCCAATACAACTTAAATTCACTTTGTTTTGAATTTATTTACCAACCATCACCACATCACCATGATCATATGATAACAAAACCTTTAATTAAATACAACTTAAATCTAATATAACTTTATAACAACTTTGTTTTGATTTTATCTGCCAACAGAAGATTGGAGGTATTTGTATCACCAAGGTACATGAGTGTTTGTATGATGTTGTCTGTCAGTCCTCTTGTACCTTCAACTTTCTCATCTTGTACTTTTGTTGTGATTACATTTTGTCTATCTTCAGGGGGTTGGGTTCTGTTGAGATTTGGTATAATTGCTGGCTGGTTATTTGTTACGGGGTTGTCACAGTATTTCTTTAAGCAGGACCGTAGTATTATAAACAGGATGTTGGACTTTATACCAGAGGTCATATGTTCAATCCCAGACATGTGCGGATACTCAAGAGTGATTCACAAAAACTCTTAAGATTTTTCACAACTTGAAAAGGTTGCTGTTAGGGATAAAAAAACAAACCCTTGTATACATTACATGAAGTGTTCATCTTGATGTCTGATTTTACCTGTTTGAAGTTATTCCTTTCTTTTTTGAATGTTATTTTAGAATCTTTCACAATTTTCTGACTTAAATTTTTGATCAATAAACTCCAGCTTGGATAGTGTCTTCTGTCCTAAATCTCATGGCTGAAATCTTTTGCAAACTACTTGTATGTTTTGATGTTTATATTATGAGCTACAGAAGCACCACTCGTATTTGTTTTGCTTTTTGTCTTTCACTGTTTTAATTTACTTCTTGCAATCTGGCCTCAAGATTATAGAACTATTGTGATCACTCCTGAGTTCAGCTGTAAACAACCAATCAAAGTTAGTGTTACAATAAAAGTCAGGCTTTCATTGGTTGGTTTTAGCTTAGCTCAGTTGAGTGTGGACTCTTAACAGTTTTATAATCTTGATACCAGCTTTCTTTATTATGAATTTAAATGAAAATATTTTGTAAACTGGAGTGAGTGGATTTATATATATCAATTAGTTTAAACACTATTAAATGAAATTTCCTGGTTCATGAAAACTGTGAGTCCATATCTTATTAACATGTCCTTTCCATAGTTAACACTCAGTATAAACCAACATGAACCATTGATGAATTTTCTAGCACTTGCATTCATGCAATTCAATTATTGTTTGAATCAGTTTATGGAACAGTAAAAGTTCATGCTTCACAAGTTCTTGTGTGTTTATTTCATATATATTTGCCATTTCAAGTATTTTAGTTTATCTCAGAAACACTGTTTTTATTACAGTATGTACTTGTAGCTGAAAATGACCATTCACTGGAAAATAAATGACATATGTAATATTCTATATACACATGAGGTTCATAGAAGGAATAATGCTATGAATATAAATATTTACCTGTAAGAGGAATGGAGAAGGTGTGAGGTGGAGAAAAGAGAGATGGGAGAGAGAGAAAGAGACAGAGCGTATATTTAACCTATATGTTTTCTGCACACAGGTGGTTGTAAATGTGAAGATGAGTTTGGATGCATCATGTCCACAGAAGTATTGTAAGTATCCTGAAACACATGGTCTAGTGTTAGAACATGAGATCTGTAATCACCGGCCCCAACCCTCCTATGAATATGTGTCATGTTCTTGAGCCAGAATATGCATATGCTAAGTACTACTTCTTTTTAGGATGAAATTAATGAGACTTATATAAGTGTAAAAAACTTTATTGAGAAATTAAGAATATGCAGGTTAATTGCCTCAACAAAGGTCCTGACGATGAACGAGGCACATTGTCCCTTTGATCTACCATAGACTATGCACTACACATGGAAAGTAATTGAGTGTATGAAAATCATGTCAGTTATCAGAAGGAATTAAATGCTGTTGATAATATTCAAAATATTTGATGAGTAAATAATGACCCCGTAAACTATTTTTCGTTATATAAATCTTAAATTACTTTATTACCCTTAATCATTATATAATTTTAAATTATAATATATTCTTGTACTATAATATATTCCTATACTATTATGACATTGTATTCTTATACTATAATGTGTTCTTGTACTATAATGTATTTTTGTGCTATAATGTATTTGTGTACTTAAGTATACCTGTACTATTGTACTATAATGTATTTTCATACTATAATGTATTCTTGTACTATAATGTATTCTTATACTACCGGTACAATGTATTCTTGTACTATAATGTAATCATTTACTATTGTACTAGAATGTATTCTTGTTCTATAATGTATTCATATACTATAATGTATTCTTGTACTATAATGTAATCATTTACTATTGTACTATAATGTATTCTTGTACTATAATGTATTCTTATACTATAATGTATTCTTGTACTATAATGTAATCATTTAATATTGTACTATAATGTATTCTTGTACTATAATGTATTCTAGAATGATCATGACATTGTAATCTTATTAATTTTGATTATATCAGGGCAACACCAGAGAAGCATTCCCGTATGTTTTCCTCATGCAGTGTCAAGGACTGGGATATTTCTCTAAGTCTGGGGATAGCAGCCTGTCTCACAGAGAATCCACAGGTATGTGTCGAGGGGATTTATTTGATGTGTACAATCAAGCAAGTGACCTAACACAAGAAGTACTATCACATTGTCCACTGGTCATGTGACATTGTTCATCCAAGTAAATACAATGTAGTGTTTACATAGACATTGTCAGATTGTCTAAGGAAAATGGCAGTGCTGAAAACAATATTGATCACTGATTTGATTATCAACTTGTTTGATTGACAGTCTGTGTCAGGCCAATTATATAAAGAAGGAAAAGCAACTGCTTTAGATTTTGCGAATGCTAGTATATTTACACAAAGTCTTGCTAAATCATGTTTTTCAATTATATTAAATTTTACTTCAAATTGTTATGTTTTTAATCAATAATCATTTTGCATGATCAAAACATTATAAAACATCTAAAGTTATATACAACTTACATGTAATAAAAAAAAATCAGTTGCCTGTGAATTTTGAATGATTTATTTGCCAAATAATTATTCCTCCCCGTGCTATTTTATCAACATTAAGTCAGAAGTTTCCTGTCCTTTTACATAAGTCCTTGGTACAATAGTTGTTTCAATTTTGAGGTTTTTCTATCTCAAATACAGCAAATACTTAAATATCTTCTAACCTAATGGAATTGTTTTGTAATTATTATGTATATTGTACTTTTGTTAATCTATAAGCTAAGTATTTTGGTGTTGCAGCCGACATTTCCACAGCTGTGTGGTAACAAGCATGTAGAGCGAGGGGAAGAGTGCGACTGTGGTTCACCAGAGGTATGTTCCGTCATATATATATAAATCATCAGTCAAAGTGTTACCCCTGTCCCATCGTCCGGTTGTTTGTTTGTCTGTCCATTAGAAAATTGGTTTCTGATCAATAATTTCTAAAGAGGTTTTTTATTTTTATTTTTATTTTGATTGTGTCTGTATAATTATAAACAACAGGCCAAGTTTGATATTTATTAACATCTGTCAAATGTAACAGGAGTTACAGCCCCTTTTCGACTTTTAAAAAACAATTGGTTTCCGATCAGTAGTGAGGGTAATTGTGTCAACAGACACATTTCAAGTTGAAAAATGGTGTGTTGTGAGAAGCCTGGAATGTTCATGTTGTTTTATGCACTCACTACTTATGGGTATGACGGGGACATTACAGATGTCTGTCTGTATATGTGAATATTTATAACATGTTTAGCATTTTTATTTTGTTTCACAAAGCTCTGAATAATGTATTTTCTTCTTAAGGAAAAACAACAACAAGACAACTCAATAAAACATATTTACATCTTATTTTTAATCTGTATTAATTTATTTTCATCACAGGCTTCTGTTTTACCAGCAAATTTAAGTATATACTCAAATACATAAATCTAAGAAAAGCATCCTGGTGATCTTGATTTTTGACTGGCTTCAGTAAAATTGCATATGGCTTCACTGGCATTGATTAAAAATATTTAAGTAACCAGTCAAAACTCAGTGAAGTTTTTAAATCTTGAAGTAAAACTTAAAATAATATTGGTGGAACAAAGTCAGGTGCTCTTTGACTTTGTTATTTGATGTGGATATTATGAACAAAAATTAAAATAACAAAAAAAACAAAAAATCCACAAAAAACACCTCAATAACACTGTTTTGTGCTGTATATCTCTAGGACTGTGCACGAACGGACCCTTGCTGCGATCCTTACACATGCCTGCTGAAGTACTGGGCAGATTGTCGCACAGGAGAATGTTGCCATAACTGTACTGTAAGTATTAATTAACGATAATATTAATACAGCAGTTCATTATACTAAAAGGGACAAATAAGAATGACCACTTTCCTTGACCAACCTCACTATTTCTTGGTCAACCTCATTATTTTTTGGTCAACCTCATAATTTCTTGACCAGTCTCATCATTTCTTGACCAATCTCATTATTTTTTTACCATTCTCATCATTTCTTGACCATTCTCACCATTTCTTGACCATTCTCATCATTTCTTGACCAACCTCATAATGTTTTAATCAACTTCATCATTTCTTCACCAATATCATCACTTCTTGACCAGTCTCATCATTTCTTGACCAACCTCATCATTATCATTTCTTGACAACCTCATACTTTCTTTACACCCTCATCATTTCTTGACAGCCTTATACTTTTTAACAGCCTCATAATTTCTTGAACAACCTGATCATTTCTTGACAACTTCATACTTTCTTGACACCCTCATAATTTCTTGACAGCCTTAAACTTTCTTAACAGCCTCATAATATCTTGACTAACCTCAACATTTTTTGAAAACCTCATCATTTCTTGACAGCCTCATACTTTCTTGACACCCTCATAATTTCTTGACAGCCTTAAACTTTCTTAACAGCCTCATAATATCTTGACCAACCTTAACATTTTTTGAAAACCTCATCATTTCTTGACACCCTCATCATTTCTTGACAGCCTTATACTTTCTTAACGGCCTCATAATTTCTTGATCAACCTCATCATTTTTTGAAAACCTCATCATTTCTTGACAGCCTCATACTTTCTTGACACCCTCATAATTTCTTGACAGCCTTAAACATTTTTTTAACAGCCTCATAATATCTTGACCAACCTCAACATTTTTTGAAAACCTCATCATTTCTTGACAGCCTCATACTTTCTTGACACCCTCATCATTTCTTGACAGCCTTATACTTTTTAACAGCCTCATAATTTCTTGAACAACCTGATCATTTCTTGACAACTTCATACTTTCTTGACACCCTCATAATTTCTTGACAGCCTTAAACTTTCTTAACAGCCTCATAATATCTTGACAAACCTCAACATTTTTTGAAAACCTCATCATTTCTTGACAGCCTCATACTTTCTTGACACCCTCATAATTTCTTGACAGCCTTAAACTTTCTTAACAGCCTCATAATATCTTGACCAACCTCAACATTTTTTGAAAACCTCATCATTTCTTGACAGCCTCATACTTCCTTGACACCCTCATAATTTCTTGACAGCCTTATACTTTCTTAACAGCCTCATAATTTCTTGATCAACCTTGAAATATTATTGACAACCTCATCATAATTTCCTGACCAACCATATCACATATCTTAACCAACCTTATAATTTTTTTGATTTACTGTATCATGTTTTGACCAACCTATTTCTTGGTCAGTCTAACAATTTATTGAATAACTCATCATTTCTTGGTTTATCTCATCATTTTTAGATACCCCAGATACTTTCTTAATCATCTTAACCCTTAACTCCATAGATACGCGTTTTCCCGCAACAATCACAGAAAGCCTTTGAAAACAGTGCAGGAAGAGTTCAGATTGCTCGTAACGAGCAATCTGAACACTTCCTGCACTGTTTTCCACTCTGTCAGTTAATATAAACATAATTCACCCAATTATTCAAAAGCCTTCTATATTACGTGTCCAAAGGTGTCTATATTAGAGGTGTCAAAAGGTGTCTATATGAAGCAATGGGTTAACCAGTCTCAATTCTTGACTAACCTCATAATTATTTAAAGGGATAATATATTGGATAAATTATTTTTAAAGGGTAACCAAAATGCTAATTTTTTTTTATATTATTTGAATAAAATCGATTGGTGGTTTATAAAAATGGTTTTATTTTCATGAAATTCGCTCTTGTTCATCAGTAAATCACGGAAACAGTAACGCACATTACACCTCTCACGGTAATACACGAAAGAATTAACGGAGTTACCCGAACGAGGTCCCCGATGACGTCATACCCATAACGCGATCTAATTCAAGATGGTTTCAATGGGCGAAAACATTTCACGAGAGTTATTTTAATGGGGATATCGACGTTAGTGACATTTTATTGGACTTATCTGGCTCAAGCAGTGATGAAGAACAGGAAACCATAGATTATGGCATTCAACCATACCAGTTAGAACCGGTGGTACTCGATGGAAAAACAGATTATTTACAATAATAATTAAGGACTACCTTTACTACTAATAATAAATAATTTCTACCATAAATATAATTAATACAACTACTACATATTTATTATTAGATCTATTGTTATGAATAATTAATAACAATAATAGATAGTGGTAGTTTTAATTATACTAATTGTAGGTCTAGTAACAATTTATCCGTTAATATAACAGTAAAAATAGAAATGACTTATTATTATTCTATTATGTGTTCTTCCATTACCATGCTAAAATTTTACCTATGAAAAAAGAAAACAAACTCGTTTTATAACTTTCCCTTCTTGCGCATTATTAAAAAGAATCTCTGTGCTATATGTTTACATGTAGATCTACATGTATGTAAATAAAAATCGGATCGGACATAAATTCAAAATTTATCTAAATTGGTAATGCGTATAATATTTATAAATGAATTAAAACGGGATCTTTCACAGACGAGCAGATAATTAAAAAAATAATTACTTTATTATAATGACCAGCAGACATCATGCTGATCTGCGACACCATATGGTTTTATTGCCCCCTTGATGGTATAAAAATTCCGGTCACAGGTGTCAGCTGTAAAAACAAATCAGTATTGTCGCATGATCACAGCCATGGGTATTTATGTTTGGACGCTATTTTCAAATGTAACCTATAGTGTCGTGCATAATATTGCTGCAGACTGCTATGCCACGCGAATATAAACAACCGGTTCTTGAAAAATAAATGTATAAATATATAATATATATTTTGCGGTTGAAAATGGGGAGATTTTAATTATTCCCGCGTAAATCTGGACAATTCAATGACCTCGCGTGATCACTGATTAATTGAAATGTATTGTTTTAGCGATTGAAATTGTGGAGATTTGTGTTATTCCCGCGTATCAAGAGTGTCACAATTTCAATCCATGCACTTTCCAACAAGTTACTGTTAGGAGATTTATGCAAACTAACACTGTCATTACATTTTTATTTCCAACAATTTCTGATCGAATACTGTTTTCCCACATTGACGTGTGTAAGAGCTTAATTGCGGATTTCTTATAACCATAAACAAGCAGAACGATGCGATTAGCCATGTTTGTTTACAGCAAGTGACACGATGACAGGTTGGCACGATATTTTAATCGGTTATTCTGATTGGTTGGTCCCCGGTGACGTCATTTCGCCATATATGGAATGGCGAATTTATTTCCAGTGCCGATAAGATTTTACTTGTATAACTGTGCTATATGGCAACTGGTGCTGGTGCGCACTGGCGGATTATATTAAGAATACCAATTTGAATTGATTAAGCAAAAATTATTTTTGCATTAAAGTTACCCTTTAAAAAAGAAAATGATTATTAACACGAATAAAAAGCATCTCATTATCAACAATAAATAAAATTCGAATGGTTAGGTATGTCAAATCAACCAAAATCTATATTTAAATAGGAGCGGTAAACTTGAAATGAAATCATCTTTCTGAAATTAGACAGCACCCAAATACTGTTTGACGATCTTTGCATCATTGTTCAGATTCTTGTTAAGATGAAACAATTTTTACTATGTGTAAACCTGTATAACGGATCACACTGAAATAAAAATGAAATCATGTGACTCATATAATATGTCACAAAATATGTTGCAATCTTTTTTAGTCTTACCTAAGCGTGTAGCAAACATTAGAAAATCCCTTTTAAGTTTATTATTTTGGCATGTATAAGAATACATCCTTTTGGCAGTACAAGGGGTTATCCAGAAGTTCGTAGACAAATTTGATAAAATCCATATTCATGCAAGTACATCGCTATATTTTGCACAGCTGAAGTATTGGTGTATTTGTCATCGGTTTACAGTATTTAAATGCATTTATCGTGTTTATAATAATGATATGGTCTCCATAGCAACATGCATACATGTTTTGTGCTGCAGCTCAAAATGTTGAACCATTTGAGAGATAAATATTTGAAAAATAACAATGATTTCCCTGTAAAATTCGCGGTAATTCATATATTATTGAGGACACATTGTCAATGTCTACATTGGTCATTCCAGTAATAGTATGGTGTGCAAGTGTTAGGAGATTAAACAAACTTACATAAAAAAGGCAAACTTGTTCATAAGCAAATCTTCCGTCTGAGGAAAAGGTGAAACGAGCGGAAATACAGTGTTGTGTCAAAATTAGCAAAACACTTATCAAGGGAATATATATGCTTAGTAAAGCTCTGAGAATGTTATTTATAGTGCATTTTGTAGTCTACAGATGATAAAAATGGTACAGTGAGGAAAGAGAAACAATAATGGATGATAACATGTGTGGTCACCCTGTGTCAAAATCGTGTCAACATCACAATAACGTGGTAAAAGGTGCCTCAATAAGGATCATCGTAATACAATTCATGAACTATACAGTGAACTAAGTATAGGTTACGGTACAGTGCACATGATAATTAAGAATGAATAACATGCAAGTTCTTACAGTGATTACAGGGGTCTTCTATTGCTAAAAAGTATGAGTGGTGCGATGAGCAAGAGAAGGGAAATTACTTGTGAAATAAATTGTCGCGTCGACGTAACATAAATCTGACCTGCGACAGATAGAGGTACATGATCATTTGATTTGAATATATATTTTCTTCATATTTTGCGTACGGTTTGAATTTATTTTCAATGTTATACATGTAAAACTCCAAATAAATCTGACATGTCATTTTCAAATTATGAGATCTGTCCACAAACTTCTGGATAACCCCTCATATATAGACATGATTATTATATTGAAAAACATTTTTTTAATCAACTTTGAAAAATCCCCATATATATTCAATTTAAGATTTATCACTTACAATTAGAATATAATCATGGTGCATTCATTTACAATATATACAAATAAAAATATGTTAAACAAGGCAAGTTTTAAACATGTTTGTCTCACTAAATGCAAGCACCTTGAAAGCGTTTAAATGTGTGTGTTAAAATGGATGTAAAATACATTCAAACTTGACCTTGTATCAAGGTAGTGTCTGTTTTTTATGAAGAATTAGAGGTTAACATCTGTTTAAGATGAAAAACTTTGAAACCGTAGTCACGCATCGAAATAAAGAGTTTGTTTTCCTTGTCACTGTATGCTATGGAACGGGGCCATCGCACCTGATCTGCCTGGTTCAGTAGGATCTGCAGCTTCTCACCGTTTGCTGTTATCTGATGAACATTGTTAGACTTACACCCACACATATAGATGGTCCCTTCACGGTCTACACATACTCCTGCGGCATTCTTCAGGTCATCATCCTTGTATATGGCCATAACTTCTCCCTCCAGTGTCAGGCTGGTCAAGGAATGGTTGTCCCAGTTGGAAACATACAGGAGTGTATGGTCAGGACTGATAGCTATATTATATGGAACACTGAATAGTCTCCCACTACTGGCATCTGTAGATATCACTCTCAATACGGTACCATCCATTTCCATGATTTCAACTTTAGGTGGGTCACTGAATGTCACTGCGAGCTTGTCTATGTAACACACTATTCCCTTACATTCACCACTGACCTTCACCTCATGACCTTTAGACAGAGTGTCAGATACTGATACAAACTGAATCACTTGTTTCTTCATGAGAGTTACAGCGAGTTCCCCTGGTTTGGTCTCTGTAATGTCCCATGGCCATGATGACAAGATGAGCTGTAATGTCACCTTGTTTTGTTGTGTGTTAACCAGCATGACAGTGTCATTTTGGTGGTCAATAAAGGCAAGTTGTCCATCAGACATTATTGTTGATCCAGTAATCAAACAGTTAGTGGATGAGCTCACTTTGATATCTTGTACGTGTTTGGCTTTTAGGTCTTTAGGGTTTCTCAGTTGTCCAAATACTTTCAGACTTCTCAGTAGGTTAGTGATTTGTTCATCTGGTACAAAATTGTACTTACTTAATTTGTTTTCCTCTGCCATCTTGGCTGCACTTTTTTCCAGTATTTTCACTTCATTTTGTGCTTTCTTCATCTTGATAAATACTTGCTGATATTGTTTGGAATTTTTAAACATTTCAATGTCAGAGTTGATGGTCTGAATCTCCTGTATGGCCTTGTCACATTTATTGGAAATGACGCTCATCTTCTCAATATCGGCGTCTCGGATGTGTTTGGCTTCTTGTTCAATTTTTTCCTCAAGCTCATCAAACATAGAGTTTATGTCTTTTCTTAGTCTTTTCATATTTTCTTTTATTTCAGAAAAGCACATTTTCACTTTTGAAATGTTGTCGACTGTTTTGTTCTTATTATAATCAAATATTTCTTTGTTTTTCTTTATTTTGTCGATAAAGTCTTTGTATTCTGCACTGTCTTCTATTTCTTGACAAATATCTGGGATATAGTTGACATCATCACAGCGTCGGTGTCCGGTTGTCATGCATACACTGCATCCAAGTTGATTGTGTGATTGACAGAAATATTTTATGTATTCACCCTCATGCTGGGTGCACACATCCTTAATCAATGTAGGATTTTTCTGCTTTGGCATAGCATTTTTATCCAGTAGCTCATGGTTTCTCATAGGCAATGGTCGACAGTGGTACTTGTAGCATATCTCACATAAATAATTTTGACAGTCTACGCAGAATCCGGCGGCGAGTAACTGATGACCGTCTGTGCTGCATGGGTCACACCAACGTTCAAAATCTTCATGAGATGTTTCAGTAACAGATACACTCGGTTGGTCTGCCTTTCTTCCCGACACTTCCATTTTCACTTTCAAATATACTTGTTATACATACTACACTGAACTTAAATCCTATAGTGTTTATGTTATCACGAAAACATAAAGATATGGTAATTTTGTTCTGATCTTAAATGTTTAAGTTTAATTGTTATCCTTCATACTTCAGTCCCCACTATAACAAACAAAATATCCAACCTCAGTGATATTGATTTATCTGGTTCCCTGTTTAAACATATAGACGAGGACTGGACTGGGTTCAAGTCATGAAGAATACTACACTGATGTTGTAATCTTATCTGGTTATATGCACATATACAAACACTTATTGACATGTTTATACTGTTGTGTATTTACTTTCTTGTATAGCTATCCTGCCGATATCAGAACACAAATGAAAATGTGTGCGACTTGAGCACTTAAAGCTTATCATGGTACAAAACACAAAAAATTCCACTTTTAAATATATTTGCAATGCATACTACACTGATATTATCTGGACTAAAATCCTTATTACATATATACATTAAGCTATAACTGGTGATCTTCCTTGCTGCACAGGTTGCACCAATGTCCAAAATCTTCCTGAGACTTTTCAGACATGCCAAATTCGATTGTCTTCTTTTCTGACACTTCCATCTTTAAGTTTTCATGTCCATTAGTTATGGTGAAGTTTCTGGTCTTAAACCCTCGTTCCAAATATTTTTGTAATAATCCTGGATTTTCACTACAAGCCTACTGTAACTGTTTATCTATATGAAATATATTGTTCAGGTCCTAGACACATTCAAGCCATATATAATATAAGGTAGTATGTGTAAATTAATCTTATATAGAACTTTACCTGTACTGGTGTGTGTGTGTGTGTGTGTGTTATATGAATAATCAATATGTTGTGCACCAGTACACATTTTGTCAGATTTACAGTTAAATTGATCATGTAACAGTTTGTCTAGTATCAAGTTACAGTTGTAAATGTCTGGACTGTGTTCAGTTACCCGTTACTTGAAAATTCAAAGTCTGTCTGGTTCCTTATATTTATACTGTAATGTGTGCTAATATGAAGTTGAGCGAGAGGCCAGGAAAATAAATGACATACTGGTAATGCCAGCAAATGTTTAACAGTCAAGGTTGCGTGTAAGTCATATACAGGTTGCCAACTATAATTATAGTATTCCTACATTTTTGTCTTTTCCTAACAGTACCTGTCGTCGAACTACATGTGCCGAGACAAATCTACAGATTGTGATGTTCCAGAATTCTGCACAGGCAGCAATGGACAGGTACACTTGTACATTACAACTCTTTTTTCTTTACTTTGTTTTAGGGTATTTATATAATTTTATATTTAAATTGGGCCTTGTTAGCTCAGCCGGTAGTGCATCTACCAATCAATCCAGGGGTCATGAGTTTGAATCCATGTCAGGCCACAGTTTCTGTGATGATCGATATATGTTGTGTCTCGTTACCATTCAAATCTCACTGCTGATTAAAGTGGCAAAATGATTGGTTTCTTGTAAAGATGGGTGTGCCCGAGTACTGGTTAACCTTCCAGGATCCCAGGAAAGGGTGGTTAGGTTAACTGATTATCTGTTAACCCTTTATGGCTTAAAATGACGTTAAATATTCAATGAACTAACAAACATGTTATTTAGATAAAGAGTAGTCAACTTTGTTTTTTGTTACTGAAAAATAAGTTATTTGTGAATGGGGTATAACAAGTGACATCAGTCAATATTACCGCTTACCATTCCTGAATAACGAAATAATTTTTTTCAAATACAGAAAACGAAATGAAAACAAAAGTTAAATATATTATTCATATCATTTTGTGTGATAAATCTGACATTTTTTTCTTTATTGTTTTTTACCATTTTCTGATTCTTTTAACATTCATTTACCATTTCATTGTACAATCAAACCTGTCTTAAGCAGCAAGTCAATGGAAGGAGCGAAAATGGCCTTTTAAGACAGGTTATTGCTTAATACAGGTTAATTTACTCTGAAAGCATAGAAAATGGGAAATAGAAAATATGGTTGCTTAAGACAGGTGACTGCTTAATAGAGGTGGCCACTTACACAGGTTTGACTGTATATCATAGAATGTAAATACTGTCTGATCGAAGGTTTCCTTGGTGAACAAAGAACATGTTCTATCAAAGGAATATCAGACTCGGTTTTATTGAGAATGTCATGAAGGGGATTGAAATATACAACCCCCTTTATGTGTCCCAGCAATGGCTAAAGTGGTTTTCTGTTTTCTGAATAAGTCTGCATGGGATCATGGCTGAAAAATTAAAAAATAGAATTATGAATATGACAAAAGAATTATGAACATTATTTTTATGACCAGATCAATTTCATGCCTCGGTCATTTAAAGATTTCACCATTTTTAGTAATTCTTTTGAAGTAGGTAAAGCTATTCTGTGGTATACGCTAAAAGCTATGATATCAGTCAATGTAATTATACATGACCTACATTAGTTTTTAAACTTTTTAAAGTAAATTATTGTCAAACATTTGTTTGGTTTTATTGAAATTAAAAAAAGTTTATCTTTAAAGTTTATCTTTATTTTTAAAACAAAATTGATCATGGTTATGTAAATTTCAGTGTCCGTCAAACAACTACGCTAAAGATGGCCACTCTTGTAACAACAATACGGGGTATTGTATCGGAGGAATCTGCCCCACCCTCGACAAACAGTGTCAACATATATGGGGCAAAGGTCAGTATGGTTAAATATTGTACAAGTATCCAGTGTCAATGTAATCAATTATTATATCGCTGGACAGTAGTGTAGTGGATAGAGTGTTAGCGACCTAGTCAGAGGTTACTGGTTTGATCCCCAGCTCAGATCAATGACTCTCAAAAATAAACACTCAGTACAGGTTCTACCCAGGAAGCCAATTCAAGAGGGATTTATACAAGCTTTCTTACCATTCAATCAAGCTAAAATAAATAAGTATAAACTAACATTTATTTCCAAGAAACGTCAAGATAACAAAGGCCAGTATCTAAGATAAATTCAACCATCATTTCAGGATCATTGATTAAAATATCACTAATAAGTATACATATCGAAAATCAGTTCATGTACATGGCATTATGTCATGGAATGTACAATATGTAGTTTGAAGTACGGCATTATGTCATGGAATGTACAATATGTAGTTTGAAGTATTGCATTATGTCATGGAATGTACAATATGTAGTTTGAAGTATTGCATTATGTCATGGAATGTACAATATGTAGTTTGAAGTATGGCATTATGTCATGGAATGTATAATATGTAGTTTGATGTATTGCATTATGTCATGGAATGTACAATATGTAGTTTGAAGTATGGCATTATATCATGGAATGTATAATATGTAGTTTGATGTATTGCATTATGTCATGGAATGTACAATATGTAGTTTGAAGTATGGTATTATGTCATGGAATGTATAATATATAGTTTGAAGTATTGCATTATGTCATGGAATGTACAATATGTAGTTTGATGTATTGCATTATGTCATGGAATGTACAATATGTAGTTTGAAGTATGGTATTATGTCATGGAATGTATAATATATAGTTTGAAGTATTGCATTATGTCATGGAATGTACAATATGTAGTTTGAAGTATTGCATTATGTCATGGAATGTACAATATGTAGTTTGAAGTACGGCATGTCTTATTTTCATCTATTACAGAGGCTACTAAAGCAGAGAGTCAGTGTTTTGAAAGATTCAATCCGACAGGTAATTTTAACGGACATTGCGGGAAGGAAGACAGAACGGGTTCATACGCCAAGTGTATGCCAGAGTATGTATTTATAATTTTGTTTTGATAAAACATTTCACATATGTTAAGTACTAACTTGAACCATAGACTCAAGGGCGTTTTTGTGATCATTGTCTTGTCATCCATCTGTCATGTCTCCCATCTATCATGTCTCCCATCTAGTCTCCCGTCTATCATGTCTCCCATCTATCATGTCTCCTATCTATCATGTCTCCTGAGTCTGCTATGTGATATATATTTAGAGATATCCATTGTGGGTTGTCTCTCATGCACTAAATATATCTATAGTGATATCCACTCCAGTGTAGGTTGGGACAGAAGATCTATGAATGTTTATAGTTACATCCAGTTTGGGGTGTGAAACATGTATATTCTCTGTATATATGTAGTCACATCCACTTCAGTGTGTACTGTGACACACGCTCTGTGTATATTTTTAGATCTTGAGTGAGCTTTAACACAATCATGCTCTGTATATATGTAATGATATCCAGTGTGTTCAGTTACATATATAGAAATTTCAGTATGGACTGTTACACATGCTCTCCCTCCAGTATGGACTGTTACACATGCTCTCTCTCTAATGAGGGTTGTTAGACATGCTCTACCTCCTGTATAGACTTTGACACATCTTCTCTCTCTAATGAGGGTTGTTAGACATGCTCGAGTATAGACTGTTACACATGCTCTACCTCCAGTATGGACTGTTACACATGTTCTCCCTCCAGTATGGACTGTTACACATGTTCTCCCTCCAGTATGGACTGTTACACATGTTCTCCCTCCAGTATGGACTGTTACACATGTTCTCCCTCCAGTATGGACTGTTACACATGTTCTCCCTCCAGTATGGACTGTTACACATGCTCTACCTCCAGTATGGACTGTTACACATGTTCTCCCTCCAGTATGGACTGTTACACATGTTCTCCCTCCAGTATGGACTGTTACACATGTTCTCCCTCCAGTATGGACTGTTACACATGTTCTCCCTCCAGTATGGACTGTTACACATCCTCTCCCTCCAGTATGGACTGTTACACATCCTCTCCCTCCAGTATGGACTGTTACACATCCTCTCCCTCCAGTATGGACTGTTACACATCCTCTCCCTCCAGTATGGACTGTTACACATGCTCTCGCTCGAGTATAGACTGTTACACATGCTCTACCTCCAGTATGGGCTGTTACACATCCTCTCGCTCGAGTATGGACTGTGACACATCCTCTACCTCTAATGAGGGTTGTTAGACATGCTCTACCTCCTGTATAGACTTTGACACATCTTCTCTCTCTAATGAGGGTTGTTAAACAGATTCTACCTCCTGTGTAGACTTTTGACACATCTTCTCTCTCTAATGAGGGTTGTTAAACAGATTCTACCTCCTGTGTAGACTTTTGACACATCTTCTCTCTCTAATGAGGGTTGTTAAGCAGATTCTACCTCCTGTGTAGACTTTTGACACATCTTCTCTCTCTAATGAGGGTTGTTAGACATACTCTACCTCCTGTATGGACTGTGACACATCCTCTCTCTCTAATGAGGGTTGTGAGTCATGCTCTACCTCCTGTATAGACTTTGACACATCCTCTCTCTCTCTAATGAGGGTTGTTAGACATGCTCTCCCTCCACTATAGACTTTGACACAGCCTCTCCCTCTAATGAGGGTTGTTAGATATGCTCTCCCTCCACTATAGACTTTGACACATCCTCTCTCTCTAATGAGGGTTGTTAGACATGCTCTACCTCCTGTATAGATTTTGACACATCTTCTCTCTCTAATGAGGGTTGTTAGTCATGCTCTCCCTCCTGTATATACTTTGACACATCTTCTCTCTCTAATGAGGGTTGTTAGACATGCTCTACCTCCTGTATAGACTTTGACACAGCCTCTCCCTCTAATGAGGGTTGTTAGACATGCTCTACCTCCTGCATAGACTTTGACAAATCCTCTCTCTCTAATGAGGGTTGTTAGACATGCTCTACCTCCGGTATAGACTTTGACATATCCTCTCCCTCTAATGAGGGTTGTTAGACATGCTCTACCTCCAGTATAGACTTTGACACATCCTCTCTCTCTCTAATGAGTGTTGTTAGTCATGCTCTCCCTCCTGTATAGACTTTTGACACATCTTCTCTCTCTAATGAGAGTTGTTAGACATGCTCTCCCTCCAGTATGGACTTTGACACAGCCTCTCCCTCTAATGAGGGTTGTTAGACATGCTCTACCTCCGGTATAGACTTCGACACATCCTCTCCCTCTAATGAGGGTTGTTAGACATGCTCTACCTCCGGTATAGACTTGGACACCGTCTTTACCTCTAATGAGGGTTGTTAGACATGCTCTACCTCCGGTATAGACTTGGACACAGCCTCTCCCTCTAATTAGGGTTGTTAGACATGCTCTACCTCCGGTATGGACTTCGACACATCCTCTCCCTCTAATGAGGGTTGTTAGACATGCTCTCCCTCCGGTATGGACTTTGACACATCCTCTCCCTCTAATGAGGGTTGTTAGACATGCTCTCCCTCCGGTATGGACTTTGACACATCCTCTCCCACTAATGAGGGTTGTTAGACATGCTCTACCTCCGGTATAGACTTCGACACATCCTCTCCCTCTAATGAGGGTTGTTAGACATGCTCTACCTCCAGTATAGACTTTGACACTTCCTCTCCCTCTAATGAGGGTTTTAAGACATGCTCTACCTCCGGTATAGACTTCGACACAGCCTCTCCCTCTAATGAGGGTTGTTAGACATGCTCTACCTCCGGTATAAACTTGGACACAGCCTCTCCCTCTAATGAGGGTTGTTAGACATGCTCTACTTCTGGTATAGACTTCGACACATCCTCTCCCTCTAATGAGGGTTGTTAGACATACTCTACCTCCGGTATAGACTTGGACACAGCCTCTCCCTCTAATGAGGGTTGTTAGACATGCTCTACCTCCGGTATAGACTTGGACACAGCCTCTCCCTCCAATGAGGGTTGTTAGACATGCTCTACCTCCGGTATAGACTTGGACACATCCTCTCCCTCCAATGAGGGTTGTTAGACATGCTCTACCTCCGGTATAGACTTCGACACAGCCTCTCCCTCTAATGAGGGTTGTTAGACATGCTCTACCTCCGGTATAGACTTCGACACAGCCTCTCCCTCTAATGAGGGTTGTTGGACATGCTCTACCTCCGGTATAGACTTCGACACATCCTCTCCCTCTAATGAGGGTTGTTGGATATGCTCTACCTCCGGTATAGACTTCAACACATCTTCTCCATCTAATGAGGGTTGTTAGACATGCTTTACCTCCGGTATAGACTTCGACACAGCCTCTCCCTCTAATGAGGGTTGTTAGACATGCTCTACCTCCGGTATAGGCTTCGACACATCCTGTCCCTCTAATGAGGGTTGTTAGACATGCTCTACCTCTGGTATAGACTTTGACACAATCTCTCTCTCTAATGAGGGTTGTTACACATGCTGTACTTCCAGTATGGAATGTTAGTCCCTTACCGGTTTCACTGGATGGGACTATAGATAAACCCTCTGTCCACCACCTGGCTGTCTGGAAAGATTTCTCTAAAAGTATACAAGCTAGATTCAGGAAACTTTCCGTGTGGATAGAGGACAATAAGGAGATAATGCAGGTCATTTTATTTTTTAAGTCTGACAAATATTGTGGTTGCTATGACAACAAAACGAGTAAAACTACAGATACAAATGGGATCCTGTGATAACAAAAAAGTATCTGAACTATTTTTGTGAAACTTTGCAATTGGATAGAGAGAAATAATGACATAATGTAGATTTTTTAATTACTTTTCAGCAGACAAACCATATATATATGTTAACAAAGTCCTACCTGTAAACCAGTAGATATGTGTTGCTTGCAATACTTCACTGTCGTGTTATAACTGATCTATGTATTGTAATAGTGACATTCAGTATGGGTTGTTACAAAAGTTTTATGTATATTTGTATTGGCATCTAGTGTGGATTGTTCCATATGTTCTATTTATATTTGCAGTGACATCCAATGTGGGTTGTTACATAATTTTATGTTTTATTTATATTTGCAGTGACATCCATTGTGGGTTGTTACATATGTTCCATTTATATTTGCAGTGACATCCAATGTGGGTTGTTACATATGTCTATTTATATTTGCAGTGACATCCATTGTTGATTTTTTACATATGTTTTATTTATATTTGCAGTGGCATCCAATGCGTAATGTTACATAATTATATTTTATTTATATTTTCAGTGACATCCAATGTGGGTTGTTACATTGTTTAGGCGGCAACAAGATGCCACATTTTGGTCCAGACAAAGATTCAACTAAAACAACGTTTTCTTCCAATGGACAGGAATACGAGTGCAAGTAAGTCTGCTTTGTATTTTATTTTCAATCTTTATATGGTAATTTAACAAAAACACTATTAAAATTTGTTTATTATAAGTATTACTTGTATTATCTAAAATAAATAAGTGTTAATAATAAATTATTGTTTCTTTTCTTTCTTTTTTATGATAATTATACAAAGTGTTTTCAAAAAAAGTAAACACATGCTATACAATATTTTAGGACAGTTCATGGCCCCTCGACTTTAGAGCTGCCAAACTTGGGTCTGGTATTGGATGGTACAAAATGTGGGGATGGGCGAATGTGTATGAATAAGAACTGTGTATCCACCAGTATACTGCCTCCACTCAAGTGTCCAGGGACCACGGATGACATTGTGTGCTCAGGACACGGGGTAAGAGTAGTGTTATTTAAGTAATAAGTTACTAATAATATGTTGGAGATGTGAGCTGGCAGATAATCATATAGAGATAAAAATGTTCTTGTATGTCAGATAGGAATGTCAGCTGCCTGGGTAAGGATATATTATATAGTTTACCTAACCTTAGTTGAAAGCTCACAGATGAGCTTTTGTGATCGCACTGTGTCTTTTGTTTCAGACATCTTCTTCTCTGAAATGACTTTACAGACTTGCATCATATATAGCATTAAGCATTCTTATATGAAGCTCTCTAAAGTTTGTTTTAATCATGACTCAGGGGTCAACTTTTTTCTCTTTTACATTTAGTACAATATCGTCATTTTGTAGCCATTCTGTTTACATGCATTCTACACTTGAGCATCTCGTCTCTAAAATACTGTCCCTTGTCAATTGTAAAATGCTGTGTGATATGTTTACATATGTTCTCTGCAACTTGTCCATGTTTATTCAGATTTGTACTCTGCAGATTTGTACTCTGCAACATGTCCATGTTTATTCATATTTGTACGCTGCAACTTGTCCATGTTTATTCAGATTTGTACTCTTGTCCATGTTTATTAAGATTTGTAATCTGCAACTTGTCCATGTTTATTCAGATTTGTACTCTGCAACTTGTCCATGTTTATTCAGATTTATACTCTTGTCCATGTTTATTAAGATTTGTACTCTGCAACTTGTCCATGTTTATTCAGATTTGTATGCTGCAACTTGTCCATGTTTATTCAGATTTGTACTCCGCAACTTGTCCATGTTTATTCAGATTTGTATGCTGCAAAATGTCCATGTTTATTCAGATTTGTATGCTGCAACTTGTCCATGTTTATTCAGATTTGTACTCCTCAACTTGTCCATGTTTATTCAGATTTGTACTCCTCAACTTGTCCATGTTTATTCAGATTTGTATGCTGCAACTTGTCCATGTTTATTCAGATTTGTACTCTGCAACTTGTCCATGTTTATTCAGATTTGTACTCCGCAACTTGGTCATGTTTATTAAGATTTGTACTCTGCAACTTGTCCATGTTTATTCAGATTTGTACTCCTCAACTTGTCCATGTTTATTCAGATTTGTACTCCTCAACTTGTCCATGTTTATTCAGATTTGTATGCTGCAACTTGTCCATGTTTATTCAGATTTGTACTCTGCAACTTGTCCATGTTTATTCAGATTTGTACTCTGCAACTTGTCCATGTTTATTCAGATTTGTACTCTGCAACTTGTCCATGTTTATTCAGATTTGTACTCCTCAACTTGTCCATGTTTATTCAGATTTGTACTCCGCAACTTGTCCATGTTTATTCAGATTTGTACTCTGCAACTTGGTCATGTTTATTCAGATTTGTACTCCACAACTTGGTCATGTTTATTAAGATTTGTACTCCTCAACTTTTCCATGTTTATTCAGATTTGTACTCCGCAACTTGTCCATGTTTATTCAGATTTGTACTCCGCAACTTGGTCATGTTTATTCAGATTTGTACTCCTCAACTTGTCCATGTTTATTCAGATTTGTATGCTGCAACTTGTCCATGTTTATTCAGATTTGTACTCCTCAACTTGTCCATGTTTATTCAGATTTGTACTCCGCAACTTGTCCATGTTTATTCAGATTTGTACTCCGCAACTTGTCCATGTTTATTCAGATTTGTACTCCGCAACTTGGTCATGTTTATTCAGATTTGTACTCCTCAACTTGTCCATGTTTATTCAGATTTGTATGCTGCAACTTGTCCATGTTTATTCAGATTTGTACTCCTCAACTTGTCCATGTTTATTCAGATTTGTACTCCTCAACTTGTCCATGTTTATTCAGATTTGTACTCCGCAACTTGGTCATGTTTATTAAGATTTGTACTTCTCAACTTGTCCATGTTTATTCAGATTTGTACTCCGCAACTTGGTCATGTTTATTCAGATTTGTACTCCTCAACTTGTCCATGTTTATTCAGATTTGTACTCCGCAACTTGGTCATGTTTATTCAGATTTGTACTCCTCAACTTGTCCATGTTTATTCAGATTTGTACTCCTCAACTTGTCCATGTTTATTCAGATTTGTACTCTGCAACTTGTCCATGTTTATTCAGATTTTTACTCCGCAACTTGGTCATGTTTATTAAGATTTGTACTCCTCAACTTGTCCATGTTTATTCAGATTTGTACTCCGCAACTTGGTCATGTTTATTCAGATTTGTACTCCTCAACTTGTCCATGTTTATTCAGATTTGTACTCCTCAACTTGTCCATGTTTATTAAGATTTGTACTCTGCAACTTGTCCATGTTTATTCAGATTTGTATGCTGCAACTTGTCCATGTTTATTCAGATTTGTACTCTGCAACTTGTCCATGTTTATTCAGATTTGTACTCCGCAACTTGTCCATGTTTATTCAGATTTGTACTCCGCAACTTGTCCATGTTTATTCAGATTTGTACTCCTTAACTTGTCAATGTTTATTCAGATTTGTACTCCTTAACTTGTCAATGTTTATTCAGATTTGTACTCCGCAACTTGGTCATGTTTATTCAGATTTGTACTCTGCAACTTGTCAATGTTTATTCAGATTTGTACTCCGCAACTTGGTCATGTTTATTCAGATTTGTACTCCGCAACTTGTCCATGTTTATTCAGATTTGTACTCCTCAACTTGTCCATGTTTATTCAGATTTGTACTCCGCAACTTGTCCATGTTTATTAAGATTTGTACTCTGCAAATTGTCCATGTTTATTCAGATTTGTATGCAGCAACTTGTCCATGTTTATTCAGATTTGTACTCCGCAACTTGGTCATGTTTATTCAGATTTGTATGCTGCAACTTGTCAATGTTTATTCAGATTTGTACTCCGCAACTTGTCCATGTTTATTCAGATTTGTACTCCTCAACTTGTCCATGTTTATTCAGATTTGTATGCAGCAACTTGTCCATGTTTATTCAGATTTGTATGCTGCAACTTGGTCATGTTTATTCAGATTTGTACTCCGCAACTTGTCCATGTTTATTCAGATTTGTATGCTGCAACTTGGTCATGTTTATTCAGATTTGTACTCCGCAACTTGTCCATGTTTATTCAGATTTGTACTCCTCAACTTGTCCATGTTTATTCAGATTTGTATGCAGCAACTTGTCCATGTTTATTCAGATTTGTATGCTGCAACTTGGTCATGTTTATTCAGATTTGTATGCTGCAACTTGTCCATGTTTATTCAGATTTGTATGCTGCAACTTGGTCATGTTTATTCAGATTTGTATGCTGCAACTTGTCAATGTTTATTCAGATTTGTACTCCGCAACTTGTCCATGTTTATTCAGATTTGTACTCCTCAACTTGTCCATGTTTATTCAGATTTGTATGCAGCAACTTGTCCATGTTTATTCAGATTTGTATGCTGCAACTTGGTCATGTTTATTCAGATTTGTACTCCGCAACTTGTCCATGTTTATTCAGATTTGTATGCTGCAACTTGGTCATGTTTATTCAGATTTGTATGCTGCAACTTGTCCATGTTTATTCAGATTTGTACTCCGCAACTTGGTCATGTTTATTCAGATTTGTACTCCGCAACTTGTCCATCTTTATTCAGATTTGTACTCCTCAACTTGGTCATGTTTATTCAGATTTGTATGCAGCAACTTGTCCATGTTTATTCAGATTTGTATGCTGCAACTTGTCCATGTTTATTCAGATTTGTATGCAGCAACTTGGTCATGTTTATTCAGATTTGTATGCTGCAACTTGTCCATGTTTATTCAGATTTGTACTCCGCAACTTGTCCATGTTTATTCAGATTTGTATGCTGCAAATTGTCCATGTTTATTCAGATTTGTATGCAGCAACTTGTCAATGTTTATTCAGATTTGTACTCCGCAACTTGTCCATGTTTATTCAGATTTGTACTCCGCAACTTGTCCATGTTTATTCAGATTTGCACGAAGGACGACGCCTGTTTTTGTGATGATGGCTGGGGCTCGGGTGATTGTTCACAGAAAATGAATGTAACCAGAGTAGTTCTAACTCTTGAAACATTAGTCAAGAAAGCCAGTACGACAACAGAACCAATACGGGTGATACCGTGGGATGTGACGTACACAACAAAAGTGCCGCAGACAACCAAAATATCTTCAGCTGCTGTGGTGCAAGGTAAATATGGGAATTTTAGTGAATCAGTTGAACTGATCAGAAATAGATAACATGGTTTCCATATACATTTAAACTTAGTTGAAAAGTAACTTTAATTTCAGTGATTCAATTGAACTAATCAGTAAAAGATGACATAGTTTTCATATACACCTGAGTTTACTTAAAAAGTAACGTACTATTCCAAATCCTGTAAGAAAAGAATGTCAGTGAGTTTCCATATATACCGGTACTTAAATTTACCTGAAAAAATAGCATATTAGCATATTAAAAGAATTATTTTCAGAAAGTTGTATATAAAAATGTCCACCTCCTACTACACAATTATTATTTACCCATTTCTTCTGCAGTTAATGATTCAAGCCTTCTGAACACCAAATGGATGATGATCATCCTGGCGTCTGTCATTGGAGGCTTGGCTTTGCTTCTAGGGATATCTCTCTTCTGTTACAGGTAACTTATATACTATATAGTTTGATTTATTTTACTTCGATTGTGAAACAAGTTCTTATAACTTAGACAAATCATGCTTGAAGTCTTCCTGGGTAGAACCAGTACAAAGCTTATGCAGAAAAGTTGTCTTGCTCAAGGACACCACACATAGCATTGGCAGAGGATCGGACCCACAACCCTCTGATCATGTGTTTGGTGCTGTACCACTAGACCATGTTATATATATATATACACACTATATAAGCTTAATGAAGCAATACTTCACATAAAGAGAACCTCGGCTATAACTTTGTCATCTATCCCAGTCCCTGATATCTCCCAAATCAGGTCTTTAAAACCCTAATGAAAAGGAAGGGAATTCTTTGTCTGTCCCACAGTTCATAGCACTAATGTAGCTATCCCAGTCCCTGATTTCTCCCTAATCAGGTCTGTAAAACCCCAATGAAGGGAAGGGAATTCTTTGTCTGTCCCACAATTCACAGTACTTTAATGTAGGCTATCCCAGTCCCTGATTTCTCCCTAATCAGGTCCGTAAAACCCAATAAAGGGAAGGGAATTCTTTGTCTGTCCCACAATTCATAGTACTTTAATGTAGGCTATCCCAGTCCCTGATTTCTCCCAAATCAGGTCTGTAAAACCCCAATAAAGGGAAGGGAATTCTTTGTCTTTCCCACAATTCATAGTACTTTAATGTAGGCTATCCCAGTCCCTGATTTCTCCCAAATCAGGTCTGTAAAACCCCAATGAAGGGAAGGGAATTCTATGTCTGTCCCACAATTCATAGTACTTTTATGTAGGCTATCCCAGTCCCTGATTTCTCCCAAATCAGGTCCGTAAAACCCAATAAAGGGAAGGGAATTCTTTGTCTGTCCCACAATTCATAGTACTTTAATGTAGGCTATCCCAGTCCCTGATTTCTCCCAAATCAGGTCTGTAAAACCCCAATGAAGAGAAGGGAATTCTTTGTCTGTCCCACAATTCATAGTACTTTAATGTAGGCTATCCCAGTCCCTGATTTCTCCCAAATCAGGTCTGTAAAACCCCAATGAAGGGAAGGGAATTCTATGTCTGTCCCACAATTCACAGTACTTTAATGTAGGCTATCCCAGTCCCTGATTTCTCCCTAATCAGGTCTGTAAAACCCCAATGAAGGGAAGGGAATTCTTTGTCTGTCCCACAATTCACAGTACTTTAATGTAGGCTATCCCAGTCCCTGATTTCTCCCTAATCAGGTCTGTAAAACCCCAATGAAAAGGAAGGGAATTCTTTGTCTGTCCCACAATTCATAGTACTTTAATGTAGGCTATCCCAGTCCCTGATATCTCCCAAATCAGGTCTGTAAAACCCAATAAAGGGAAGGGAATTCTTTGTCTGTCCCACAATTCATAGTACTTTAATGTAGGCTATCCCAGTCCCTGATTTCTCCCTAATCAGGTCCGTAAAACCCAATAAAGGGAAGGGAATTCTTTGTCTGTCCCACAATTCACAGTACTTTAATGTAGGCTATCCCAGTCCCTGATTTCTCCCTAATCAGGTCTGTAAAACCCCAATGAAAAGGAAGGGAATTCTTTGTCTGTCCCACAATTCATAGTACTTTAATGTAGGCTATCCCAGTCCCTGATATCTCCCAAATCAGGTCTGTAAAACCCAATAAAGGGAAGGGAATTCTTTGTCTGTCCCACAATTCATAGTACTTTAATATCGGCTATCCCAGTCCCTGATTTCTCCCAAATCAGGTCTGTAAAACCCCAATGAAGGGAAGGGAATTCTTTGTCTGTCCCACAATTCATAGTACTTTAATGTAGGCTATCCCAGTCCCTGATTTCTCCCTAATCAGGTCCGTAAAACCCAATTAAGGGAAGGGAATTCTTTGTCTGTCCCACAATTCATAGTACTTTAATATCGGCTATCCCAGTCCCTGATTTCTCCCAAATCAGGTCTGTAAAACCCCAATGAAGGGAAGGGAATTCTTTGTCTGTCCCACAATTCATAGTACTTTAATGTAGGCTATCCCAGTCCCTGATTTCTCCCAAATCAGGTCTGTAAAACCCCAATGAAGGGAAGGGAATTCTATGTCTGTCCCACAATTCATAGTACTTTTATGTAGGCTATCCCAGTCCCTGATTTCTCCCAAATCAGGTCTGTAAAACCCCAATAAAGGGAAGGGAATTCTTTGTCTGTCCCACAATTCATAGTACTTTAATGTAGGCTATCCCAGTCCCTGATTTCTCCCAAATCAGGTCTGTAAAACCCCAATGAAGGGAAGGGAATTCTATGTCTGTCCCACAATTCATAGTACTTTTATGTAGGCTATCCCAGTCCCTGATTTCTCCCAAATCAGGTCCGTAAAACCCCAATAAAGGGAAGGGAATTCTTTGTCTGTCCCACAATTCATAGTACTTTAATGTAGGCTATCCCAGTCCCTGATTTCTCCCTAATCAGGTCCGTAAAACCCAATAAAGGGAAGGGAATTCTTTGTCTGTCCCACAATTCATAGTACTTTCATGTAGGCTATCCCAGTCCCTGATTTCTCCCTAATCAGGTCCGTAAAACCCCAATGAAGGGAAGGGAATTCTTTGTCTGTCCCACAATTCATAGTACTTTCATGTAGGCTATCCCAGTCCCTGATTTCTCCCTAATCAGGTCCGTAAAACCCCAATGAAGGGAAGGGAATTCTTTGTCTGTCCCACAATTCATAGTACTTTCATGTAGGCTATCCCAGTCCCTGATTTCTCCCTAATCAGGTCCGTAAAACCCCAATGAAGGGAAGGGAATTCTTTGTCTGTCCCACAATTCATAGTACTTTCATGTAGGCTATCCCAGTCCCTGATTTCTCCCAAATCAGGTCTGTAAAACCCCAATAAAGGGAAGGGAATTCTTTGTCTGTCCCACAATTCATAGTACTTTAATGTAAGCTATCCCAGTCCCTGATTTCTCCCAAATCAGGTCTGTAAAACCCCAATAAAGGGAAGGGAATTCTTTGTCTGTCCCACAATTCACAGTACTTTAATGTAGGCTATCCCAGTCCCTGATATCTCCCAAATCAGGTCTGTAAAACCCAATAAAGGGAAGGGAATTCTTTGTCTGTCCCACAATTCATAGTACTTTAATGTAAGCTATCCCAGTCCCTGATTTCTCCCAAATCAGGTCTGTAAAACCCAATAAAGGGAAGGGAATTCTTTGTCTGTCCCACAATTCATAGTACTTTAATGTAGGCTATCCCAGTCCCTGATTTCTCCCTAATCAGGTCTGTAAAACCCCAATAAAGGGAAGGGAATTCTTTGTCTGTCCCACAATTCACAGTACTTTAATGTAGGCTATCCCAGTCCCTGATTTCTCCCTAATCAGGTCCGTAAAACCCAATAAAGGGAAGGGAATTCTTTGTCTGTCCCACAATTCACAGTACTTTAATGTAGGCTATCCCAGTCCCTGATTTCTCCCTAATCAGGTCTGTAAAAACCCAATAAAGGGAAGGGAATTCTTTGTCTGTCCCACAATTCACAGTACTTTAATGTAGGCTATCCCAGTCCCTGATTTCTCCCTAATCAGGTCCGTAAAACCCAATAAAGGGAAGGGAATTCTTTGTCTGTCCCACAATTCATAGTACTTTAATGTAGGCTATCCCAGTCCCTGATTTCTCCCAAATCAGGTCCGTAAAACCCAATAAAGGGAAGGGAATTCTTTGTCTGTCCCACAATTCATAGTACTTTCATGTAGGCTATCCCAGTCCCTGATTTCTCCCAAATCAGGTCTGTAAAACCCAATAAAGGGAAGGGAATTCTTTGTCTGTCCCACAATTCATAGTACTTTAATGTAGGCTATCCCAGTCCCTGATATCTCCCAAATCAGGTCTGTAAAACCCCAATGAAGGGAAGGGAATTCTTTGTCTGCCCCACAATTCATAGTACTTTAATATCGGCTATCCCAGTCCCTGATATCTCCCAAATCAGGTCTGTAAAACCCCAATGAAGGGAAGGGAATTCTTTGTCTGTCCCACAATTCATAGTACTTTAATGTAAGCTATCCCAGTCCCTGATTTCTCCCAAATCAGGTCCGTAAAACCCAATAAAGGGAAGGGAATTCTTTGTCTGTCCCACAATTCATAGTACTTTAATGTAAGCTATCCCAGTCCCTGATTTCTCCCAAATCAGGTCCGTAAAACCCAATAAAGGGAAGGGAATTCTTTGTCTGTCCCACAATTCATAGTACTTTAATGTAAGCTATCCCAGTCCCTGATTTCTCCCTAATCAGGTCCGTAAAACCCAATAAAGGGAAGGGAATTCTTTGTCTGTCCCACAATTCATAGTACTTTAATGTAGGCTATCCCAGTCCCTGATTTCTCCCAAATCAGGTCCGTAAAACCCAATAAAGGGAAGGGAATTCTTTGTCTGTCCCACAATTCATAGTACTTTAATATCGGCTATCCCAGTCCCTGATTTCTCCCAAATCAGGTCTGTAAAACCCCAATAAAGGGAAGGGAATTCTTTGTCTGTCCCACAATTCACAGTACTTTAATGTAGGCTATCCCAGTCCCTGATTTCTCCCTAATCAGGTCCGTAAAACCCAATAAAGGGAAGGGAATTCTTTGTCTGTCACACAATTCATAGTACTTTAATGTAGGCTATCCCAGTCCCTGATTTCTCCCTAATCAGGTCCGTAAAACCCAATAAAGGGAAGGGAATTCTTTGTCTGTCCCACAATTCATAGTACTTTAATGTCGGCTATCCCAGTCCCTGATATCTCCCAAATCAGGTCTGTAAAACCCCAATGAAGGGAAGGGAATTCTTTGTCTGTCCCACAATTCATAGTACTTTAATGTAGGCTATCCCAGTCCCTGATTTCTCCCAAATCAGGTCTGTAAAACCCCAATGAAGGGAAGGGAATTCTTTGTCTGTCCCACAATTCACAGTACTTTAATGTAGGCTATCCAAGTCCCTGATTTCTCCCTAATCAGGTCCGTAAAACCCAATAAAGGGAAGGGAATTCTTAGTCTGTCCCACAATTCATAGTACTTTAATGTAGGCTATCCCGGTCCCTGATTTCTCCCTAATCAGGTCCGTAAAACCCAATAAAGGGAAGGGAATTCTTTGTCTGTCCCACAATTCATAGTACTTTAATGTAGGCTATCCCAGTCCCTGATTTCTCCCTAATCAGGTCCGTAAAACCCAATAAAGGGAAGGGAATTCTTTGTCTGTCCCACAATTCACAGTACTTTAATGTAGGCTATCCCAGTCCCTGATTTCTCCCTAATCAGGTCCGTAAAACCCAATAAAGGGAAGGGAATTCTTTGTCTGTCCCACAATTCATAGTACTTTAATGTAGGCTATCCCAGTCCCTGATTTCTCCCAAATCAGGTCTGTAAAACCCCAATGAAGGGAAGGGAATTCTTTGTCTGTCCCACAATTCATAGTACTTTAATGTAGGCTATCCCAGTCCCTGATATCTCCCTAATCAGGTCCGTAAAACCCAATAAAGGGAAGGGAATTCTTTGTCTGTCCCACAATTCACAGTACTTTAATGTAGGCTATCCCAGTCCCTGATTTCTCCCTAATCAGGTCCGTAAAACCCAATAAAGGGAAGGGAATTCTTTGTCTGTCCCACAATTCATAGTACTTTAATGTAGGCTATCCCAGTCCCTGATTTCTCCCAAATCAGGTCTGTAAAACCCCAATAAAGGGAAGGGAATTCTTTGTCTGTCCCACAATTCACAGTACTTTAATGTAGGCTATCCCAGTCCCTGATTTCTCCCTAATCAGGTCCGTAAAACCCAATAAAGGGAAGGGAATTCTTTGTCTGTCCCACAATTCACAGTACTTTAATGTAGGCTATCCCAGTCCCTGATTTCTCCCTAATCAGGTCCGTAAAACCCAATAAAGGGAAGGGAATTCTTTGTCTGTCCCACAATTCATAGTACTTTAATGTAGGCTATCCCAGTCCCTGATTTCTCCCTAATCAGGTCCGTAAAACCCAATAAAGGGAAGGGAATTCTTTGTCTGTCCCACAATTCACAGTACTTTAATGTAGGCTATCCCAGTCCCTGATTTCTCCCTAATCAGGTCCGTAAAACCCAATAAAGGGAAGGGAATTCTTTGTCTGTCCCACAATTCACAGTACTTTAATGTAGGCTATCCCAGTCCCTGATTTCTCCCTAATCAGGTCCGTAAAACCCAATAAAGGGAAGGGAATTCTTTGTCTGTCCCACAATTCACAGTACTTTAATGTAGGCTATCCCAGTCCCTGATTTCTCCCTAATCAGGTCCGTAAAACCCAATTAAGGGAAGGGAATTCTTTGTCTGTCCCACAATTCATAGTACTTTAATATCGGCTATCCCAGTCCCTGATATCTCCCAAATCAGGTCTGTAAAACCCCAATGAAGGGAAGGGAATTCTTTGTCTGCCCCACAATTCATAGTACTTTAATGTAGGCTATCCCAGTCCCTGATTTCTCCCAAATCAGGTCTGTAAAACCCCAATGAAGGGAAGGGAATTCTTTGTCTGTCCCACAATTCACAGTACTTTAATGTAGGCTATCCCAGTCCCTGATATCTCCCAAATCAGGTCTGTAAAACCCCAATGAAGGGAAGGGAATTCTTTGTCTGCCCCACAATTCATAGTACTTTAATGTAGGCTATCCCAGTCCCTGATTTCTCCCTAATCAGGTCCGTAAAACCCAATAAAGGGAAGGGAATTCTTTGTCTGTCCCACAATTCATAGTACTTTAATGTAGGCTATCCCAGTCCCTGATTTCTCCCTAATCAGGTCCGTAAAACCCAATTAAGGGAAGGGAATTCTTTGTCTGTCCCACAATTCATAGTACTTTAATATCGGCTATCCCAGTCCCTGATATCTCCCAAATCAGGTCTGTAAAACCCCAATGAAGGGAAGGGAATTCTTTGTCTGCCCCACAATTCATAGTACTTTAATGTAGGCTATCCCAGTCCCTGATTTCTCCCAAATCAGGTCTGTAAAACCCCAATGAAGGGAAGGGAATTCTTTGTCTGTCCCACAATTCACAGTACTTTAATGTAGGCTATCCCAGTCCCTGATATCTCCCAAATCAGGTCTGTAAAACCCCAATGAAGGGAAGGGAATTCTTTGTCTGCCCCACAATTCATAGTACTTTAATGTAGGCTATCCCAGTCCCTGATTTCTCCCTAATCAGGTCCGTAAAACCCAATAAAGGGAAGGGAATTCTTTGTCTGTCCCACAATTCATAGTACTTTAATGTAGGCTATCCCAGTCCCTGATATCTCCCAAATCAGGTCTGTAAAACCCCAATGAAGGGAAGGGAATTCTTTGTCTGCCCCACAATTCATAGTACTTTAATGTAGGCTATCCCAGTCCCTGATTTCTCCCTAATCAGGTCCGTAAAACCCAATAAAGGGAAGGGAATTCTTTGTCTGTCCCACAATTCATAGTACTTTAATGTAGGCTATCCCAGTCCCTGATTTCTCCCAAATCAGGTCTGTAAAACCCAATAAAGGGAAGGGAATTCTTTGTCTGTCCCACAATTCATAGTACTTTAATGTAGGCTATCCCAGTCCCTGATTTCTCCCTAATCAGGTCCGTAAAACCCAATAAAGGGAAGGGAATTCTTTGTCTGTCCCACAATTCATAGTACTTTAATATCGGCTATCCCAGTCCCTGATTTCTCCCAAATCAGGTCCGTAAAACCCAATAAAGGGAAGGGAATTCTTTGTCTGTCCCACAATTCATAGTACTTTAATGTAGGCTATCCCAGTCCCTGATTTCTCCCTAATCAGGTCCGTAAAACCCAATAAAGGGAAGGGAATTCTTTGTCTGTCCCACAATTCATAGTACTTTTATGTAGGCTATCCCAGTCCCTGATTTCTCCCTAATCAGGTCCGTAAAACCCAATAAAGGGAAGGGAATTCTTTGTCTGTCCCACAATTCATAGTACTTTAATGTAGGCTATCCCAGTCCCTGATTTCTCCCTAATCAGGTCCGTAAAACCCAATAAAGGGAAGGGAATTCTTTGTCTGTCCCACAATTCATAGTACTTTAATGTAGGCTATCCCAGTCCCTGATTTCTCCCAAATCAGGTCTGTAAAACCCAATAAAGGGAAGGGAATTCTTTGTCTGTCCCACAATTCATAGTACTTTAATGTAGGCTATCCCAGTCCCTGATTTCTCCCTAATCAGGTCCGTAAAACCCAATAAAGGGAAGGGAATTCTTTGTCTGTCCCACAATTCATAGTACTTTAATGTAGGCTATCCCAGTCCCTGATTTCTCCCTAATCAGGTCCGTAAAACCCAATAAAGGGAAGGGAATTCTTTGTCTGTCCCACAATTCACAGTACTTTAATGTAGGCTATCCCAGTCCCTGATTTCTCCCTAATCAGGTCCGTAAAACCCAATTAAGGGAAGGGAATTCTTTGTCTGTCCCACAATTCATAGTACTTTAATATCGGCTATCCCAGTCCCTGATATCTCCCAAATCAGGTCTGTAAAACCCCAATGAAGGGAAGGGAATTCTTTGTCTGCCCCACAATTCATAGTACTTTAATGTAGGCTATCCCAGTCCCTGATTTCTCCCAAATCAGGTCTGTAAAACCCCAATGAAGGGAAGGGAATTCTTTGTCTGTCCCACAATTCATAGTACTTTAATGTAGGCTATCCCAGTCCCTGATTTCTCCCAAATCAGGTCTGTAAAACCCCAATGAAGGGAAGGGAATTCTTTGTCTGCCCCACAATTCATAGTACTTTAATGTAGGCTATCCCAGTCCCTGATTTCTCCCTAATCAGGTCCGTAAAACCCAATTAAGGGAAGGGAATTCTTTGTCTGTCCCACAATTCATAGTACTTTAATATCGGCTATCCCAGTCCCTGATATCTCCCAAATCAGGTCTGTAAAACCCCAATGAAGGGAAGGGAATTCTTTGTCTGCCCCACAATTCATAGTACTTTAATGTAGGCTATCCCAGTCCCTGATTTCTCCCAAATCAGGTCTGTAAAACCCCAATGAAGGGAAGGGAATTCTATGTCTGTCCCACAATTCATAGTACTTTTATGTAGGCTATCCCAGTCCCTGATTTCTCCCAAATCAGGTCTGTAAAACCCCAATAAAGGGAAGGGAATTCTTTGTCTGTCCCACAATTCATAGTACTTTAATGTAGGCTATCCCAGTCCCTGATTTCTCCCTAATCAGGTCCGTAAAACCCCAATGAAGGGAAGGGAATTCTTTGTCTGTCCCACAATTCATAGTACTTTAATGTAGGCTATCCCAGTCCCTGATTTCTCCCTAATCAGGTCCGTAAAACCCAATTAAGGGAAGGGAATTCTTTGTCTGTCCCACAATTCATAGTACTTTAATATCGGCTATCCCAGTCCCTGATATCTCCCAAATCAGGTCTGTAAAACCCCAATGAAGGGAAGGGAATTCTATGTCTGTCCCACAATTCATAGTACTTTAATATCGGCTATCCCAGTCCCTGATATCTCCCAAATCAGGTCTGTAAAACCCCAATGAAGGGAAGGGAATTCTTTGTCTGCCCCACAATTCATAGTACTTTAATGTAGGCTATCCCAGTCCCTGATTTCTCCCAAATCAGGTCTGTAAAACCCCAATGAAGGGAAGGGAATTCTATGTCTGTCCCACAATTCATAGTACTTTTATGTAGGCTATCCCAGTCCCTGATTTCTCCCAAATCAGGTCTGTAAAACCCCAATAAAGGGAAGGGAATTCTTTGTCTGTCCCACAATTCATAGTACTTTAATGTAGGCTATCCCAGTCCCTGATTTCTCCCAAATCAGGTCCGTAAAACCCCAATAAAGGGAAGGGAATTCTATGTCTGTCCCACAATTCATAGTACTTTTATGTAGGCTATCCCAGTCCCTGATTTCTCCCTAATCAGGTCCGTAAAACCCAATAAAGGGAAGGGAATTCTTTGTCTGTCCCACAATTCATAGTACTTTAATGTAGGCTATCCCAGTCCCTGATATCTCCCAAATCAGGTCTGTAAAACCCCAATGAAGGGAAGGGAATTCTTTGTCTGTCCCACAATTCATAGTACTTTAATGTAGGCTATCCCAGTCCCTGATTTCTCCCTAATCAGGTCCGTAAAACCCAATAAAGGGAAGGGAATTCTTTGTCTGTCCCACAATTCATAGTACTTTAATGTAGGCTATCCCAGTCCCTGATTTCTCCCTAATCAGGTCCGTAAAACCCAATAAAGGGAAGGGAATTCTTTGTCTGTCCCACAATTCATAGTACTTTAATGTAGGCTATCCCAGTCCCTGATATCTCCCAAATCAGGTCTGTAAAACCCCAATGAAGGGAAGGGAATTCTTTGTCTGTCCCACAATTCATAGTACTTTAATGTAGGCTATCCCAGTCCCTGATATCTCCCTAATCAGGTCTGTAAAACCCCAATGAAGGGAAGGGAATTCTTTGTCTGTCCCACAATTCATAGATGCCAACTGTGGCATCGTTAAAATTTTTGCTGAAGAAATTGACCAATCAACATGCTTAAATCTTGTTGCTATGTGACAGAGCTTGTCCATTCTACAGTCTCATACCTTTGTGTCAACAAATGCTCTTCCATTCAGAACATAGATTAACTCACTTATCAATGTTTCATTCGACCATTGGTGGGGATTGAGACAACGAAGTTCCGATAAGCTGGATTCAGACAGACTACAACACCAGTTGGGGAATTATATATCTAAATAGACTCCCACATTGGAGAATTTAACTTACCATGTTAGTCCCAGGGATGGCAATTGAACAACCATTGGGAATTGTCTAACACCTAGGTGTGGCCCCTAGATGAGGGTATTAATTGGTAGTTGTATAATAATGGTTACATAGTTCATCACACGTAGATGAAAATTATGGATGATTAGGTATACCCTTACATTTTATTTGTTAATGTTTTAGTATAGCCATTATAAAGAACATGAGGGACATTATTAGATGTAACTATTTATTAGTTTGTCAACATAGATCATAAATTTTTCATTACAGAGATATAATGTAAACATTAATACAGATATTGTGAATGTTCTATTTACAGACGTCGTAGTCCCATGAAGTTTGGGAAGGATAAGAAGAAGAAAAAGAACCATGCCAGCAAGTGTGAGGAAGGAGAGGTAGAGAATAGCAATAAACTCATCAAGTTTGGATCGCTACCCTCGTATAAGTAAGTATCAGTAGGCTGGTTGTATATTGTTCTTGATTTGATAGTGCAGGTGTGTATTTACTAAACATGCCTTGTACAGATCCCTGACCTTTTAAATTGAACATTTTGGTATCCTTGAACATTTGAAATTGAACAATATTTTGTCCTTGAATTTTTGCAATTGAACATTACAGTTAAACCTGTCTTCAGCAGCCATTCAAGGGAAATAGCAAAGGTGGCCTTTGAAGACAAGTTGTTGCTTAATACAGGTTAATTTACTCTGAAAGCATAGAAATATGAAATAGAAAACATGGTTGCTTAAGATAGGTGGCTGCTTAATAGAGGTGACTGCTACACAGGTTATACTGTATAATTATTATCTTTTACCTTTGCACTTGAACATTATATTATCAAGTTGATTTTTTGCAATTGAACCCTATATTTTCTTTGAACTTTTGAAATTAAACATATTTTTGACCTTTTGTAATTGAGCGTTATATCATCATTTAACTTTTGCAGTTGAACTTATCATTGACCTTTTGTAATTGAGCATTATATCATCATTTAACTTTTGCAGTTGAACTTATCATTGACCTTTTGTAATTGAGCGTTATATCATCATTCAACTTTTGCAGTTGAACTTATCCTTGACCTTTTGTAATTGAGCGTTATATCATCATTTAACTTTTGCAGTTGAACTTATCATTGACCTTTTGTAATTAAGCATTATATAATCATTTAACTTTTGCAGTTGAACACTATTTTATCCTAGACCTTCTGCAGTTTAACATTACATGTATATTATTATTATTATTATTATCTTTGACCGTTTAGCAATATTTTATTGTTGAAGCTTTGCAATTGAACCTTCTATTTTCCTTGAAATTCTGCTATTGAATATTGTATTATCCATGACTTTTTGTCATTGAACATAATGTTGTCATTAACTTTTTGCAATTGAACACTACTTCTGCAATTTAACATTGTGTTATCTTTGGAAATTGAAATTGACCATTATGATGTCCTTGAACTTTTGCATTTAAATATTGTATAATCATTGATCTTCAAACCAAACATTATACATGAATTATTCTTGAACTATAGCAATTGAACCTATATTATTCTGAACTCCTGCTTTAAATATAATATTATCTTTAAACTTTTGATATTATACGACAAATTATATTGAGCGTTATATTTTCCATAATTCAGACATATTGCCCATACTATATAATCTATTTTCTAAAAGTAATGAATTGTGTTTTTTTGTTTGTTTCAGAAATGAAAAGAAGAAGAAAAATAAAAAAGGAAAGAAAGGCAAGAAGGGTAAAAATGAAGATGATAGTGATATAGGAGAGTTACCTCCTCCACCTGTTATAATCTCGGACCCGAACAGTGCTAAACCAGAGAAGGGAATACTGAAGTGTCGCTACGGAGGTGCTCAGTATGTAAATGAGAGAAGAAGCAGTGAGTCAAACACGGCAACGTCTGACGGCAACTTCGACCAAGATAGTGTCGGACCCTATGATGAAATAGATGACGATACGGAAGCTGGGGAAATTCAGGATATTTTTAGTGGAATTGATGAACCTGAAAAATCACTTGATGCATTGGATAACATGATTGAGTCATCTAGTTTTGATTTCATGCTGCCAGCTCCATTTAGCAACATGGGTCTTTTAAACAGGTCACCTTCACCACCTAGAATGTTCGGAGGGTATGACATACCACTGAAAAATCTAGGTCAGACTCCTAGACCTAATCTGTGGAAGTCAAATTTGCCATCGCCTCCAAAATCACGAGTTTTGAGAATGAGAAATCTTGATGAACTTTTACAGAACATTGATCGTAATACCATAGATTTATCTCCTTCTCCAGACGACCCGCCCGTACAGATATCTCCATCTACTTCAGAAGATGTGAGATCAAGTTCGACAGAGGAACGTCACTATCAGAACAGCAGCCACGATCCACAGAGCCCAAACTCAACCACTAGTGGAAGCACCTGTACTGCATTACGCCCGTTACTCGGCAGTCAGTGGAGTAAATATATTCTACATCGTAATAACCCCGATAACAATACAAACTTTGATTTCGATGACATTGAGTCACCCTTACCTCATATAAATATCCCACCACCAATGAACCCCATAAATATCAGGAGCATTTTTAATTATGGACAAAAGGCTGGTATGAGTACCGGTAGGGAAAATAATGACACCCCACTTGGCAGTCAGCAGAGTGGGGAGTGTAGTTCAAACAATGGAACAGCCAACTCTCGTAATGGTGGTTATGAGAAGAGTTCCGGTTACGGAAGCGAGCATGACAATGAACGTTTCAGTATTGAGGACATTTCACGGAACCAGTCGAGATCTGGTTCCACATCACCACCAAGTTTTAGTGCTGTTATACGGACTGGTCCTAATCAGATAAAACTGGTACCAGCTAGTAAATTGCAGGGTCAGTCTGGTTTGGGGGGTTACAGTTACAATCCCATGGATAATGACCTGCATAAACTTTTAGAAGGAGTGCCGAGAATTGACGCAGGTTGCTATGAAAGAAGTCCAATAACTACTTCATGTAGTAATGTTACTTCGGGAACAAGCACCTTGGAGACACTGAAAAATTCAGCAACAGATTTTTCATCAGGATTAAATTCGGACACAAACACACTTGTGAATTCAGACTATGAATGTATGGAGAGATTTACATGTAATGAGGACAATGTGTCTGAGATAGAAGATAATAAGAAAGGAATGGAAAGGAACAATGAACACATGGCTACCAACACACTTGAAATGTTGAAGCAAGCTTTACCCGAGTTCGCTAATGGACCTCTACCAAACCCCAAACCTCTGAGTAAATTTGATAAAGAAAACAAAGGAAGTGGTCCGTGTATCGACAGAAGCTTGGAAGAAATCCCACAATTTGACAATCATAAAAACAAACGTAAACATAATAAAAACTCTCCGACCAGACCGATGAGCCTCAGTCTGCTGAGAAAACAAGACTCGTTGGAAAACGCGGAGGAGAGTGACCCGCTGATGGGAAATAGATATAGTGCAATAGATTCAGTGCCAGTAGATATTTGTGAATGTTAGGAAGGATAGTTCTTAATTAATAATCATGATACCAGTGTACCATAAGCATTCTACCCCTACCAGCAGATCATTAAGACCTATCCCCTGATACTGATGGGACCAGATAGGCATCTGCAGTGAATACAAAAGATATGTTGTGGTTATGCTGAATAAAGCCATAATGATCATGTGTAACATTAAATGTCTAGTACAAGTATATATATTTTAGTTATAATTTTTAGAGTTACAAGCAACCATGTAATTAGTAAAACAATATGTTTTTGATTGGAAAAACTGACCCATTTATAACTAGAAGAAAGATATCTTTAATATTTCAATATTAAGAGAGAAGAAAAGAAAATATAAATTCCACAATAAATTCACAAAGACACAAATATATCAGTTGGGTTTCAATTAACATCTCAAGTAGATTTTCCTTAACTCGTACATCTCATTTTCTCTAAATGATTACTTGAATCTCATTACACATTACTTGAACATATAGAATTAAAGTTCGGACAAACCTTTACTCATTAGCAAAAGATAGCATGCAAAATTATCAGCATTAAGGAAGGTATAGCATTTCAAAAAATTGAGTTGAGGAAACTCTCAAGTTAAGATGTATTAATTGATTGGTGTCAGACCATGTTGTACTATTTCTGCATCATTGAACTTAGTCTAATACAATATGGTTGTATCTCTTCCTTTGATGATATGCAGATACAACATGTCTGTATCAAACCCTTAATTTTTGTAAAGAAACAGAACTGATTTCTTAGGTAAACAAACAGACCTTGGAACCTAGGTTGAGTATTTATTGAATTATTTATGAGCCAAAACTAGTATTGGTGCTTGGTTTTGAGATTCAAAATTCATGAGACATAACTAGTCTTGATCATCATCGACACTTGCTTGTCTAAAAGATGTACGTCTAGACTCTTTTGTGCAGAAAGTTTGAAATAAGAAGTAAGATATTTCGGCTGAGTCAAAACACCTACACAATAGCTGATGTTTATTTAAAATAAATATACATAATTTATTCCAATGAAATCCATTGCAGATTTATTGTCTTGAAATATCTGTTTGTCACAAAACAACATTTATTCAGTATAAATGTCTAATAAATGATAATCTTCTCAAACACTATGGAAATCACCTAGGAAGTATGATTGTTTGAATGGACTTTCCATAGTTAGGAACTTCACCAGAATCCTGTCGCAATTTCTTCCAATGTAGAAATTGTTGAGACATATGTCTTTCGAAAAAGTAAGTATATAAGGTGATTAAGACTATAGCATAGGAAGATTCAACCAGGTCCAAAAAATCATCTTGGCGTTGCATGTTTTCTCATTTACCTAGTTAAATACATATATAAACCTTGACCATTTGTGTATATATTTGTCTCACAGTTTGTATTGAATTGCCTTTAAAATGACTTGTTTCTGTTGGTGACTGTAGTAAGTTGCATGTAATGGTTGGTATCTTAGAAATGGATCTGATTGGATGATTTATTTTTTAATTGAAAAGTTTTAAAAATATTAGATTCTGAACTGGTAACTTAAGCAAATGTTTATGTATTGTTTAAGGTGTTATATTTATATGACATTATGTTAATAGATCTGTTTTGTACATTAATGAAATTTGACCAGTTTTGTTCTTAATGACCTTGACCTGTTTTTGCACTTATATATCCTTGACATGTTTTGTACTTGTATGAAATTGGCTTGTGACTGAGTATTGTTTAATATGTAGTTAAAAGACATTGCCTTTTGTACTGAAACGACTTTGATCTGTTTTGAATTGAATGATTTTGATTGGTTTTAAAGTTAGAAATTGTGTTGTATATATGATATTGATTTATTTATCTTTTATAATTGACTAAAGTTGACTTATTTTATACTTTAATATCATTTACTTGTTTTGAAATTTAATAACTTATTCATCTTTGGCATTCTAGAATGGCTATCCCAGTTTTTAACTTACAGCCCCGGTAAAATTAGTCTAATAAATCATTGATACAAGCCTGTGTGTGAGTTATGTTCAGTACTAAAGATCAACAAATTTACCAAATTAAAATTTTGGTTGGTTACCATTGGAGAGCTTATCAATAATGCTACAAAAGGAAGAAAGTTTGTTTAAATATGTTTTAGTTATAATTTTTTAATGTTTTAGATACTTATTGTTTTATTAATTATTTGTTTTAAAAATTATTTCTTTGTTATTTGACTAAAATTTGTTATCATGATCCTGATTTTTTAAAGTTTCTTTTTATAATTTTATAACAAATCATTTCCATTATTTTTTTTGTTTTGTACATGTAGAGTGAACCTGGAATCTTCCTTCCTGTTGGCGTTGAATAACCTATAATGTGTTGGTATGCCGTAAAACCCTATTCATTCATTCATTGTTTTTTTTATATTGTTTGAGTATTTAAGGGAACCAGTAAAACCAGATTAATGCAGATGGTGTTACTGCATGGAATATAAAGGGAACCAGTTAAAACAAATACATACAGATGCTGTTACTGCAGGGAATATAAAGGGAACCAGTTAAAACAAATACATACAAATGCTGTTACTGCAGGGAATATAAAGGGAACCAGTTAAAACAAATACATACAGATGCTGTTACTGCAGGGAATATAAAGGGAACCAGTTAAAACAAATACATACAAATGCTGTTACTGCAGGGAATATAAAGGGAACCAGTTAAAACAAATACATACAGATGCTGTTACTGCAGGGAATATAAAGGGAACCAGTTAAAACAAATACATACAGATGCTGTTACTGCAGGGAATATAAAGGGAACCAGTTAAAACAAATACATACAAATGCTGTTACTGCAGGGAATATAAAGGGAACCAGTAAAACCAGATAGATGTAGACAATTTTACTGCAGGGAACTAGAATTCAGTGTAAGCTCTACCAATGTAGAAAATCCCTGTTTAATTTCGTCTGCTTTTGTAATCTTTTTATGAATGTTTATCTATTGCATATGGTGACAACAAACTCGGAAATATCAGGCCATTTGTTGTCTCATTCAGATGGTATAAACTATCTTACTGAAAATGTAGCTCCTTCTAAATATTAATCATACATACACAATTTAGCAGGCTGAAGTACTAATCTTAACCTTAAATCTTTAACCCGAACATTTAACCCTAACATTTAACCCCAACCTTTAACCCTAACTTTTATCTCTCAATCTCCAATATTGAAGAGTAACACACTTAAATATTGAAAGATGAAAACCTAATATCAAACTTATTCTAACTGCTAAAAGTTTCTTGTAAGTTCACAATACATTTAATACTTTTCTAAGGATTTTGAATAAAATAAAAAATAACACACATATATATATTTATATTATATATATTATAGTATATATATTACATATATTACGTTATCTTAACTAGTGCACTTTCATTCTATTTATAGTATGTTAGACTTAATTAAGTAACCCAGATTGTGTACAGGAATATTTATGTGAGAATTTATGAGCTGTCATAATATTTTTGACATGCATTGTTCTAGTCATTGATGATCTGAACTTTCTCCATGATCATATTTCAAACTATGAATTACATCATAAACTAGTCTATCTACAGCATATGGTAATATTGAGTTAATTTAACCCTCAACTTATCATGAAATATATTGGGAATGCATCTTTACTGACTGTTACACACATTAACCATTGCTGTAACCTTGGTTACTGTGAAAATGTATAATTTGAATCTGGCTCCTGTTTCACCAACATATTTAAGCATATATTTAAATTGGAAGAAAAGCATCAGTGTGATCATGATTTTAGAATGGTTTCAGTCAAATTGCATTTGATTTCCCTGGCATTAATTAGTCTATCCCAGAACCTGCTATTTCCCGAATCAGGTCTATTAACCACAGGTGAAAAACAGGGAATTCTATGCCTGTCCCACAATTCATAGCAGTTGAGCACTTACTTAAACTGTTGAAGCAATTGATTAATCAACGTACGTAAATGCAGCTTTCCAAACAATGGTAGTTAACAGACCCAATTGGGAGAGCTGGGTCCATACTACAGACTGGGCAATGATTAAAATATATTTAAGTAACCAGTCAAAACTCTGGACCCAACTTCAGGAAAATATTGCTGAAACAGAAGCCAGCTGTATTGTTTTGCATTAGAGGCTTCGTACTGCCTCTGATTATTGATATTCTCTCAAAATCACAATATATCACTTTGTAATTTTCCTTTTTTTATCATTCATGGCAGTGTTGGAATAGCACTTAGTTAACTATGTGCCATATTGCATTCTTTTAGATTGAGGTGTGTCATCTTTTTTAAGCTTTGTTGCCATTTTTTGCTAAACATAAGATAACGAATACTGTTGTTGTTTCTTGTTTTTTATGTTTGAGTATTTTTTATGCCATCATTCTGTTTTGAACAACAATCTATTATTCGGTAGTTTTTAAGTGCATGAAGGAGTTTGAGTATGAAGGTATTTTAATTTGTATAGATGAGATGAAGTGCTTACAAGATGAGATGACGTGTTTACAAGATGAGATGAAGTGTTTCAAGGTCAGATGAAGTGTTTACAAAAGCAAATGAAGTTTTTACAAGATGAGATGAAGTGTTTACAAGCTGAGATGAAGTGTTTACAAGATCAGATGAAGTTTTGACAAGATGAGATGGAAGTGTTTACAAGATAAGATGAAGTGTTCACGAGATCAGGTGAAGTGTTTACAAGAGCAGATGAAGTATTTACAAGATGAGATGAAGTGTTCACGAGATGGAATGAATTGTTTAAAAGATTTGTTATGTTTCCAATAAATGCTATTGTGTTATTCAAAATATTATGTTTAATATTGATTGTTCTGAGCATTGAGATGATTGTGTGACAATAATCAAACACAGTTCAACAATATTTAATGGTTAATCTTTGTGAAGTAGTTATTTTTTATAAATTTCAGTTCAAAATATATTTTATTCAGTGTTCAATTTTTATTTTTGACAATTACTTTAGATATACAACACACAGGGTAGCTCTAACCTGTACTATCATCTCATCCCTCCGTTAATCATTTTCATTTTATGCAGACATTGACAGTATTACCTCTTTTTCTTTTTTTTAAAAAATCATTCCAAATTATGAAACAGGAAAGGAACTTATTATTAACGATAACCATAATTCTGCGAAGTCCTCCGCAGCCAAGTGGTCTAAGGCACTTTTGTTAATGATCTTTTGTTTCTTATCACTGAGGTTATGGGTTCAAATCTAGCTCAGTCCAAAAACTTTATGTGAGATAGTTTGACAGTTGCTTGCGGAAGAATGCTGGCTCTACTCATATACATTCTGTGGTCTTCCTCTATACTTCCATACTAAATATGCCATATATAACTATCAGGTGTTTAAAATGGTGCCAAACTCCATTAGAACAACAAAAAACTTTCTTTTGAATTCCTGTCATATTTGTAAACTTTATTTTGTGTATTTCTGTATTTCAAATAGAAAATTAGTAAAACGTGTAAATGTCAAATCATGAAATAAACAGATACAGAAGTTGGAAACTGATCAACGTTTTTATCTTGAATTCTCCATAATCTTTGTCAGCCTCAGCTCTCATTGTACCAATGTTATCAATTTTACATGGGTTTATAAACTGACTAAATTATTAAACATACTTTAATTATTTAACATGATATTAATTATAATGTTTTGTCTATAAACTGAATAAGCTATTGTGAAACTATGTCATTCTATTTATAATTGGACTCATTCAATACAGGTAACACGTTAATATTAAATCTATTGTATTGTATAATGTTTGTAACAGATAAATGTGCTGTTATCCCTAATACGGGAAATTCCGTCTAAAAATAGAATGACATAGTTTCAAAATAGCGTATTGGGTTTATACTCTGTAAATGTAAACAAAACAAAATATTGTACAAGACACAATAACCATCTTCACCCCCCCCCCCCCCCACTCCATATCGTCATCCCATACTATTTATATACATGTATAATATACATTGTAAATATATTGTAAAGTTGTAAAGACCATATTTTACATAATTATAATGTGTATGTTAGATCTACATTGTTCTGGTAGTGTAAAAAATCGAATTAATGTTTATTTTAATATTTCACTGCCATGTTTTCATTTTATACATAGGAAATGTTGTAGTAGTAGTGCCATGTTCATGTGTTTCTCCATTAGCTTCATTCTGATTTTTCATTCTCTCTTCATAACATACAACATTTACCTGTACTGGGTTGGCTTTATCAGATTACACTTTGATTCTAGCTTCGTTCTTGCATCACGGTTTTATGTGCAGAATGTTGGCAGCATATATAATTATATAGGTAATTCATTGTGTGCTGCTCAACATGGCATTAAACCTCCTTATCCATTCAGAAGCCAGTCATGGATTTGCCATAGCAAAATAACATAATTGTTAAGCATGTCTGAAAATGGAAAAGAAATCATTTGGCTGAAACATTGCCCATAAACAATAGTATATCAACCTATATAATGGCACCATGTAAAATATGAAAAATGGAAGGAATAAAGTCATAAGCAACTTTAAAAACAGTACAAATAAAATCCCATATTGATATCGACTATTCAAAGACTCTAGAGAGATGTTGTTATTTTAGCAGCATCAGCTTTTTCACTGTTGCGTTGGTTACAATTTGTTAATATCTCCTGGCAAGTTGACTCATTAAGATAATAATGATTTCACTATCATCATAAATATCAACATGATGATGGGTCAATTAAAATATGGATGTGCACTATACAGGAATGCCGTTTATACACGAGTAGAAACGGTAATTAAATAACATTTTCAAAAAAACAAAAAGGTCGGGAAAACTGGGTTAGTTGCTTATGGGAACAGATGTACAATATTTCTGAATACATAATATTTATACCGGTAGTATTAATTGAATTTTTCAAAAAAAAATCATGAAAAAATGTGAATCTACCTGACAATCACATTCACAGCAGTTGTCTGTTGTCTCATACATCATGTTCGCGCCATATAATGATCCGTTAATCCCTTTGTGCATAGCTTGCAGAAGTTCAATGTGCTATGTATAATATTTGTCTCTATTTTACGGAGTTTATTATAAGGTCAACTCTATATATGTACCACCACTTATTGTATGGTAATAATATAGCTCAAATGTTGCAACTTTGAATAATAAAATGGTATGAAATTAATTATATTTTGTTGTTTTATATCTGATTAACCAATAAGTTATATAACCTGCAAATTAGTAAAGCGCTTCTATTGGAAAAAAATTTTTTAATTCGGGTTAACACCATTTTCAACACATTTTGGGTTATATATGGACTATCCAGTTTTATTGGTGGAGGAAGACCTCTGAATAAATCCGAATAGAATCATTTTCGTTCCGCAGGTAACTGTCTCAATGTTTTTGAGCAAGCAGGACTCGAACCTTTGACCTTAGCAGCGGGAGGAAGTGATGTTGAGATGGCTATTAGACCACTCAGCCAATGAGGAATTGATAGTAAAACAATATTTCAAGTATTTTGTCAATTATGAAAAACAAACGTCACAATAAAAATGGTGCCTGGTTCAAGGATCATGGGAGGTGGAGAGAGAGAGGTGTTGAACCTGGTTTAAGTATCATGGGAGGTGGAGAGAGAGGTGTTGAACCTGGTTTTAGGATCTTGGGAGGTGGAGAGAGAGGTATTGAAACTGGTTCAAGGATCATGGGAGGTGGAGAGAGAGGTGTTGAACCTCGTTCAAGGATCATGGGAGGTGAAGAGAGAGGTGTTGAACGTGATTTAAGGATCATGGGAAGTGGAGAGAGAGGTATTGAACGTGGTTCAAGGATCTTGGGAGGTGGAGAGAGAGGTATTGAAACTGGTTCAAGGATCATGGGAGGTGGAGAGAGACGGAGGTATTGAACCTGGTTCAAGGATCATGGGAGGTGGAGAGAGAGGTGTTGAACCTGATTTAAGGATCATGGGAAGTGGAGAGAGAGGTATTGAACGTGGTTCAAGGATCTTGGGAGGTGGAAAGAGAGGTATTGAACCTGGTTCACGGATCATGGGAGGTGGAGAGAGAGGTGTTGAACCTGGTTCAAGGATCTTGGGAGGTGGAGAGAGAGGTATTGAACCTGGTTCACGGATAATGGAAGGTGGAGAAAGAGGTGTTGAACCTCGTTCAAGGATCATGGGAGGTGGAGAGAGAGGTGTTGAACCTGGTTCAAGTATCATGGGAGGTAGAGAGAGGCGTTGAACCTCGTTCAAGGATCATGGGAGGTGGAAAGAGGGGTGTTGAACCTTGTTTTAGGATCATGGGAGGTGGAGAAAGAGGTGTTGAACCTGGTTTAAGGATCATTGGAGGTGGAGAGAGAGGCGTTGAACCTCGTTCTAGGATCATGGGAGGTGGAGAGAGAGGTGTTGAACCTCGTTCAAGGATCATGGGCGGTAGAGAGAGAGAGGTGTTGAACCTGGTTTAAGTATCATGGGAGGTGGAGAGAGAGGGGTTGAACCTCATTCAAGGATCATGGGAGGTGGAGAGAGAGAGGTGTTGAACCTCGTTCAAGGATCATGGGAGGTAGAGAGAGAGGTGTTGAACCTGGTTTTAGGATCATGGGAGGTGGAGAGAGAGAGGTGTTGAACCTGGTTTAAGGATCAAAGGAGGTGGAGAGAGAGGTGTTGAACCTAGTTTAAGGATCATGGGAGGTGGAGAGAGAGGAGTTGAACCTGGTTTAATGATCATGGGAGGTGGAGAGAGAGGTGTTGAACCTGGTTTTAGGATCATGGGAGATGGAGAGAGAGTTGTGTTGAACCTGGTTAAAGGATCATGGGAGGTAGAGAGAGAGGTGTTGAACCTGATTTTAGGATCATGGGAGGTGGAGAGAGAGGTGTTGAACCTGGTTTAAGGATCATGGGAGGTGGAGAGAGAGAGGTGTTGAACCTGGTTTTAGGATCATGGGAGGTGGAGAGAGAGGTGTTGAACCTGGTTTAAGGATCATGGGAGGTGGAGAGAGAGGTGTTGAACCTGGTTAAAGGATCATGGGAGGTGGAGAGAGAGGTGTTGAACCTGGTTAAAGGATCATGGGAGGTGGAGAGAGAAGTGTTGAACCTGGTTTAAGTATCATTTGTTGGAAAAGGTACAGGCACCTTCGTATACATAACACAAGTGTCGGGCACGTAGTCATGTTTTCCAACCAATATCCCCTTCTACAACCCCCACATGTTGAAAAAATACAATAATATTTTTATAAAAACATTTTATTGAAAAAAATATCAAGAAAATGTTTTCCTTGTCAGAATAATTTACTTAAACATTGTTTAAGATATTTATAGATATAGTATTGCATTGTTCAACATGTGGGGGTCTTAGAAAGGGGGATAGGGGTTGTAAAACATGACAACGTGCCCGACACTTGTGATACATACTAACGCTCAATTATGTAATTACCTGCCGTGGGTCGACTACGCTGATCATTGTGTGAGTAATGTTAAATGTTTTAACAAACAAACCTCACACGTGTAAGCATAAATATTTTTATCAACGGCAAATTTACAAAACAATAAAATGTTATCAATTTATCCTCGCATCCAGAATGCTAATATTAGGAAAATATATTCAACAATTTTTTTAAACAGGTTTGCCTTCACTTAATGTATGCATCTTGAAGGTTTTCTAACGTGTGTGTCGCACCAAACATAAACTTATATTAAATAAACAAAACGTGTATATATTTTTATATCAAGCCGTATTGAACCTGTATAACTTTCTTTCCAAAGTAGTTAACCAAGCCTTAATGAGTCTTATGATTTTTTCAATATACCAATAATTATATGTCAAGGCTTAATGAACCTGTTTGTCTTTCCAAAGTATACCCGTACCAGTATATTAATGACATCAATTGACATTATATGAGGAAAACAATGTGAATATTGTGATCGGGCGCCTTTGTCGTGGAATATGCACTTATCATAGTGTGTACAGACACAGGGCTGTTACAAGCACTGTTGATTATTCATTATTATAATTTAATCAAATGTAAGAGATCTATTAGCAGCTGTTATAAATTCACGGAAGGCTATGAATAGTCACAAAAATGTTTGTCATTCATAATTATTAACAAGCAGGAAAGTCCATTAAATAGGTCAAGGTCAGTGATTGATTTAAAAAAATTTTTTAAAAAAAATTCAAATGGAAATAGTTAGACATTATCTCCGACAAAACTGAAAATGTAAAATATTATATAATACATACCTACCTACCTATCTGCCTGCATATACATACTCAATATGAAAATAATGGGTAGATAAAGGACAAACAAAGTATATTTGAATTAAGACCTTATACACGCTGGTTAGTTTAAACTTATTTATTTTACTTCGATTTTGAAACAAATTGTGACAACTGGTACAAATCGTGCTCGAAATCTTCCTGGGTAGAACCAATACTAAGCATATGCGAAAAAAAGTCTTGCTCAACGACACCACAAATAGTTGTGTGTGATGATCGATAACACGACCCGCCGATCCTGGGCTCGAGGCAAGCCGATCAATGAAATGTTTGTCATGTAGATGTGTGTGATGGACTAGTATAGGTGTCATCTCTACTTACCGTAACTAAAACTTTTACAGCACATTAATTATATTCGTATTCATGTTTTGTCAGAGTCAATACATTGACTGTATTTCTTTAAACACATCACACTGTTTTAACTTAGGTTCAATGACTTTGTATCTGTCATTTATCTGTTATTTATAGGGAACATGCGCCAACTATTATCTTTATAAAGATTGACTCTATATGATTTTTAAGACAATGCACATGTCTACTGGAAGGTGCCATCTGTCATGTCGTCGTTCTGATCTGGCGTGATTTATTGTCGTTCTAGTGCTGCGGCAGACCGGCACAACGACAAATAGGCCGCTTGGCGTGTTGACGTTCTGAAGGGTCGCAGACACGACAGAACGATAGAATACGGCGCCAAAACGAAATTCGCCACGTGCCTAAATGTCAACACGCAGCGTTTTGTCGTGTTGTCGTTCTATCGTGTTGGCGACCCGCCAAAACGGCATTTGTCGAGTTTTCATGTTATGGGCAGGCAGGCACGACACGGCATATATATGTTATTTTACAAGTCATATTGTATGATTCAAATTATGTCTCGCGAATAAAATAAGGGTTAAACATTTTTTTTCCATTTGAAACATTATGTCATGTTTTATATTACTTTAAAACTTATAAATCAGGGATGTAGTGCAGTGGATAGTGTTGACCGCTCACACGGGTTCGATTTCAGGTTCGATCTGATATTCTCTCCAAAACAACCCTCAGTACTGGTCCTACCCAAGAAACGGACTCGAAAGCGATTCGTATAAGCCTGAACTAACTTTGAAGTGGGAGAGGATGCGGGCGCTGGTCTAAACTAAATTTTTAGCTTGCCAGGATGAAGTCCAAGGAGAGCCATTGTCATGACCCCGGCGTCGTCTTCGTCGTCGTCGTCATCGTCTGTAGACACCCAGGTTAAACTTTTGCGTACAAGTTCCAGATATATATGCAACCACTCATTGGATGTCAATGAAACTTTGCATGTGTGTTAACCATCATCATTGAAACACACAGAGGCAAGAACCATAACTGTGGATTGCATTTTGGCACAATTACGGCCCTTTTTGGACTTAGACACCCAGGTTAAACTTTGCTTTTAGTTGCGTACAAGTTTCAGGTATCTATGCAACCACTCATTGGATGTGAATGAAACTTCACATGTGTGTTCACCATCATCAATGGAACACACAGAGACAACAAATATAACTCTTGATTGCATTTTTGCACAGTTATGGCCCTTTTACGACTTACACACCCAGGTTTAACTTTGCATTTAGTTACGTACAAGTATCAGATATCTATGCAACCACTCATTGGATGTGAATGAAACTTCACATGTGTGTTCACCATCATCAATGGAACACACAGAGATAAAAACCATAAATCTGGATTTTATTTTGGCACAGTTATGGCCCTTTTTGAACTTAGACACCCAGGTTAAACTTTGCGTTTAGTTGTGTACAAGTTTCAGATATCTATGCAACTACTCATTGGATGTGAATGAAACTTCACATGTGTGTTCACCATCATCGATGGAACACACAGAGACAAGAAACATAACTCTGGATTGCATTTTGGCACAATTATGGCCCTTTTTGGACTTAGACACACAGGTTAAACTTTGCGTTTAGTTGCGTTTAAGTTTCAGCTATCTATGCAACCACTTATTGGATGTGAATGAACCTTCACATGTGTGTTCACCACCATCAATGGAACACACACAGACAAGACCCATAACTCTGGATTGCATTTTGGCACAGTTATGTCCCTTTTTCGACTTAATTTTTCAGGTTAAAGTTTTTTATCAGGTAAGATATCTATGCAACCACTCATTGGATATGAATGAAACTTTGCAGGTGTGTTTACCATAATCATTGAAACACACAGAGACATAAACCATAACACTGGGTTGCATTTTGGCACAGTGATGGCCGTTTTTTTACTTAATTTTTCAGGTTAAAGTTTTTAATCACGTAAGATATCTATGCAACCACTCACTGGATATGAATGAAACTTCGCATGTGTGTTCACCATCATCATTGGAACACACAGAGACAATAACCATAAATCTGGATTTTATTTTGGCACAGTTATGGCCCTTTTTGAACTTAGACACCCAGGTTAAACTTTGCGTTTAGTTGTGTACAAGTTTCAGATATCTATGCAACTACTCATTGGATGTGAATGAAACTTCACATGTGTGTTCACCATCATCAATGGAACACACAGAGACAAGAAACATAATTCTGGATTGCATTTTGGCACAATTATGGCCCTTTTTGGACTTAGACACACAGGTTAAACTTTGCGTTTAGTTGCGTAGAAGTTTCAGATATCTATGTAACTACTCATTGGATGTGAATGAAACTTCACATGTGTGTTCACCATCATCAATGGAACATACAGAGACACGAACCATAACTTTGGATTGCATTTTTGCACAGTTATGGCCCTTTTTGAACTTAGACACCCAGGTTAAACTTTGCGTTTAGTTGCATACAAATTTCAGATATCTATGCAACCACTCATTGGATGTGAATGAAACTTCACATGTGTGTCCACCCTCATCAATGGAATACACAGAGACAAGACCCATAACTCTGGATTGTATTTTGGCACAGTTATGGCTCTTTTTGGACTTAGACACCAAGGTTAAACTTTGCGTTTAGTTGAGTTTAAGTTTCAGATATCTATGCAACCACTCATTTGATGTCAATGAACCTTCACATGTGTGTTCATCACCATCAATGGAACACACACAGATAAGAACCGTAACTCTGGTTTGCATTTTGGCACAGTTATGTCCCATTTCGACTTAATTTTTCAGGTTAAAGTTTTTTATCAGGTAAGATATCTATGCAACCTTCCATTGGATATGAATGAAACTTTGCATGTGTGTTTACCATAATCATTGAAACACACAGAGACAAAAAACATAACTCTGGGTTGCATTTTGGCACAGTGATGGCCCTTTTTTTACTTAATTTTTCAGGCTAAAGTTTTTAATCACGTAAGATATCTATGCAACCACTCATTTGATATGAATGAAACTTCGCATGTGTGTTCACCATCATCATTGAAACACACAGAGACAAGAACCATAACTCTTGGTTGCATGTTAGCACACTTATGGCCTTTTTTGGACTTGGACACCCAGGTTAAACTTTGCCTTTAGTTGCGTTTAAGTTCAAGATATCTATGCAACCACTCATTGGATGTGAGTGAAACTTTCTTTGTGTGTTCACCATCATCAATGGAACACACAGATACAAGAACCATAACTCTGGGTTGCAGTTCGCCACACGTATGGCCCTTTTTGGACTTAGACACCCTGATGCGAGCTTTGTTATCTTCTGACAGCTCTTGTCATTAACTATCTTCTGAACGAACAGGTAAATCAAAGAACTTAAGTACTGTATGTAACCCATTCGCAATAAAGGCTATGATTAAAACTTTCGCCTGTTTTCATTTACACCATAAACTTTGAATACTTATGAAATATTAGTCTTGAATAAATGTATGAAAATCGTAAAAGACTTGGAAGCATATTTTTATTATATACAAATTTACCAACCAATAGAATGCTCTTACATTATATTCGCAATTACATTGCAAATGAGAAATATAGTAACATGCTTTATTTTGACATATGTATGTCTTCACTTAGTGTTTTCATTTTCCTTTAAAAGTTTTAAATTTTGTATGATTAAACATATGTTAAATAAAATTAAATGTGCGTATCTATTTTTCTATATTAAGCGTTAATGAGTATGTATGTATTTTAAAAGTATACCAGTACACCAAACTTTGTTAGGTCAATTTAACTGAAGTATAGTAGTAAGAATGAATAGTATCCATCTATTTAAAATGAAACACTTTCAAGCTGTTATTGTGATACATTCCAATATAGAGTTTGTTGTCCTGGTCACTGTATGCTATAGAATGAGGCCCTTTCACCCCATCTGTCTTGTTCAGTAGGATCTGCAGCTTCTCACCGTCTGTTGTTATCTGATGAACATTGCGAGAGTTACACCCACACACATAGATGGTCCCATCACGGTCTACACATACTCCTGTGGCATTCTTCAGGTCATTATCCTTGTATGTGACCATAACTTCTCCCTCCAGGGTCAGGCTGGTCAAGGAATGGTTGTTCCAGTCAGAAACATACAGGGTTGTATGGTCAGGACTGATAGCTATATACTGTGGAGCACTGAATAGTCTCCCTCCACTGGCATCTGTAGATATCACTCTCAACGCGGTACCGTCCATTTTCATGATTTCGACTTTAGGTGGGTTACTGAATGTCACTGCAAGTTTGTCTATGTAACACACTATTCCCCTACATTCACCACTGACCTTGACCTCACGACCTTTAGACAGTCGAGCATCTGATACTGATACAAATTGAATCTTTTGTTTCCCAATGAGAGTTACAGCAAGTTCCCCTGTGGTAGTCTCTGTAATGTCCCATGGTGATGATGACAACCGGAGCTGTGATGTCACCTTGTTTTGGTGTGTGTTAACAAGTATGACAGTGCTATTGTGGTAGTCAGTAACGGCAAGTTGACCATCAGCCATAATTGTTGAACCAGGAATGCTGCTGTCACTGTCCGGGCTAACTTTCATGTCTTGCACGTATTCGGCTTGTTGGTCTTTGGGCGTTCTCAGTTGTAACTGTCCAAATACTTCCAGCCGTCCCAGTATGTTTTTTATTTGTTCTTCCGGCACAAACTTGTAGTGACGTATCTTGTTCCCCTCTATCATCTTTTCTACACTTTCTTCCAATGCTTTCATGTCAGTCTGTGATTTCTTCATTTTGATAAACAATTGCTGATATTGTTCAGAATTTTGTAAAACGTCAATATCACTGTTCAGTTTCTGAATTACCTGTATTGCCTTATCACATGCATTGGAAATGGTGCTCATGTTTTCAATATCAGCGTCCTGAATAAATTTAGCTTCGTGTTCAATTGTCTTTTCAAGTTCATCAAACTTATCATTTAAGTCATTTCTCAGTGTTTTCATATTTTGTATTATTGCAGAAAAATACGTTTTCGATATTGAAATATTGTTCTCTGATTTGCTCTTATTATAATGAATTTTCTCTTTGGTTTCGTTTATTTTCATAATGAATGTTTTATATTCTGCACTGTCTTCTATTTCCTTAGAAATATCAGCGATATAGTTGACGTCATCACAGCCTCGGTGCTCGGTTGTCATGCAGACGCTGCATCCAAGCTGATCGTGTGGTTTACAGAAGTACTTGATAGATTTGCCTTCATGTTGGGTGCATATGTCCTTTATACATGTAGGATTTTTCTGCTTTGGCATAACATATTTATCCATTAACACATGGTTTCTCATTGGCAATGCCCGACAGTGGTATTTGTAGCATGTCTCACATAAATAATGCTGACAGTCCACACAGAATCCGGCAACGGGTAACTGGTGACCGTCCGTGCTGCACGGGTCACACCAACGTTCAACATCTTCATGAGATGTTTCAGTAACAGATCCACTCGGTTTGTTTGCTTTTTTCCCGACACTTCCATTTTCACTTTCAAATAAACGGGCTACACGTACTAGTACACTGATGTTTTCGTTTATGCTATCACATATACATAAGGTTACCGTGATTTTGTTTTGATCTTAAATGTTTAAGTTTAACTGTTACCCATAATTGTTCAGTCCCAACTATAACAAAATATCTAACCTTGGTGATATTGATACATCTGGTTCCCTGTTTTAAACGTTTAGACCATGACTGGACGAGATTCAAGTCATGTAGAATACTACTTTTTAAACTTGTTATCATCTTATATACACATTTAACAAAAATGTATTGACATATTTAAACTGTTGTGTATTGCTAGTTTTATTAACAATGGTTTCTTATTTGTATTCAGAAGATTATTCAATTTAAAAACACTTGGTTTATTAAAATAGTATTTTGGAATGTAAGCCTTCCTTAAACCAGTATAGAAAGGACATACCAGGTTAAAATGATATATATATATTCTGTTAAATCATTCTTATCTTTTGCCGTTTATTCAGAATTTATTACATCATTATTATATACAGTTCCATGATTTAATAGCCAGTTTGACAAAAGGTTTGCATTTGTGTATTAATATATTGATAACTTATAGCATGCGAGTTTAAAAAAAAAATATTTTCCAAATTTGCGAGGAATCACTTCATGATTGATTGTTTTTTGTAAATACATTATGATAATTTATTTGTGTATATTTGGGTAAATATTGGCTATACCATAGACACTATATACCCGCTAATCTGTGGTAGGTAATGCTAATATAATTACCACATTTATTTTCATGAAATTTTGTCTGAAAGTGATGGGAAATGATAATAATTCACAAAATGTTGATATAAAATGTGGAGACCAGCTTCCTGTGGGAATCGAACCTACGACCTATAGCTTGACACCAGACGTAATTATTTCGAGGCGAATTGTAGGTAGTCTGGAATAAAAATGATTGAGAGGTGAAGTGATTTTGTGCTTTTCGGTACACAAATATAGAGGACTGGCTGATTATAAAAATAATAGGAAAACTACATGTATAATATAAATTCAGTGAGGTATGCTATTTTTATTAATACTAATTTTGAAATGAAAAGTCAATGACTGTCAAGTTCCATGCAATGTGATCATCCGGCTGTGGAATGTACATGGAGTGCCCTGAAACAGAGAGGAGAGTTGTAAAACATGGCAGCTGTGTTACAAATAAGAATGGATATGACCTGCAGGAGACGTAGCACGACATAGCCACCAAAACAGTTAACGGATTGAGTGAAATCCTAAGAATATTACTTTGAAATTCGGTCACTATTCAAGATTTTCTTTTTGCTCATTTTCCCTTATCATTTCTTACAATTTTTTTACATTTGTAAATTTTTTTGAATAATAAGTCCCCCGTTTGAAACATGTCTATCTCTTTCTTGAGAAAAGCAAAACAAAACATAGTAAAATCACAACACAATAATACAAATTTTTAAACCAGGTTGCAAGGACTGAAGGTACATATGAAACTGTTATTTACACCCCTTACCTATCCTGAGTTCGATTTTCCATCCGGTCACAGTCTCTGTGGTGATTGGTATACGACAGTGTGTCTTATTGTCATCCGTCTCTCACCGCTGATTCAAGTGATCAGTTAATTGCAGAGATGGGTGTTATGGAGTAATGGTTAACCTTTCATGATCCCAGGAAAGACAGGTTTGGTTAACTGATCGTATATTAGCCATCGGTGGCATAAATGATGCTAAAAATCACTTACCGACTTCCTTTTGTATACCATCACTGTGTTCGATCAGTTCCCAATAAGTTGAGTTAAACGTTTCTTCTACGCCGTTAATAGCACTTACGTAGTAGCCAAAGTTGGGGAAGTATGTTGTTGAGAAACTGTAATCATTTGATTGGTAGAACACTTTTAGTACATTCTATATATCATTAAAGTAAATGTAAACCTTCATGGGAGAGAGAGAGAGAGAGAGAGAGAGAGAGAGAGAGAGAGAGAGAAGGAAAGAGAGAGAGAGAGAGAGAGAGAGAGAGAGAGAGAGAGGGAAGGAAAGAGAGAGAGAGAGAGAGAGAGAGAGAGAGAGAGTTAGTTGGTTGAATTCTTCTTTTATTGTTTATACATAAATAATGTCAGCACACCTACATGTAGCTCCTATATATATATACAGAATACTCGGGTTTACACTACTTAAAAAGAACCTAGCTCGAACCGATGCTTCTCATAAAACCACACTCAGTACTGGTTCTACCCAGGAAGCGGACTCGAGAGTGGTTCATATAAGCTCTGAGCTTTCATTGCAATCGAGCTAATTAGTATAAACTAACTGATGGCTTTCACGTGTGAATGTAGTCAGCACAATCTTACTTCAACGTTGCCATGTGTCCTTTTAAATGATTGAAACGCAGTGCACAACTTTATATTTACTTTTATATGAAAACGAGTTTGAATTGTACGTATTGACCAATCTAACTTAAGTACACGATTTTCCTAAATGTAAGCGAAGCGTTCTTGTGGATATGAGTTAATATGACTGACGAACGTATTAACTTTTACACTTTTGCTGTAAATATTCTCTAAAGCTTCCTCGGTGCATTAATACGATGCAGTTTCACCACGGTGTAACAAACTAGTACATGTCTTGCACTTATGTTATCACTGAGAGTCATCCTTTCCTATTGCTAGGTGCGGTGTCCCTCCCACAGGGTTATGCGCGGTGTCCCTCCCCCAGGGTTAAGTGCGGTGTCCCTCCCCCAGGGTTATGTGCAGTGCCCCCCCCCCCACCCCAATGTTATGTGCGGTGTTCTTGAGCACGAAATGTTTTCCGCATATGCTTAGTACTGGATCTACCAAGGAAGACATCGAGTGTGATTAGTTTAAGTTGGATTAATATTGTTTCACATCCGAACCACGGATTTAGAGAGAAATAGTTACATAGATTATTGATCGAAGTTAAATAAATCATTTCAAACTAAATTAAAAATAAAAGCTCTATTTGGTTGATGAACTTTGTGCGTTTCCGACCATATAGTACATATCAGTATATTGAAATAACATGATAAAAAATGAGTAAAAACAGGAAAATTGTCTCAAACATATATCTTGCAATGTACACATACTACAGTGTCCGACATAAGGTTGAGTTCCGAATACGTAATAAAACCATAAAAGTTACGCACCCTTACAAAATATTGAGTTTGCCAGGCTATCTGCTTGTATATAAGTTTACATGTAATAAAACCATAAAAGTTACACTTACAAAATATTGAGTTTGCCAGGCTATCTGCTTGTATATAAGTTTACATGTAAATAGTATTAGAGTAACCAAACAGCAACACTTGCGCTATGTTTGTATAAAAAAGTCGACGAAGAAGATGAAAAAGAAGAAGAAGAAGAAGAAGAAGAAGAAGGAAATGAGAAAGAGAAGAAGAAGACGAAAAGAAGAAGAATTAGAAGAAGTAGACAATGAAGAAGAAGAAGAATTAACGTTCCCTACTTTTTGAACGTGTCTTTATTTTCGTCAGTCGCCTTTTCCATATAACCTGTAAGAACCGTATCATTGCATCCCGTAATCGGCAAGATGACGGTGTGCATGAATGTCGGCTGCTGGATCAAATTCTTGATTGTATATTGGAACTTGCCCAGATCTCCCTTACCGCATTCGCTTAGTCCTAAATTGCCAGTTTCTGGTTTACTGAAATATTTTGTGTGAATGTATATTAATGATACTTAAAATGTTATTTTGCGGAAAATTTTAATACACACGAAATGCATTACTCACTTTAAAATAAAGGGCTCCTTTGTAATCATAGAACGTTAGAAAATAAAAAAAACAGATTCGTTTGGATAACGTCTGTTCATGAGGTGTCATAAAAAAGCACCACTCATGCTCGCCTGTGCTTACTTTTAAAAGCGGTAATCTATTTTCGAGCATCACTGTGTAAGCTCCGTGATTCCAAGGATATTCCACCATCGGCATAAGCTAACCTATCCCCCTGTTCGTCCCACGTCCTTCATTATAGTACAGTTCCTTTATGCGTTTCTATTCTTCTTATTTGATACCGACAGCGTGGTCCAGTAGTAGAGCGTCTGTCTCGCATGCGGAAGAGTCGTGGGTTCGATTCCTGGACGGGTCATACTAAAGACTTGAAAAAAAAGTTACTTGAACTTCCTCGCTTGGCGCTTTGCAGAGGATAGTTTTAAGTCTGGTTGGTCCAGTGTCAATATAATGTGACTGGGTGGGGTATTATAACATGTGTCTGCGGCATGACACTGCAATGCGGCAGCGCTTAGAATATAATGACACTAATTTGTTCTACTTTAAAAGGTTGACTTAATGTACAACCTCTTTCGTTTTTTCACGTTCCATCCCAAAGGTCCTCCTTGGCCGATTGGTCGGAGGCGCCTTCTCAAGACCACTTACCGCTAAGGCCGTAGGTTTGAGTCCCGTTTGTTCCAAAAACTTTACGTGAGAAAATTTCCAGTTACTTGCGGAAGGACGATGGTTCTACTCAATCTGAATTAGTCTGAGGTCTTCCTCCACCAGTTAAACTGGATATGCCATATAAAACTTAAAATGTGTTGAAAATGGCGTTAAATCCCATTTAAAAACGTATTCTTTACAGTTTAGTTAATGTATGCTTAAATACAGTGACCGCAACGTGGTCTAGTGGTAGAACGTCCGCCTCGTATGCGGAAGGTCGTGAGATCGATCCCCGGACAGGTCATACCAAAGACTTTAAAATGGTACTAGAAGCTTCCTCGCTTGACGCTCAGCATATTTAGAGGAACGTTCTAGGTCTGGTCGGCCCGGTGTCAGTATAATGTGACTGGGTGAGGTATCATACCATGTGTCTGCGGCATGATACTCCAGTGTGACAGCGCTCAGAATACTGTCTCAAGTATGGTAGTCTGCATGCTCCTTTTGAAATGAAATATGTTACCACACATGTTTACTGTATTTATGAACGTTACTGTTGCTCAACTTAACGAACATTTAATGGAAATCGGATAACATCGACGCTGTCACTCCATTTCTCTTTGGATCATGTTGTGGACACATGATCTCTTTTATATTCCAAAACTCATATCATGTTGTTCTGTTGTTGTTGTTGTTGTTGTTGTTGTTTTAAATTTTTTTTATATGTACAGCATAACGCTGGTAAAGATGCAAGTGAAAAGATACTTACTTAAGAAATCCAAGTGTGCCACTTGCTAAACAGAGAAGTAAACATGCTTCCAAACACGACATCTTCGTCGTGGTATATGGAGAAGATAACATGCACATGCCACGTCAATTGCATTTTTTGCCGTACCGTCTCATTGTTAGAAATATTCCACAACTTACTCCTTTAATAAGTGCATACGTTCTATCTTATGAACCTTGACATTAAAATATACGGTCATGTGCGGATCCCAAGTGTTTGGTCAGACGAAGTTCATCTTTTCCTAGGGTGAATTCAGCAAGTTTAGTTGGGTTCCAAGATGGTATAATTGATTTATTTGGCTAAAACGTGTTTCCATTTAGCAAATGTTCAGGAAACGCAGAAATGGTCCAGACACCGTTGCCCTCATCCCCTCTGGCTCCGCGAACCCTACAAGATTACACTAGCATACCTGAAAATATTCAAAATGTTAGAAAACCACAACATTATATAAGTTAGACAATGGTTCAAGCAAGGACATTATATGGGTCATTGTGTTCAACGATTTTAAAAACAGATGCTAAGGGACCCACTTTATTAAGCGCTATATAGCTTGTGAGTTTGGGGGTATTGGGCCCAAACGGTCTAAGTGACAATACCGAAATAAGTAAAAAAACAAACAAACGTGTATTGTTTTTTTCAATTGTAGCGTTGAACAAAACATTTGTTTTTTTTTTATCTAACTAGGACACATGAACAGTTGTCAATATTTCGTCTGATGTGAAGTGGTTCCCTTAAAAAGATACCATGCAAATACTCGTGTTTGCCCTATTTTACGATCCGATATTTGTGTTGAGAAACAACAACAACATCAACAACAACAACAACAACAACAACAACAACAACAACAACAACAACAACAACAACAACAACAACAACAACAACAACAGCAGCAGCAGCAGCAGCAGCAGCAGCAGCAGCAGCAGCAGCAGCAGCAGCAGCAGCAGCCACAACAACAACAACAATTACATCAACAACAACAGCAACAGCAACAACACCATTTACATTTATTAGTATCAGACTACACAAAGGTAACAACAGGATTCATTTTGTTTAACATATATGTGGGTATTTATCTAGGGGACAGAAATACATGAAATGTATGTTTGAGGTCTCACTACACAGTTGAATTTTGTTCTTTGTTCTATATTAAATAATGTCTAAAATTTTCGTGGTAAAAAAAGAATTTCATATATAATGTTTTTAAAGTATTTTTTCATAGCGGGAATGTATATCCACATTACGTAGGTTGACCAGCTTGGGTTTTTTAAAAGAGGGAGCAGTGACACCCTGAGTTTTTTTTTTTGAAAATGCATATGTTGATATCCTATAAAAGTCACTTTTTTAACACCAGTAATGTTTTATTGCAGTATATGCTATGCTAACTTTTGCTCTACTCATCTGCAGCAAGAAAGCACAAACACTATGAACCATTTTGAAAATATTTCAAAACCAAATTATATAGGCCTTTTTATAAGCGTAAGTATCATGTTACCATGGGGAAAAAGGGGAATAACTTTGTAGTGAGACGTAGATTACACATAAGTCAACATTTAAATACTAAAACAATACTTGATAAAGAAAATGCACTATGATGTTTTACTTGTGTCCATATACTTTTTTCAAATTTCGTGTTATTTGCCGAGTCATAGGTAAATTTAGAAATATGTTAACTTTATATTGAGAACATGTAGTTGTCATTGCTGAATTAAGATACATCATATAAACATATAAAAGTAATGTGCACATATTCACATTCAAATTCCGTTCTGTTCTGAACATAGAAGTAAATATAGCGGTTGTACATTTTAATGACTGAAATGTTTAGAAGACGCGGATATAATAAAAAGGGGAAAAGTACGGGAAATCGGGACATTCTTTCAAGGTTTTTTTAAAAAAAAAAAATTAATGATAATTGCATTATACAATGCAAATGCAGGCTTGTGTGTGCATTAAAATCACGATTGGCCGACCAGTGTTGCATTTATAACGTGATGGACGTGTTTAAATTCACTGTCTACTCAGGGGTAACGCGCTTTCATTCACAGCAATTGTATAGTCGCATTGGAATGTCATTGATTGTGATTTATGGAAATATGATTATACGCATGTATTTTGGATACAACCATAGTTTTAATGAAAGGTAAATCTGGTATAGGGGGAATAAATTTCAGTCTCTCAGTAACAAATAATTGGCCATTTTTGGACATAATGTAGCTCATAAAAGGCAGTTTCGGCGTTTGCGATCGTGGTGCGGTAAATATAACTGTTGAAATCTGCCCAGTTCCACTGGTAATTTATGGTTAATGGTACTGAAATGAAAATAGTTCCAGTCGCAGATTAATTGGTAGAATTCTTAAATAAGGTTCTAGTTTGATATCGGATTTGGTTATAATGTAGTTAAGTCCTTTTGATGAATTGTTAAGCTGACCATACCAATGTTGGTGAATTTGATCTAAGAGGTTTTGTTTTATCAGTTTACTTGTGCTCTTGAGATGAAAGATTTTCTGGTTGGTCCATATGTATGTATTACCAGTATTATCTAAAATAGACTTCACGTAATTAATCCACTTGTAATTTGTTGATGAATATAACGTTATAGTGTAACTTATTCTGCGCTATTTTACTTCGTGTTTAAGAAACCGCCGGATGAATAAAAATAATGTTCTAGATATTTGTATTCTTTAAAAATTCTATGTTTTCGCCATCTATATTAAAACTGAAGTTACTAGGTTTATTTGTACCAAAATTAATCACCTTTGTTTTACCCAGGACTAATATACAAGTCATTCGAGTTCCGTTTCTATGCCTGGGTAGATTGAAAAACTGAAGGGACGGTGAAATATTCTCGCCTTGCCTACCCGGTGGCCCCACAGTGACTTTTGAAGAAGGGGGAATTATTCATTAACAGCTGCACAAGATTTTATTTCAGAATACATATTAAATATTACTTGGAAAAGCTTACCGTTTATACCATTTTTAATCAGTTTACTCCACAGACCTTCCCGTCAACTACTATCGAATGCTACATAGAACTCCATGTAGGAGAAAAACATTTTTCTTTTTCTTTTGTGATCTTAACGTATAAACAAGACCGTTTCTACTGACTATGTTTGAACGTACAACCATAAATTATTTGATACCCTTTACGCAGTTGTTCATTCACTGTGCCCTTTCATTTCTGAGGGCCTCATGGAAGATTGAATTTATTCAAATGAGTTATCTCCTTTATTATTATTATTATTATTATTTATTTATTATTATTACTACTATTATTATTATTATTATTATTGTTATTATTATTATTATTATCATTATTATTATTATCATCATCATCATCATCATCATCATCATCATCATCATCATCATCATCATCATCATCATCATCATCATCATCATCATCATCATCATCATTATTATTATTATTATTATTATTATTATTATTATTCGCAGACAGCTCGACAAGTTTATTTCCATTATTTCCAGAAGTGCCGAAACTCATGAGGAATAGTCACATATATATATGATTACAAATATGGTGACAAAATCGCATCTAATAAACATCATATAATAGTATATATGATGCAATAAAGCAATTTATAAATCATCAATTTGTTCGACTATACATTATTATTGTTATTTTATAAATATAATAAAAGTATGACAAACTTTACATTATAAGACTAATCATTTTAGTGCTATTTCTCGGCCATTTCATTAGATACAACCCAGAAATTTAGCGTACTTGTTCTATGTGTCTAACTTGCTAAGATGTTCGATTCATAATTTTCACAACATGGCAAAATAAAACGATATTGAGTAAAATGTGCAAATGGCACCCGGTGATAAAATGATAAGGTCAGAAAATCGCAAGTTTCATAATTCCAGTATAGCTTTGAGTGATTTTCCGTGTTGTAGAACATTTGTATATCAGTTATTTAATAATCAAATAGATAGTTTATGTTGTATTTACAAAAATCACTAGATAATTAGGTTAGAACTTACCTTGTTGACAAAAGTCATGCTTAATTTTAGACAAAATATTATCACTTTAGGGCAACATCCGGCGTACGTTACATATCGCCGTGATAGGTGGCCTACACGTCGTGCAATATGAGTGTGTAGGTATCTACATGTATATCCATCTATATCCTTTTGATCTTGTCTGATATCGAAACACATAGATAAACAAAATCAAACAATGGATTACGAAAGTCCTTGAACACATGTATCCGACAAAATCTAGATTACATCAAGGACATGTACCGCTATATATTTCCTTGATTTCATTAATAAGTTCATGTAGTTGATATTGTCACTGGCGGTAGTAAGACCAACCCAAAGATACATGTTACATTCCGAGCATAACCTATTTGTTTGGACAAGTAAAACAAAAAATAGGTATAATAACTACATATTTTAATTTGGCGCGGACATAAGCAGCCAGTTAACTGATCATACTGACTGGTAAACGTCACGTGTAATATTAAGCATAAATTGTGGCTATCCGGAGCATATCTGGTACAAACTACCTTTGCTTATAGTCGTAAAAAACGTATATATCTAAACTTGCTCGTCACAATGTATGCAATTATTGCTGACAATCTATATAAGTCCTTAGTGACAAGTATTATTGATTACAATTATACCAGATTTTTTATTGAATTGTAAGTGTAAAATTTATTGGGTCGAGGATGGCCACATTGCCGCATATGACAGCACAATACTTCATGGCACTAACTTTCTTGTTTTCCTATATACTTACACACTGGATATTGTTCTAAATTGATAAGATTTTTTATCTAACTTATCTAGTGTTTTTGTGACTACAACATAAACTATCTATGTGATTAATAAGTAACTGATCCAGCACGGGAAATCACTCAACACTATACTGGGAATGACGAAACTTGCAATTCTCCTGTATCATTTGGTAACCGGTTGCCATGTGAACATTTTATTCAATATCGTGTTATTTTTGCCATGTTGTGAAAATTCTGAATTGAACGATTTAGCAAGTAAGACCAGTGACTTAATGAATGCGGATAGTTCACTGGTAACTGGTAAGACACAGTCACTTTATGGGTAGTTTGGTGGAGAGTGGCGATTCGAAACAGTCTAAGTGTTAGGAAATTTTATTCGTGTTAGAATTAGTCGCGTCTTTCAATATGGCGTCCTAGGAAGCAAAGTACGAAATTCTTAGTAAAAGCAATGTGTAACAGCATTCAAAGCGTTTACATATTATCATAGGCTTCATTTTATATTATAACCAAACATTTTAATAATCTTAAAAGCTTATTAATCTATTGTTTACTATTTTACTTCGTAACTTGTTGACTAAATTCCGGCATTTTCTTCAAACATCACACGTGTTTTTGTTTCTTTTTTCGCAGACGAACACTCGGACAAAGAGGAAACGTTTGTAAGAAAGCACAATGAATCAGCAAGGTGTACTTCATTGCGAAATTTGCAATGCCGAACTTCCCAATTGTAAGTTGCAATTTGTATCGAGTGACTGTGAAGCATATGTGCAAATTTTTTTTCATAATCAAATGGTGTTAGAGTAACATCAGTCACCGAAGTACTAACTGTTGCTTAACTTTCAATACAGTTGTTGTGCTTCAACCATGTCGTTTTAAATCTATCTTGATAGCAAGACTGATGTTAGTGGCCTACCAGTATGTACATACACAACATTCCTCCTCTCTTTAAACTTTATGGCTTGGTCCCCCCCAACTACACAGCTTGTAGCTTCACGTTTCTCAGGATTCATTGATTAACATAGAAGTCCAGTGAGATATTTTGCTACACCAGGTATGTTTTCTCTGCATATGCTACAGATGGATTATACATCAACTCAGAAAGATGGCATTCTCGGAAAGTATGTTATCCAAATTTAAGACATTGTGGGAGTGCATTTAAAAATCACTTCTGTGACTCCACTGAAGACAGTTGCAGAGGTCTAGTGGTTAGCACACTTGCTCAAAGACCCAGACATTCCTGATTCAATTTCCTGTGGTGTTATGTCCAGGGATTTTCAATTGCACTCCCACAGTGCTTTATTCAAGCAGTGTAAAACTGTTTGTCCGTAGGGTAGGGAGGTCCATACCCAGTGCACATAAAATATCTTACTTGGGCCGACCTTTAAAAAAATTGTTTGCTCTGTGCCTATCTACTCACTCACAATTGCAGTTACTCAAACTGTGTTATTGCCTTTCAAAGCATTTAAAAAATTTTTTTATGATTTTTCCATTTTTCTTTAAAAAAATGACTAGATGCTAAATCAAAATCTTGATTTTTTTAGCTATCTACCTACCTACATGCAAAATACTGGGTCAAAGCACAGGAAACAAATATTTTTTTAAGCTTGGCCTTATGGGTTAATTTCCTGTATAATTCTTCAGAAAATGATGCTTTCAATTCCTTTAGTAATCAATTTATGATCACTGGATGCATAAATGAATGAAGAACCACATTACAGAACAAAATGAAGCAGATTTGCTCTGCAAGTTGGGATCTAATTTATCCAAGAACAAAATCAATGTCACGGGTGGTCATTCATTTCTGTTTATGTGTAATATTCCATAGTTACCAATCACTTGCTTATATACACAGTTGAACTTCATATAAAATACACAGTTGAACTTCATATAATATACACAGCAGTTTTGATATTACAGCAGTCCGATACAACACAAACCCTTTACAGAGATGCCAACCCTTAATTACTGAAAATAGGAGTGTGGTCGAAAGCGATGGTTTTGAGGGGGGTCTGGGGGTCCTCGCCCAGAATTTTTTTAAAGTTGTAGATGCTCGGAGATGGCATTTCAGCACTTTTCAGTGATAAAAAGTCATGTATTTATTAAGAAATATTTCATAATACGTGATGAAAAAGAGAATTGAGTGATCGAGTTTTATAGAATAAATTAAAAAAGCTGACAAACTGATGAAAAGCGAGGCTTTATTGAACATTCAAATTAAGCTTTATTGGGATTTAATTACCGACTCATCCATTGGTTGAGTTGTCACAACCATTGTCGATATTTTCCTTGACGACGACTGACAAGTTGAGCGGGTGATGTGCTGTTTGGTAGCAATGTTTTTTTTCAAATCACCCATCCCACCGTGAGATAACATAATTTCTGCATTGCAGACCTTGCAGAATGCAATAATGCACCCCTATCTTCGATGTCGAAAAGCAAGGATATGCATCGGTGTAACTTTTAATAAATGTTTGTTTATGTTCGTACTTTTTTTTCTTTGGCGGTGTTGCATCCGCCATATTGGATTTTGCAGGTTGTTGATCGGCCTTTCCGGATCATCCGATATTGTTTTCGTAAATACTCGAGTATTTTCCGGATAACGTAATTAATAGCGCTTCTAGAAGTGACTTAGCGCGTACGGAAATGTCCGAACATCAAAACCGGTGTCAGTGTAAACGGTGCTGATTATTTGTTATACCCGTGAAATTTATCCCGGACCATTTTTTTTTAAAAATCGGAGGCAATTCATGGAAAATCGGAGAGCGGATTTTTCGTACAAAAATCGGATTCACTCCGCCAAAATCGGAGGAGTTGGCATCTCTGCCTTTACAGCACGTTTTTTCTATGACTCCGAAAAAATTAAATATTTTCAACCAGATTCGTGAAAAAGTCTTGTTACAACAATGGAAGAATTCATTGAAAAGTCTAAATCGAAGCTATCATTGATCTTCATAAACTTAATAACAATTTTGAAGGCATTAGCAACTATGTTTAGTTGATCCATAATTGTTTGACTTATTTTTAAAACCTGCGCACAATGTGGTAAAATTTACCGGACCCTATAAAAACAATATTTCTAAAGGAAACTACTCCAAAGGTCTCTGGACTGTCAATTTATAGTCTTGTTTCAATACAAGTTGCACTAGGTCGGTACACTAAAAGAATGTCTGTGTGCGGCTGCTCTAAGTATAATTGAGTTGATGTGATATTTCCGCCGTTTTACATTAAGGTGATAAAGGAGTTCAGCTTAGAACCACAATTGCTTTACTAAATTTATTGCTTTTTTTTTAGTTAACTCTATGAAATGGCATATTGGGGGTAAACGTCACAAGAATGCCCTCGAGTTTTGGGCCAAAAGAAAGGAGCAGGCAACACTGAGCATTTTTGTGCGAGGATTCCCAATTGGGACTACAGAACAAGAACTATGGCAGTACTTTGCTCAGTTTGGCAGGGTCACCAAAGTTTCTTTAGTTAAACCCAAGGTATGTACTTTAATAAATATATTCTTATAAAAACATGTATATAATTACTTACATGCAGAATTAATTAAACCTTGAGTTGCCTGTTTCATACAATTTAAGCATAGAAATGTTTTTAACGCAAGCAATAAAAGCTGACAGTGTTTCACCCAGATTATTATTTAAAGATTTATGTCCCCTTTTTCTGACTTTCGTATACATATATGTACTATGTGGCCTCAACTCCTCCTACAATTTTCATCCGATTCTAATCAAATTTGCTCTTCATCATCACCATCATTTGTCTCGATCTGAACAAGCGCATATTGTGAGTGGGGGCATTTGTGTACAATTAGACACATTTCTTGTTTAGGTACATTTTAAAAGAACTTTAAAAATCATGTTTATAATATGATGTATGAATTATTTATTAACAGCGCATGTATGCCATCCTTTTGAATTCTTTCCACAGTTTTCGAGTCATTGGCTTTTTTAATTGTTCTAGTGTCTGCTTTTTGGGATGGATTAGAACTGGGGTTTCAATGGCGTGCCAACACTAAGGGTAGTTTCAGAATTAAACTTGGGGTACCCGCGGGCGGCACCTGAATTATTTATTGATGGGTGGTTGGGTCTGCTTTAAATGTAAATTTATAGGTGCTGGGGTCCGTAGAAAATGCCAATTGATACAAGGTGGGGGTCAGTGAAAAATGGGAATTATCTAATTGTGGGGTCGAAGTGTTCATAGGGGCTATTTTTTTAAGTGTTGGTAATCAATTTTGAACTGCTTATCTCGACCCCCGACAAAACTATAGCACCGAACCACCGTGAAGGTAGACATTGAGCAACAACCTCCTTTGCAGAGTTATTGTCCGTTACACATGTAACTTATTAGAGAGTGCGACATCTCTTCAAAAGATTTGGTTGATTAGCGACATCCCTTAAGTGGCCCGACATGCCTTCCCACCCGTTGCGACTACTGTTAGATAATCCTATTACACAAGTCCGTCAGTAATTAAACAAGTGACCCCATGATCAATTGACCTATTTCACAGACTTGTCAATCACTCGCAAGTGTGAACTGGAGGTGTGTACAGGTAAGCCAATCAGAATGAGTCATTTGAAGGTTACTCCGCCTCAATATAGAATGCGGTGTACTGTGAAATTTCTTGATCTGAGATTGTTTTTCACAAGATTTATAATCAACAACTGACCAATGTGTTGACATTACCTTTCAATTGATTTATTAACTCCCAATCACGTGAAGTCTATGTAGTATGTATGCAATAAATTGGAATGAAACACTTAATAAAGTGTGTCATGACCATTTATCAGATCCAGACAACTAGAAATAGTCGCAGTGTATAGTAAGGGCTTTATGCAAGTAAACTTAACTACCAATGTTTCCTTTTATAAAATTTATATTTATTTGAGAATGCACTGACACCTAAGAAAATTACAGAATCAAACATTAAAAATGCAAACTTCCCATTTGTATTAACTTTTAAATATGACAAGTTGTCCATTTATAAACACTCCTTTACTTTATTTTAATGGCAATAATATTCTAATATAGGATAGAAACATATATTTGAAATGCACATTAATGGATAGTTGGATAACCCCGATTTCTCAGCATCTTATTTCAACAAATAAAATCCCCATTTAAAAGGGTTTAAATTTTTAACATCTAGATTAAAGCATTTTCGTTCATTGGAAATACCCTGATGTGGTGATGGTAAAAATTTGGATACTGTGGTCCCGTTTATGCAGGATATTTAGGGGATAGGGGAAGAAAGAATTTTAAGAATAATCTATTTGTGTTTACTTTCATAAAATTGGTATTCATTTGGAAATACACAAATACAATATGAAAAATATAATCTGCTTCTATATTGAATCAAACATTAAATCATATAAGTTGTAACTTTGAAATATGACTAGTCATCAAGGACTTGTATAGAATAGGATAGTAAACTTGTATTGGATAAGAAACTTGCATCTCCAGATTGAATGTTCATGAAATAGCACACAAAGGATTAATTATTTGGCTAGATATTGAAGCAAGGAAAATGTGTTTTTAGCTGCAGTATAGATATTTTGTAATCAAAAGTGTTTCAGCAACTTTAAACGCAAATTTCTGGGAATGGTATTGTTTTGATGAGAATATCTCTCTGCAATGCAAGAATTTTGAATTTGAACTTTGAATGAAAATGAGATATTGCGAGATTTTGTGTAAATACACAGGCGTTCACAAAAATCTTGCAATATCTTGCCTTTCCTTCTCTATATAATTCCTTGCTAGTCATCCATTAAAAAAACTTTAAATTTCTTTATATTCATTTTATTGCAGCAATATTCTAAATAGAAACAAATACTTAAAAATGCACCATTCATGAGTATCAACTTAAAAAAAAATTCAACACCGCATGGGACACCCTTCCCATACCCACCCCTCCCGTTATGTATATATAACAGCAGATCAGCCTGTTCATGACTATTTGCTCTGTACAGTGTTTAAGGGTCAAGGCCTGTGCAAGGGAACAGTAACAGCACTAACCGGATGTTGTAGTTATGAACTGGTAACCCAAGTTCCATCATCTGACAGTCATCATTCAGACAGTCATGATATAACCAGGGTGCAATGTTGAAATGACATAAAACTTCAAACAAGCAAAACTGACAACACTCAAGCAGGCTTTATTGTATTTTATTATTGTTTATTACTGAAGTCATATCAGCTTTTAGAATGAAACAAGAACCTGATACCATTTTAGCCATTTCTTGTGTAGAACAAGTGCTGGGTATTGCTGTTGTAGAGGCCATCGGGTCTAGTCTGGAATCTAGTATCCACAGCCTCATTTGATTTCATTTGCTGCTCTCAGTCAGAAGATTTAGGCACCCAGTAGAAGCAGTTTGTAAAGAAGATTGTGTATGTCAGGGAGGGGGGGGGGGTGGATGGTGTGCCGATATATTTTAGAAGTAAGGGATATTTAACTAAATCATGTAGGTAAAATATCCGCAAATTCATTTTAAATGATTATATCTAAGGATACTGTTTTTACAGAATATGTATTCGATTGTTGAGTTCTCCACCCCCGAGACTGTACAGTATGTGATTGATACCAGGAACCACAGACTCAACAGCCAGACACTCACTGTGAGGCGTCGAGAAGTTGAGGTTTGTATATGTTTATATAACAAAATAATGTTCATGTGCAGAAATGATTGTCATACTATTATGATTACTAAATATTGTTGGTAATGTATATACGAATTTACATTACAACAAAATTTCACTCAGGTTTGTTTTGCCATTGACAAAAGGCATGAGTTGAATTTGATAAATATGTATGTATGATATACATATAATTGTTTTTAGTTCAAGACCAAAGATGATTAAACAAGGACGTTTGATTGTACAAGAAATAATTATTATCAATTATGAAATCTATACAGGAGATGTATATTGCAGAAAAAAAGTCGCACTAGCTCCGAAATAGTTAAAAATTCCCCTTAATACATCATAACATGTACAGAAATTTGACAAAATTGACAGTATGTACAGACGATTTGTACCAAATGTTATTTCATAACCTTCAAGTTTTATTATTCAATTCCTTTCATTTGCAGCTCCTTCTAAGATGTGTTGTATCCTTGTCATTATTTAGCAAATTTGTGCTCGCCCTATAGGTTTGACCTATTTCATATTATGCATGTCTGAATTTAGTGAAATCTATTTTAAATGGTGCTGGAATGCCCAAGAATGAAAATGAGCGGCACCACCATCCATCTACAAGGAACTGGCAAACTTTCTTTAACCCTTTACTCCATAGATACGCGTTTTACTGCACCTATCACAGAAGGCCTTAGAAAACAATGCAGGAAGAGTTCAGATTGCTCATAACGAGCAATCTGAACACTTCCTGCACTGTTTTCCACTCTGTCAGTTAATATAAACATAATTCACCCAATAATTCAAAAGTCCTCTATATTAGGTGTCCAAAGGCGTCTATATTAGAGGTGTCCAAAGGCGTATATATGAAGTAAAGGGTTAATACATTCATTAAGATAACGTTATGCTCGTACGTGTATTGATCTTCAAGAAATATATTGACTAGTGCAGATTGAAAGAATGTCTACCTAGTTTTGATGTTTTAAAGAACAAATTTAACATTATAAGAGTGTTGAGTTATACTCAGTTTATTTGTATCCTACATCAAACGCAAATAATATATGGGCGAAATCTTCCGCTATTCGAGGGCCGCAGATTGGTCAATTATTACCACTATACATATATTAGCCTTTCATTAATAATTGTAGGTATTGTTTGGTATCTTCATCATTCAAATGTAAAACTCCTATCAGATGTTCCTCTTCATAGTTATACACTTATTTGACTAGATACCTTGTTATATGCTGTTATAACTGAGTTTTCTGAAATAAAACAATACTAAAAACAAAAAAACTTTCTAATATGATTCTTAACTCGACTATTCAAAGAAAAGGTGATTTTTTTAACAAGTGCATTGCTTGCAGTTGTTTGGATTGAGCTTGGCATAAATGTGCATGCTTATACTCTGAGGCAGTATGAAACATTGAAAGTCAAGGTCATATTGCAGGGTTAAAAAGGTCATATATTGTCTTTAAAACTCTGCATTAAAGTTTTAGTGCAAGTTGTGATTTACCGCGCATGGTTACAATTATGTGAATATAACTTGGCACAAGGGTGTATGCTTATACTTTGAGGCATTTTGTATCATAAAAGGGCTCCTATTTTCAAGTTCAAGGCGAAATATCGGTGTAAAGAGGGGAAATTGGGCTCATAACTCTATGTGAAAGTTTGGGTGCAAGTTGTATATAGGCATTAGTATCACTTCTGTATTATGATACTTGTTCTTCTTTCTTATATTAATATTCAACTGAATGTTGGCTGTATTTTTTGTGTATCAATAATCGTAATATTATTATATAGAGAACATTACAACTTTTTGATTCAGTATCTTACTGTGACAAAGCTAGAATAGTCGTAAACCTTTGACAGCTCTTGTTTTTATTGAGGTGGTCTCAGATGTGCAACCTCAACAGTGAGAGGTACATGTAAGTGTTCTTGAGACAGGATCTTAAATCTCTTGGCATTAGAGGACTCCATTTTGGATCATGGAATTATGGGTAATCACTGTCAGTTTTAAATGTATTGCATGTTATAATTTGATTTCTTTTTATTACAGGTTCCAGGCCAGCCAGCAAGCAACAAGTATGAACATGGATACAACCAGTTTAGACAAAGTGGTGACTTGGGAATGCCACCCGTGAGAGGTATGGTGCAGATAATCATAACAAGTACATGTACATTCACGATTACATACATATCAGCATATTTGAAATAATTAGATTTTTTTAAAATTAATATTTTGTTGTCTGCTGTGGCGTTATTACTGACATTCAGTTTTGTTTGAAAACTTTGCATCATTTTTATGCCGCCGTGGGCTAACAGATGATCATAATATAATCTATTTTTCCTGGGATCCTTGAAGTTTTACCAGTACTTGCAAGAACATCTCTGCAAAAAACAAAGCTTTTTTCTTACTTGAGTCGCCGGGCCCAATTAGCTACGTTGGTTACGCGTCTGACTATTATCAATTCAGGGATCATGAGTTTGAATCCCCACCCAGCCACAGTCTCTGTGATGATTGATATATGACATTGTGTCTCATTATCATTTGTCTCATCGCTGATTCAAGTGGGAAAGTGATCAGTTACTTGCGGAGATGGGGTGTGCTTGAGTTCTGGTTAATCTTTCAGGATCCCGGGAAACAGTGGTTACGTTAACTGATTGTCTGTTTGCCCTCGATGGCATAGAAATTCATCTTGATATATCTTGATTGAATTTCTTTACAGAATTAGTTTTTATTGTGATATGTTTGGTATTTGTTGTTCTACAGTTATGTCCCTTTAATTCGTGAAAAATCATATTTTTGGGGGTTTCAGTGCAATAACTTATGAATGCCTAAATCAAATCTTTTGGAAAAAAGCTGTGGACATTAATTCACTGAATTTGCATGTTTGATTTCAAATGTTTACAAATATTTATATAACTATGTTTTCAGGTGGCCCCATGGGAAGAGATGGTCCCATGGGCGGCCCCATGGGTAGAGATGGTCCTATGGGTGGACCAATGGGTAGAGATGGTCCTATGGGTGGCCCAATGGGTAGAGATGGTCCTATGGGTGGTCCCATGGGTGGCCCCATGGGCAGAGATGGTCCTATGGGTGGCCCAATGGGCAGAGATGGTCCTATGGGTGGTCCCATGGGTGGCCCCATGGGCAGAGATGGTCCTATGGGTGGCCCAATGGGTAGAGATGGTCCTATGGGTGGTCCCATGGGAAGAGATGGCCCCATGGGCAGAGGAGGTCCAATGGGTGGCCCCATGGGAAGAGATGGACCCATGGGAAGAGGTGGTCACATGGGTGGTCCCATGGGTAGAGGTGGCAGAGGTGGAGGAATGCTAGCATATGGACGGTCTGGATACAGAGAAGATGAGGGGCCGCCAGATCAGGGGCGCTTTCAGAATGAGATGTGGTTTGATGACCCGTACATGCAAGAGGGGCCCGGTCCTTGCCCAGGGTCTAATGTCCGGGGCAAGAAGAAAGGAGCCCAGAACGTGGAAGAGCAGATTGAGATGTATTACCATGAAGAACTGATAGAGAAACTCCTGAGAGTCAAAGGGGTGAGTTCTCTGTAGGAACAAGCCAGAAAACTTGTAAATAAATGTCTGATTTATGAATAGGTGTGTACTGAAAATAAGCACTTTAATCTTTTTATGCCTATGCTATTGGAAGAATGGTCAAGGAGCATGTTGTGTAACTACGGTCGTTAACATGTCCATCTGTCGTGTTGGTTTCTGATTAATAACTTCTGAAAAGGGTCTATGTATTTAACTTATATTAGTCAACGTCAGTCAAATTTCACAGTTAGTTTTGACTTTGGTAAAATTTATAGTGGGACAATCTGTGACTTTATGCACACATTTTTAGTCAGTGTTAATTAACGTAGTACAAATATGATAGGGGCCAAAATGATCTAAACTTTGTTACAAAATTACTAACATCTGACCATTGAGGTTGTGGGTTTTAGCCAAGCCTGTTAAAAAAAATTGTTAGAAAGTTTACAAGTTACTTATGGAAGGAGTGTGGTTATACTCAGTTTCATGATGAGGCCTACCTCTGTCAATATAACTGGTTATTCCAGATATGACTTTTTAATACATTAACGATAGGATTAAACACAGTTATACTAAATCTTGGTAAAAAGTGCTAAAAGTTGTTATATGTTTCATGCAGGTTCAGAACCAGTTAGAGTGGCTTTGTCAAAATCTGCAGGTTACGGCAGAGGAAGCCCAGACCAAATTTACACTTTGCGAGAAGCTGCAGACTTGCCTCGGACAGTTCTTTCCAGGTTAGCACATTTGTACATTTTTAGTGTTTTCCACAGTGACGAAATTGATTTATTGAATATTAAGCGTCATTTTTATGCCATCAAGGGCTAACAGACGAATTCCTGACCACTGTTTCCTGGGATCCTGAAAGGTTAACCAGTACTAAAGCACACCCCATCTCTGCAAGTAACTGATAACTTTCCCACTTGAATCAGCAGTGAAATACGAATGATAATGAGACACTATGTAGTATATCAATCATCAAGGAGACTGTGGCCTGGCCTGTTGAAAGTGAAATACACACACGAGTAAACACACAACCTGATATTGACACGCATGTTTAATGTAATGAAACGGATGGAATATTAATACAGTTACTGTATTTTAACTTTAATAATCAGTGCACTAAATTAAAGATTTAAATTTAAATTTTAAATTACAATAGATATAATAACTGCAGCTCACAATAAATAGAAGCTATCGGATAACATTTGGATCTAGGTGAGAAAGGTAGGTCTACATTTATGCTATGCGGTATGGATGTAACAAAGTTTTGCTAAAGACCATTTCATTGGAATTTAATTTCATTATCGAGACGCCCCATGAAATCAACAGAAATTATTCCACCACGAAAATTAATGATTTCACAGTCGATACTTTGTTTTTGTGCAGGATGTACAGTGAATCAGTTTGGATCTTCAGTGAATGGTTTCGGACTGACAGGCTGCGACATGGATATATTCCTTGATCTCACCACGATGCACAGCAGAACATGGGAGGTTACTGTAAGTGAACACAGGCAATTGACCTGACACGGGTTGTCAATCAAACAAGTCACTAATCAAATCACCAATTGATATTGGTTGCTATACCACCATTTTCCTTAGACAGGCTAACAATTACATGGATTTAAGGGATTACATGTTTGATGTAGCATTTGCATTGCAATTCTCCAGTATCTAATAGAAATGTTTTATTGAATGACATACCTTTATCAAAGGAAGTTTATATCTTTAAAAACTATAATATAATGAAAGTAGAATATATATGCAAACTTTCTTTATAAAATTAACAACTGTCCAACCCAGAAGGAGACAGTTGGTTACCATATTGGAATATTGCAACTATTACTGTATGACTGGATTTATTTGCCCCCTAAAAATTGAATAAGAATATTGAAAATATTTCTCTATGACTGGATTTTTTGCCCCCTAAAAATTGAATTTACGTTCTTGGGCCTAACCCCACCATCATGTCTGCTGAACGCATGTATGGTACAGACACCTGTGCTATACATAGAACTTCTGGTATAGAATTCTTGTGTCCGTAAACATCATGTGAAAAGTAAGATATTTTGTCATCATCATTGTTTTTTAAAAATCTAAATTCATAGTTTGACCAATTTTTAAAGCATTCACTTGCAGACAATGTCTCTTAAACAACAGAATTATGCTTATTTAGAAATCGTTTTCTTTTGTTCAGATGTGAGAAGATTTGACTTTCCGAATTGGACTTTTCTATGACTTAAATGCCAAATGAAACCATTATGCTTACTTGGATGATTAGAGATGACATTTATATATTTGTTAAACTCAATTCTCTGAGAAAAAAACATGGTAAAATGAAAAAGGTTAAACTGATCCGAATGTGGTACAGAAAACGATCCATGAAAATAAGAACAAACTACTTACGTCAATTTGTGTGTAACAAATCTGTCGAAATGTATTATGCATGGTTTCCATGCTTCTGATAATTAAATGTGACACATATGCAATTATAACTTTTGTCAAATGTGACACATATGCAATAATAACTATTGTCAGATATGACACATATGCAATAATAATTATTGTCCAATGAGACACATACGCAATTATAACTATTGTCCGATGAGACACATATGCAATAATAACTATTGTCCAATGTGACACATACACAATAATAACTATTGTCAGATGAGATGCATACGCAATAATAATTATTGTTTAATGAGACACATATGCAATGATAACTATTGTCAGATATGATACATACACAATAATAACTATTGTCAAATGTGACACATACACAATAATGACTATTGTCCAATGTGACACATACACAATAATAACTATTGTCAGATATGACACATACACAATAATAACTTTTGTCAGATATGACACATACACAATAATAACTATTGTCAGATATGACACATACACAATTAAAACTATTGTCCAATGAGGAGTTCAATTAAACTGTTTTTTGTGTACAAATCAACATAATGCATAACGGCTGAACAATCACATTGTTGTTTATTAGATCCCATATTCTATATCAGAAATTACGCATTTGGCACAGGTGTCTGTACCATACATGCGTTATGTAGGTGTGACCATGGAACAAAATATCCTAGATCCAGCTATTGATGTTAAATATAATTGAGAATCTATGATATAAAGATATTAAATCATTTTTCTGTGATGATTTCTTTTTAGCCAATTAAGTTACCGTTTGTACGCGACTTCAAGTTTCTGAAGGAGAAGGAGTGGGGCCCATTGTTGCCAAAAGACATTGAGCGCATGGGTATGGGGGATGAATGTAAGCTAATATCGCGGATACTTACTGACCACCTGGAGGGCATACTGGACGTGCAGGTGATCCCCAGTAACAGATGTCCAATTGTCAGGTTTAAGTATACAGGATCTGACGTCAAGTGTGACCTCTCAGTCAATAACAAGTAAGTAGAACTAGATATCAACAAGGCTACTGACATTCATTAAAGCCAGATAGAAGAGCAGTGGATAGAGTGTTTGCTGCTCCTGTCTGAAGTTACAGGTTTGCTTCTGTGCTGTACCTGATTGCCTCTTTAAAAACAACACTCTGTACTGGTTCAATCCAGGGAACAGACACGTGAGCAAATAATATAAGCTTGGAGATTATATCACTATAGCTAAAATGATTTAATATAAATCTATATAAATCTACCAAGACTCTTTTTATTGAAATCGATTAATGCTTTTATATTTGAAAATTGCCTATCAAAATATTTGATATCGTTTAATATTCTTTTACTCGTTAGAATTACACCTAATTCATTTGTATGAGAATGTAAAACTCTTGACATCATAATAGTTTTGAATGGTGCTTTATTTTGATAAGTGTTGAAAGGGACTACTATCTCTGAGTTGGTTAATTAACAGTTTAAGTATAATTGTTGTATACGCACCATGAGTTATATTCACGAAGTAAGTCAAGTCTGTTATAAAGGAGCTCTAGGTAATAATATATATTCACAATGTCAATGTCTTGTCAAAGGGTAGGCTCAGGTTAAAAAGCCATATAAGAAAGTTTGACAGTATACCAGTTACTTGCTGAAGGACAGTGGCTCAGCTCAGATTCATTCTTAGGTCTACCTCCACCAGTAAAACTGGATGCCATGCATAACCTGGATGTGGTGTTAAATCATGTTCAGTTTGGGTTATAGGTGGTCTAAGTTGCCCATAACAAACTTATTCATGACTTCATGTCTTGTCAGTATTTCATTTCTTGCCAACAGTCATTTAAACACTGTTGAATTGTTTATAAATAGATTTTGACTTACAATGTAAATCCTGGCTTGGTCATTCCAGGAGTTTACCCAGGAAATGAACTTGTTGATTTACAATGGTTTGGAGCTTTTTCTAAATGACCTAAAATAAATCAGTTTAAATGAATATTTACGATACTCTTTAAATATCAACTCGGTCTGCGTTTACAGATTCAGTGAGTTTATTATAAACCTGTATTAAATGAATATCTGCCTGACTTAAAAAGCCATATTTGCTCTTTTCCTGAAATGGCTTGTTAAGACGGGCTGATTTTTTATTGTGTGAAAATCAGTGAGTTATCTAGACTTTAACCGTAGTCTATGATAGTGCACTGATTTGTATTGTATATAAACACTGATGCACCACACGCTCCCTGTCGTCCTAAATATTCATAGAAATTTCAAGCTCTAAAGTTGCTTTGAAAAAAACACATTTTGATTAAATGTCTGAAGAAATTTTGGGCACATCAGTATTTAGAGTCAAATTGACAGATATTTCACATTGTCCTTATGTTCTTGATGTGTCCGAGACTTTCTGTTATTGTGCACTGGCTCCTCTTTCCATACTGCTTGGTTTAAGATGGTGTATACTGAATGTAACGCGTTTGTTCTGCACACCCTTTCAACATTCTGAAAGGTGGCAAAGTGAATCGTAACAATTTTATACTCTGTATAAAGAAATCTCAACTGAGAAAAAAGTCAAGTAAAAGCTTGTTCTTTGTACTTATCTTGACCTGATGCTTGGATTTTCTTGTTAGTATGTTGAAGTTGATTTTCATTAGCAAAGTACTCTACATAACGTCTGATCTGATCTGTACCATCCAGTCTCACATGGGTAAAAAGATCTTACAAAATTGAATGTTAGCAGTACATCTGGTTCTATTTTACTGTTTTTCGTTACATTTCAAGTTGTAATATATTTTAGTATCCGAGAAAATAAATCTTTGAAGAGCCTTGTTCCAGCCAAACATTTATGTCTCGTGACGAAATTTTCTATCCGAGCCTCAAACCCATGAATGATTGTTTTTCATGCATACCAAACATATTGAATACTTATTTTAACTTAATTTATCATATCATTTACAACGATCACGACCATATACTTTTAAGGTAAGTTCTTTATGCACGACATCCAATATCATTACGGATTCACAGACAATAAGTGGCCAAGATTACATTGTCTGATATGATAGTTGAGATATTGATTTTTAAACCAAGGTTTCACTGTTTTTTAATGTAATGAAGGCGCTTTCACGGTTATATTTAAAATGGTTATATCCGTTTTTTCAAAAAAATTTTGTTGATTTCACACTATCTTCTGTGAAATGCATAATGTTAAGCTTGTGAATGTTGCTTTTATCTCACTCTGGTAAAATTACAGATATTTTTATCTGGTATGTTGAAATAACCTGTTAGCCAGGCCAGAAAATGGAGATCGTCCAAAGGTCACGGTATACACCCTAGTACAGACTCAGTATGGGAGAGGTTGCACGTGTCATATGTGTGGTGCAGAGGTGTATTGTCCGTCTGCTTCAAGACAGACTCTCTAACGTGCAGGCAGTGCCTGTATACCACCACATGTGTCAGAACTGGTTGCTGTTTTGAAGGAAAATTCTATATTTTATTCCCGCAGTTTCCCTTACCTTGGTCTAGCTATGTTTCTGTGACATGGCAATGTTTTGAACCACTTTTTTTTTTACAACAAATTCAACAATTACCTTTATTTCATCATGGTCACATTTGTCACAACAACCAATGATAAATGATCAATTTATAAGAACGAATAAAATTTTAATAACATATAAAATTAAGAAGTTATTTGGTAATTTACCATAAATGCCAGTTATAACACACGCCCAAATATAACACGGGAAGAGTGTGTGATTATCATACGGCATTGACTTGGTACTGAGTGATACGCTAATATATTTTGACACGTCCCAAACACCATATTGTCCCTTTCTCCCACCTGAAAAACAAGCAGCCAGTTTCAAGTCCGTGGTCAGTATACATGTATTGTACTGTTCTATTTTATTTCCCGACAGACTTGCCCTTCAGAACACGAAGTTGCTGTACTTGTTTAGCGTACTCAACAGTAGAGTCCGACTACTGGTGTATGCTATTCGATATTGGGGGAAGGTATGTCTAAATATAGTAGCAGCCTGGTTATTTCACACTTGTTCATTTCACCCTGAACTCTGTTACTTAAAGGTCTTGGTCTTGTATATATATGTAGTTGTTTGGCTATCACTTAATTACATTCAACTTTGGCCATTAACAAAACAAACACTTGAATCTGCAATGATGTGTCGGTCAGTAATCAGTGTTTTTTTTTAAACATTTTGGGATGATGACCATACCCTTGGATTTAGTGGCAATTTCATTAAATTGGGAAAACATTTGGGCTAAATTAATTTATATACACTTGCTTGTGACCTGACCATTTAATTGAAGAAACAGTTTCAAAGTTAATTTAGAATGGAAAAAAAAGTGTTGTTTTTTTTTAAAAAATTATGGCCAGTTTCACTATGTACACTTGCTGAAGCTTTCCATTGGGAAATTTTACATCCAATTGAAAAAAAAGACATATTAATTTGTGATTGGGATTTCTGAATATGACAAATAAGTTTCATATTTGTCGCATCATTCAAATTTTTTTGAATCAAACTTTGGTAAAAAAATTTAATAGTTAATTGTCAGTTTTGTAGACAAACATATTTCTTGTATATTTTGGAATAATGTAAATATTACTTCGACCCTAAAAAGAAATTAAAATTTCACCCTGATAGAACTGTATGTGTTCATATCAAGTATTGTTTTCTTTTATCTCGGATGTTACATGCCCTGTTGTCTTTTAGATCAAGGGTGTAGCAGGCAACAGTCAAGCTACGACAAAGCTGTCAAACTACGCCCTCACACTGATGGTTCTTAACTATCTACAGAACCTTGATCCACCAGTACTGCCTACCATAGAAAAACTCTCTCTACTACACGGTAAGAAATATAGTACAAGCCCTGTTGACCCTGAAACTCTTCTCAAATAATACCTGATTCAGTGTATTGTTAATCTAGCCAAAACATTTTGTGTTTAAGTAACTATATTATTTAAAACAAAATTATTGAATTAATTTTAGAGTTATCTTCCAAGGAAAAATGCATAAAAAATTTTGTTCATGAACGGTCTTGCCTCATTACAATTTTGGACCATGATGTTATATGTCTCTATTTTCTTAATGAAGAATCATGATATCTTTGCTGTTAAAAAAATAAAAAAAGATATCAAAGATCGTGGGAAGCAATTTATCGATGAAAAGTATCAAGTATACCTGTTGTTTGGTAGTTCTTACAATACAAATGAGCCCGTGTGGTTCCGGCTAAGAATAGAATCACTGTCGATCTCTGCAGATGGGTGGGAATCCTCCAAACGGGCGTCATGTTCATTTTATAATTTTTTGTCACTAGGAGAGCTATTGCCATGACCCTGGTGTTGTCGTCGACGTTGTCATCGGCGTCTTTGTCTGCAGACACCCAGGTTAAACTTCTGCGTTTAAGTTTAAGATATCTATGCAACCACTCATTGGATGTGAATGAAACTTCGCATGTGTTTTCACCATCATCAATGGAACACACACAAACAAGAACCATAACTCTGGATTGCATTTTGGCACAGTTATGGCCCTTTTTGGTTATGGCCCTTTTTGGACTTAGACACCCAGAGGCGAGCATTGTTGTCTTCTGACAACTCTTGTTACACATTTATCATAATCATCTCTATACCTTTCTTCCTTGGGTTTGGTCCCTGGCAGGGTCATACCAAAGACTTGAAAAATGGTCCTAGAAGCTTCCTTGCTTGGCGCTAGGCATTTAGTGGATAGTTCTAGTTCTGGTAGGACCTGTGTCGGTATAATGATACTGGCATGCAACAAGATATTTCAGTGTGGCGGCAGTTAGAATACTGACTCAAGGTGACACCATGTGTGTGTCATGATATGACTGAAAAATTAAAGGTGATGCTATGCCGTATATAACCTGTCATGTGTTGAAAATGGTATCAAACCCCATTTGAAAAACAACAAACAAAAAATATCCAAGCATGTAGAGGTCAGAATATTATGTAGGCATTTATGACTGATGCATTTAGGGAAAATAAACCAATATAATATTTCCTTCGTCAGGACCAACAAATCGTTCTAAGATAGAAGGATGGGACGTGACATTTGCTATGGACTGGCAGGTCATACCGCAGTCAAACAACACACAAACTGCAGGTTAGTGAAATATTTAAGTAGTCATAATTTAATAGTGTTTGATAATTATATAGTTTATAATTGTCTTTTTTTGCCTCCCACAAGAATCCTACATTTTCATTGGTCACATGGTGACTCACTTTCTTTCCATGGATGGCAGGCAAAACAAAATGCTATAGGGCTGTTCTTAAAAAAAAATGTTTGTTTGCCATGCTCCTACCTACTTGCTCAAATTACAGCTACCAAAATTTGTTTATTGACTTAAAGCATTGATTCTTTGCATGACTTTTGACAAGGTTTTGTTTAAAATGACAATAAAAACCAGGGGAGAGGGAGGCTACCTACTCACATGTAAAATACTGGATTATAGTACAGCAAACAAACATTTTTTTAATAATGGCCTTAAATATTTTTGAACATCCCTTTTATAAAGGTATAACAGTTCATTGGAAAAACTTGATCTGCTTACTAGCCACTTTACTACAAAATACCACCCTCAGGAAGCAGTACATTAAATCTTGAAAATTACCATCTAAAAGCATGAAATTGTGTAATTAAAATCCAGATAACTTAACTTTGCCATGCGATTTGAATTCAACCTTTCCTCACAATAACATGAAACGATGAAAAGCAGTAGATATGAAGTTGCATAGAGAAACACAGATACAATAATGCAGTAAACTATATTATTTGAACATAACAAAAAAAAAAAAAAAATTTAAAGGCAATTTATCCGGATTTTCCAAACTTTTAAAATAGGCTAAAAACATATTTTCCCAGTATATACTCTCTGACCCCATATTGCCAAAAGGATACATCATGTACATGTATCTATTTAAAAATGCCAAAATAATGTAATAAAAAGGGATTTCATAACTTGGTCTACTCCTAGATAAGGCTAAAACAGATTTCTCGCTTGAAAGTGCAACATATTTTGTGACGTATAAAATGAGTCGTGTGATTTCATTTTGATTTCAATTTGATCCGTTATCTGCAGGATTTCAGTTTAGAGGGACGCAACACAAAATCTGAATGGTCAGACATGTTTTTCAGTAGAAATGTACTGGATTTTAATAAAATATGAGTTTAGGGGGTGAGGGGCGTTCGCTGTTTTTATTTAAAGAGTAGATCCGCCATTGATACAAGCTTACACATAGTAAAAATTGTTTTATCTTAGACTCCGAATGACGCCAAGCAGTATTAAGTGCTGTCTATTTTTAGACTGTTGATTTTGTTTCAAGTTTAGCACTCCCAATTTAGATATCAGTTTTGTCTCATTTTAGCGGATTGACATACCAAACCATTCAGATTTTATTTATTAATGATAATGCAATACTTTTTTAATAGCTCACCAGGACAAATGTCCAAGGAGAGCTATTGCCATGACCCCGGCATCGTCTGTATACACCTTTTACGTTTAAGTTTAAGATATCTATGCAACCACTTTCAAAAGCTTCGCATGTGTGTTCACCATCATCAATGGAACACACAGAAACAATAACCATAACTCTGGATTGCATTTTGGCAGAGTTATGGCCCTTTTTGGACTTCGACACCCAGGTTAGACTTTTGTGTTAAGTTGCGTTTAAATTTAAGATACCTATGCAACCATCCATTGGATATGAATGAAACTTCGCATGTGTGTTCACCATCATCAATGGAACACTTAGAGACAAGAACCATTACTCTGGATTGCCTTTTGGCAGAGTTATGGCCCTTTTTGGACTTAATTTTTCAGGTTAAACTTTCTTATCAGGTAAGATATGCCACCACTTATTGGATATGAAGGAAACTTCACATTGTGTTCACCATCATAAATGGAACACACAGAGTCAAGAACCATAAGTCTGGGGGTTGTATTTTGGCAAAGTTATGACCCTTTTGGACTTAATTTTTCGTCTGTAGATACCCAGGTTAAACTTTTGCGTTTAGTTGCGTTTAGTTGCGTTTAAGTTTTGGTGTTTGCCTCCAGTCTCAATCTTTGCATGGGTGGTGAGTTTCATCCCATCGGCTTTGTTGTCTTCTGACAACTCTTGTTATTCATTTTAATAATCATTTTATTTTTAAGACAATTATAGCTTTTTTTTCCTGATATACTCCCTTTAACATCTAATTTATGTCTTTATGAAGAGTGTCATGTGAACTAATTAAAATGAAAACCAACTACTTCAGAACAACCGTTGTTGGCATGTATGTAAGTGATGTAACCATGTAGTTATTAAACGCTTCTCGTCAAAAAATAATTATATTACAATGAGACCAGACATATATTTGCTAAAAAAATTATGGATGAATGTCTTGTCCTGTAGTTATCCGGCTGATTCTATATGTTTGATTCAGTAGGGGATCAGTAACAACCAAATACTGTGTTTTTCAGCGGAATTGTTATCTGGGTTTTTCTCGTACTGGAGCGCTTTCAACTTCCATGAGAATGTTCTGATTACAAGGACGGCAACTGAGTTACCGTTCACACTATTTTTCGAGAAGGAACAAATGAGTGATGGCAGGATAAGAAGTTTCAAGGTGAGTTATTAATATGATTTACACAGTTTGTTAAAATGTTCGTAGGGAATTTGCATACCTATAATCAAATGTTTGTTGTTTCTCGGACCGAAAGTTTCAGAGATACATGTAGGTAGATAAATGAAATTTTTCTAAAATCTGACAAATTGAAATACAGCCAAACCTGTGTAAGGTAGTGACACCATAATTGAGCAGCCACATTTGCCATTTGCTATTTCCTATTTTTATGCTTTCAGAGCAAATTAACCTGTATTAAGCAACAACCTGTTTCTTAAGGCCACTTTTTCTCCTTCCCTTGAGTGACTGCCTAAGACTTGTTCAACTGTATAATTATATATTTTTTGTTTCTGTTGAGTTTACTTGTCTATTGCAGGCGTCAGCAGTAAACGTTCAGGACCCTTTTGTTCTGAGCCACAACATCACGCAGAATGTAAATGAGAAGATGCGAGATACGCTTGTCCGAGAGCTGCGTATAGCTGCCATCAAGACGTCAGTCTGGGGAAATGAAGGATTCTCCATGATGAATCCATCTGGGGTAGGTACCAATACTGATATTTCAACATTAGTATGAAGTATTATTTCAGGTGGATGTGTTTTCAATACTTGTTATTGTTTGCCAATTTTGATAATGACTCGTAGCTTCCATTTGTATAAGTTGTTGATTGGAACTTTCAAATATTTGACATTAAAAGAGAAGTTTAACTACAGAATAGGTACCAATTCAAGAATTTAAATATATTTGATGAAGGATTATTTTTAGTTTAAAGTTCAAATGGTTTGACACCAAATGTTTGCTAAGTAAAATTAAATGGAATATATAAGGAAAAAATGTGCTATAATTCTCTTAAGAAATAACATTATTTTTAAAATGGATAAAAGGCATCTCATGATTGTGAATAAATAAGATCTGAATTGTTTGGTATGTCAAATCCACCACAGTGTTTTTTTTCGGCCATTTTTATAGCCGTTATTGGGTCATATTCCCAATGGCAAATAGTATCTTTTTTTCCCAATTAAATGGTAAAAATTCCCAATTGAAAGCTTCAAAATTGTAAATTGAAACTTGCCATACTTCCTTGATAAAATGAAGAAAGTTTTCCCCATTCTGAATTTAGTATGACATTGATTATTTAATTAAATGACCTGATAAGCAAGTGTACACTTTTTATAAATATATAAATATATTTAATGCAAAAAAATTTCCCAATGTTAATGAAAATGCCGCTAAAATTCCCAATTCCAAGAGTGTAGGTCATCTTCCCAAAATGGTGAAAAAAAAACAAAACACTGCACCATAACATGACAAAAAAATGACATTTAAATTGCAGTGGTAATCCTCCATTCTGAAAATAGATAAATACTGCTTAACAACCTTCACATCATTATACAGACTCTTTTTTATGATGGTACATTTATTGGTATTACTGTAATGTGAATTTTTAAACCCATCATAACTGGTAAATCTATTGATATTAAAGTAGTGTGAATTTTTGGACTACCAGTTTTGTCTGGTTAAACCATAGGAACAAAAACGATGTCATCTTAGCCATGTGACTGATGCCTGCTGACTAAATTAGAAATAGTTTGATAAACTCTATTCTGTACATTAGTAACTGAAGCTTATGATCATATTCCCTTATATGCTGAGATATATATTAATATGATTTTGAGATAAAAGAGGTAAAACAAACATGTTTATCCACATCCTGGTGACCTACTACATTTATTGGTAGTGGTGGTGAAGTTTTTATTTACCCTCGCACTTTGAACTGGTCATTTTGGCGAGCATGAACAGATGCTTAAAAATAAATTGATGATTATGAATGACATATGAAGGATAAATAATGATATATAACGAATATATACATATTTGATATTTTACATATTTATTTATTACATATGGTAATCAACCTTTCTTTTTATCATGTTTATTTATATAGTTTCCTTTTAATTATCTAATCTTTGTACAAGACTTATGTGATATTTATTACTGTGATGATTTTAATTTTCCCCATACAATTTATAAATAATTTTACTTTGATTTTCTTTGTTCAAGATATGTTGAATACAATAAGGTATATCTTCCCGTTATATATTAATATTTTATTTAATTCTTTTTTTAATTAATTTAATATATTGTTTGTCTTGCATAACTCTATATTGAATGCTGATGACACTAATAACATCATATGGCATTCCCTATCACCATTATTCAGTAGTATTTACTGATATTGGTAAACCATATAGCCCTATACTTAAGTATATTGCTATTTATATACTATATGTGTATATAATTATAGTACACCATTATTTATGATAAAATTAATAAAATACAAAGATGGAGGGGTGTACTATTAACTTCTCTTGAAGTTTAACTTTAAACATAGGGGTACTAAGGAGTATCAATAGATAGTCACTAGTGGACTAGTATGTGTATCCTTTTCTCCCACTCCGATATGGAGATTGAGTTATGCCAGTATCTATTTAGCACTATTATTCTATTATAAATTTTTATATGTTTGGATATTAATTAGTGTAATTTATGACTAGTCTTGCGTAACTCTATATTGAATGTTAATGACTCTATTAACGTCATTTGACATTCCCTAATACCATTATTCAGCAGTTTTTACTGATATTGGTAAACCATATAGCCCTATACTAGGTATATTGCTATTTATATACAGTATTTGTATACATTTATATATTTTATCGGCAGGTACTAGGGTTTACATTTATTGCTTGATGTAAATTTTCTTTATACACAGGGTGGTGACCTACATTTATTGCTTGATGTAAATTTTCTTTATACACAGGGTGGTGACCTGCATTTATTGCTTGATGTAAATTTTCTTTATACACAGGGTGGTGACCTACATTTATTGCTTGATGTCAATTTTCTTTATACACAGGGTGGTGACCTACATTTATTGCTTGATGAAAATTTTCTTTATACACAGGGTGGTGACCAGGTACATTTATTGCTTGATGTAAATTTTCTTTAAACACAGGGTGGTGACCCAACATTTATTGCTTGATGTAAATTTTCTTTATACACAGGGTGGTGACCTGGTACATTTATTGCTTGATGTAAATTTTCTTTATACACAGGGTGGTGACCTGGTACATTTATTGCTTGATGTAAATTTTCTTTATACACAGGGTGGTGACCTGGTACATTTATTGAACAATGAAGTTCCTGACATTATCAAGGCCGAGGATCAGGAGAAACATGATGATATCCTGGAGAGAGGTCGCATGCCTGCAAGAAAATGTGGTGATTTTGAATTTGAGGTAGACATTAGTTTATTGAGTTGTGGTAATTGTTGAAAATAGCACTCTTTCTTGTACGATTCATTTTCTTCCTGGGAACTGGGCTCAGTTAGTTCAGTTGGTAGCACGCCTGACTCAATCCAGGGATCATGAGTTTAGTCCCCTCCAAGCCAGCCACAGTCTCCGTGATTACTGAAATACAACATTGTGTCTCACTGTCATTTGTCCTCATGCTGATTCAAGTTTGGTAGTTATCAGCTACTTGTGGAGAGAGTGGTTAGGTTAACTGATTGTCAGTTAACCTTTGGTGGCATAAAAATGATGCGAAATATTCAATCAATCAATCAAACCAGGGAGACCGGTTGTCTAACCTTATTTACTCCCTGGTTCTTTTATTATTTCATTTCGACTTTGCACCCAAACGAAAGCAGACAGACTTGTGGAAGGATGGTGGTCCTACTCAAATTCATTCTGAGGCCTAACTCCACCAATGAAACTGGATATGCCATGCATAATCAGTAGTGCATTGAACATTACGTTGAAATCCTTTAAAACAACAAAAAACATCTGTTTCAACCATAATGACCATATTTGTTTCCCAATTGTCAAATAAGTCAAAAAAGGGATCCTTTGATATTTGACATTTTATGTTTTGTCAAGTTGCTTGCAGTAAGGTATATGTGTGTGATCTGAGCATGCATCCGCAAATGCATCCGCAAATGCGTCCGTAAATGCATCCGTTAATTCATCCATTTGATCTTGTCCAGACTATTACTTTTTCATTCATTGAGGAATTTTCAAATAACATGGTACAAATGTTCACATTAACCAGATAATGTGTCTCACACAAAACCCAGGTCCCTGGCTCAAAGGTCAAGGTTACATTTAGAGGTTAAAAGTAAAAAATAGGTTCACAATTTTGTGTCAGCTACATATCTTCTAACCATTTGACACGATTTTGAAATAACATGGCACAAATGTTCACCATAATCAGTTGATTTGCATGAAAGACCACTGGTTGTAGATCAAAGTTCAAGGTCAGATACATGTATACATACAAAATTTGTGTCCACTCCATATCTTGTATTAAACGGTTCATAAATGTTCACCATAGTGAGACATTTGATCACAGGTTTGTACTGGTGAGGTTGACATTGTAGCCCATGGCTACCTACATATAAATAAATGGTGTCATACCCTTCTTGTTAATCTAACTTCTAGGTGGTGTTGAAGCCACAGCTGTTGACGTCGAAGATCCTGAAGCAGTTGCAGAAGGGACCAAACTTCCGAGAGGAGTGGTGCAAGAAAATGTGTGTATTTATCACCAGAGTTTTGAAAGAGGTAATTTACTCTAATAGTTGTGAAATTCCCCATGTCATTAGATTATTAAAGCGGTATTAAGTGTCAACTCTGTATGTGCATGTGTGCGTCCGTCCGTCTGTCAATTTGGTTTCCAATGAATATTTTCTGTAAGGGTATACTGTGCAATAGTAAAATATAGAATGTCTATCAGTTTTTACTACAGGAGTTATGGCCCCTTTTCCATTTCATTTTTTTACAAAATTTACTAAGGGTAGTTCCAGAATTAAACCCGCGGGTGGCACCCAAATTATTTTTTGATGGGTGGTTGGGTCTGCTTTAAATGTAAATCCAAAGAAAATGCTAATTGATACATGGTGGGGGTCAGTGAAAAACGGGAATTATTTAATTGTGGGGTCAAAGTGTTCAAAGGGGCTAAGTTTTAATTGTGGGTAATCAATTTTGAACTGCAGATCTTGACCCCCGGGACAAAAATATAGCGTCGAAACACCGTGCAGATAGACATCAAGCGACAACTTCCTTTGCAGAGTTATCGTTCATTACACATGCAACTCATTAGAGAGTGCGACATCCCATCAAAAGATTTGGTTGATTAGCAACATCCCTTAAGTGGCCCGACATGCCTTTCTACCTGTTGCAACTACAGTTAGATAATCCCATTACACAAGTCCATCAGTAATTAAACAAGTGACCCCGTGATCAATTGACCTATTTCACAGACTTGTCAATCACTCACAAGTGTGAACTGGATTGTGTACAGGTAAGCCAATCAGAACAAGTCATTTGGAGGTTACTTCACCTCAATATAGAATGCGGTGCCCTGTGAAATTTCTTGGTCCGAGATTGTTTTTCACAACAATTATAATCGACAACTGACCAATGTGTCGGTATTACCTTTCAATTGATTCATTAACCTCCCACTCACATGAAGTCTATGAAGTATGCATGCAATCATTCAAAATGAAACACTTAATAAAGTGTGTCGCGACCATTTCTCAGATCAAGACAACTAAAAATAGGTCGCAGTGTATAGTAAGGGCTTTATGCAAGTAAGCAAAACAATGAAATCGTAAAGGTTTTCTCAGTATCTTATTTCGACAAAGCTAGAATAAAATCCCCACTTAAAATGGTTTATTTTGTATTTAAATTGAAAAAAAAATATGAAAAGACACCCAGATGTTGCCTACCGGATGTTAACAAATTTGAGAAATCCGGTCTTAAAGTCGGCGCCTTCAAAAGTTGGATCCTAAACAATCGATGCATCGGTTATAGTGGTCCCGTTTATTAGGGATGTTTCAGACTTAACTATTAATGTTTCCTTTCATAAAATTTATATTTATTTTGGAATACATTGACACCTAATGGAAATTACAGAATCAAATATTAAAAATGCAAACTTCCCAATTGTATTAACTTTGAAATATGACAAGTTGTCCATTTATAAAAACTCTTTTACTTTATTTTTATGGCAATAATATTCTAATATAGGATAGAAACATATATTTAAAATGCACATTAACGGATAGTTGGATACCCCCGATTTCTCAGCATCTTATTTCAATAAATAAAATCCCCACTTAAAACGGTTTGTATTTTTAACATAGATTAAAGCATTTTCGTTCGTTGGAAATACCCGGATGTGGTGATGGTAAAAATTTGGTTACTGTGGTCCCGTTTATGCAGGATATTTAGGGGATAAGGAAAAAAAGAATTTTTAAGAATAATCTATTTGTGTTTACTTTTATAAAATTGGTATTCATTTGGAAATACACAAATACTAACTGGTAAATTTCAAATATGACTAGTCATCAAGGACTTGTATATAATAGGATAGGAAACTTGTTTTGGATAGGAAACTTGCATCTCCAGATTAAATGTTCATGAAATAGCACACAAAGGATTATTTGGCTAGATATTGAAGCAAGGAAAATGTATCATAATTAACTTGTCGTTATTTTAGCTGCAGTATAGATATTTTGTAATCAAAAGTGTTTCAGCAATTTTAAACACAAATTTCTGGGAATAGTATTGTTTTGATGAGAATATCTCTCTGCAATGCAAGAATTTTGAATTTTCAAATTTGAATTTTGAATGGAAGTTGAGATAATTGAAAACAAGATATTGCAAGATTTTGTGTAAATACAAGAACGTTCACAAAATCTCAATCAGTTGCCTTTCCTTCTCTATATAATTCCTTGCTAGTCATCCATTAAAAAAACTTTAAATTTCTTTGTATTCATTTTATTGCAGCAATATTCAAAATAGAAACACATACTTAAAAATGCACCATTCATGAGTGTCAACTTAAAAAAATAATTTAACACAGCAGGGGACACCCCTCCCATACCCACCCCTCCCATTTTTAGCAACATGCCTTCAAAATTTCCTGGGGGGAACCCTGGTGAGTTATAATGATTTGTGTTTCTAGCTGTCGATCAGATTATATGAAGAAACTCATGTTTTAATTAGTTTTTGCGACGTGTGTGTCGTTAGCAGACCAAAATTTCAGGTTGGTTTGACAATATTACCTACTTTAAGCAAAGCAAAAGTTTTGAGGCAGATTTGAGTATTCCGTAGTTGATATAACATAAGTAGTTGACATACGCAATGACAGGAACACCAAATCACCGAGATAACTTTTGAGGGACTGGTAAACTAATCCCCCCATATATTTCACTCATCTATTAAGCAAGGAAAAAAGGGGTACTTTGAACGCAGACACTTGTCAAATATGAGTCAAAGCTAACCTTCCCCCCCTCCCCCCTCCTTCCCCCTCCTTCCCCCTCCCTTTTTTCCTACTCTGTCTTGCCCAACTTGTCAGATGCCTGTGTTTATATGGAATGAAATCGGCTCTGCTCTGTCTATCACAAAAAATGCAACTTAAAACTCTGAACAGCAAAGTCCTAGATCAGTCTGTTCATGTCTATTTGCTTTGTGCAGTGTTTGATGGCCAAGGCCTGTACAAGGGAACAGAAACAGCACTAACAGGACGTTGTAGTAGCACAAGCTTGTCTAGGGCCTCATTGTTCACAGGAACGGTTCATTATGAACTACCCCAGTTACATCATCTGACAGTCATTATCCAGACAGTCATGGTACAACCAGGGTGCAATGTTGAAACAACATAAAACTTCAAACAAGCAAAACTGACAACACTCAAGCAGACTTTATTGTATTTTATTATTGTTCATTACTGTAGTTTTAGTTATAATCCTGTCATAATACAGGGAATTAAGTATAGAAACATATATTGCTATTTTATATAATTAATTTCTTTCATTTTTTTTTTATTGATGGGTGGTGGGCGTGACATTTTTTTTATTATTAACGGGGTAAGGGTGTTTCATTTTTTTAAACATTATGGGTGGTGGGGTTTGGTATTTTATCAAACTGGTAGGTGGTGGGGGTAAATGAAAATTTAGTTGATGGGTAGTGGAGTTCTAAAAAAGTGTCTCCCCCCCCCCACCACACACACACACATTTAATTGTAGAATTGCCCTAACATAATATAGTGAGGGCATCTGCATCCAATAGATACATTTCTAGAAGGTTAAAAAATTTAACCCCATCCGGCCAATTTTTTAAAAAAAATACAAAAATTACAGTTCCATTGAAACTGGGGTAGGATTTTAGACCACAATTATCTCCTCCCATTCCAATTTCCACATAATTGCAATCTTCACTGACTTTTTACCAGTTTCAAAAAACATTGGTAAAGTCTGAAAGATGTTGGTAAAGTCTGAAAGATATTGGTAAATTCTGGAAGATAATTATGCTGATGTAGGATTAAAAACTATTTTCTTGGTGAATATCTCACACACCCTGAAAGGCACAGTTTCAGGACCACCTCCCTCTGCTGAGATTGTAGGTGTTCAACTTGGTCTAACAACTTTATGTCAGAACATTGGATAATTACTTGCAGTTGTACATGTACTTAGATAAAATCTGAGGTCTTCCTCAACCAATAACTTAAATGCTGAAAATGGCGTTGAAGGTAGCATACAAAAATTGATATAAATGTCTTAAGAAATTAAAAATATTTTCAAAATGAAAACACAATATTTTTTATCACTTACATGTGTAAATATATTTTTAATGGAATTTTGAATCGACCAAAATGTAACAAAAATGATGTTTAAATAGGAGCGATGAAATTGAAAGGAAATCCCTATCCTAAAAATGGATCGAAAGGAAATCCCTATCCTAAAAATAGATAACTCATACATACTGCCAGGTGACCTTCACCTCATCATTTAGAGTCAGTTTTAGATGAAAGATTCATCATTATGTAAGCAATAGGACATCACATTTGATACATCAAAAATACACCCCAATTTTAAGTTGGAAATCTTTTTAACTCGCCGGGACAAAGTCCAAGGAGAGCTATTGCCATGACCCCGGCATTATCGGCGTCGTCGTCATCATTGGTGTCATCTGTAGACACCCAGGTTAAACTTTTGTGTTTAAGTTTAAGATATCTATGCAACCACTCATTGGATATGAATGAAACTTCGCATGTGTGTTCACCATCATCTATGGAACACACAGAGACAAGAACCATAACTCTGGGTCGCATTTTGGCACAGTTGTGGCCCTTTTTACATGTAGCTTGCTGGGACAAAGTCCAACGAGAGCTATTGCTATGACACCGGTGGCGGTGTCATTTATGACTCTTTTTTTTGTTCAATTTGAGTTTTGAAGCAACTTCTAGTCATAACAAATATGATTTTGTTCGATACGAAGGATTGACTTTCTAAAAGGGGCCAGGTGGGGTCACAAAAGGATTAAAATTGAACATTGTCATAAATCTTATTTTCAACAAGAAGTCAGTCAAATTTGTTCATATTTGATATAAATTATCCCTATGATTAAGAAATCTAAGTTTGTACAAATCAAGGGACACTGGGATGTATAACGGCCCTGTAAGGGTCTTTGAGTTTTACATAGGAATACTATGGAAAAATGGAAAATTCTCATTTTTTTGTCCATTTGAATAAATATGTTGTTCAATTTGAGATCTAAGCAGTGTCTAGTTACATTGGATTTTGTTCAATAATTGAATTTCTGGCCAGGGGACAGATGGGGCAATAAGGTTAAAATTGGAAATTTTCACAAATATCCTCTCAATAACCTTTCTGTCAAACTAGTTCATATTTGATATAAATTATCCTTACATCAGCAAGGATTGAAGATTCTGCGTATCATGGAGATATATTGGGGCCCTGTAATGTGACTTTTACATAGGAATATTATAGGGAAAACTGATTTTTTTCATTTTGCATCCATGTGTACAAAAAAAACTTCTTTTTAAAATATGAATCATTTCTGCTCATAACAAATCACTAAGATTGGGTGATTGAAGTTCTGACAAATTAAGGGGCTGGGTTGTATAAGGGTTCTGTACAGGGGACTATATTTTTTATACAGATGAATGGTATGGGAATTTAAAGTATTTCCTTTTCAATTAAGTTTTTGTTCAGTATGGGTGCGGTGGGGTTATTTATCGATAAGTTGTTAAGACGACCTCCTAAAGAGGGTAAATATTGTGGAATTTCAAAAAGTGCTATGGCCACTATGAGTAAGTAGTGGTCCTCAGGTCCTCTTGGGCCTCTTGTTTTAATTTTAATTTTTTTTAAAAACCTCATTTAAATAAAAAAAAATCTGCTTTAGGTATTGATGTTGACCATTGAGGAATTGCCGGAGGCTTCAGAGGAGATCAAGATCAAGTTGGAAGAGGAACAGAAGAAGAAGGAAGAGGCAGACAAGAGGAATGAGGAAATCAGGTTTGTAGTGTGTTCACACAGAAAACTAAACGTTGGCACCTTCCTGCACAAAGTTTATTGGGTGTGGCTAAGGAAACACAAAGTCAAGTAAATTTTTTGTTTTCTTGACGTATTCAATAAATTTTGTAGGGAGGCACCAGTTTCTAGTATTCTATATATGATGGTAATTTAATATGCTTTCCAAAATTTCCTGTGATGATTTATAAACAACATTGTGTCTCATTATCATTCAACTCTCACTGCTGATTCAAGTGGGAAAGTTATTAGTTACTTGCGAAGATTTGTTGTGCTCATGTAGTGGTTAACCTTCCATATCCCACATAACAGTGGTTGGGTTAACTGATCGTCTGTTAGCCCAGGATGGCGTAAAAATGATGCTAAATATTCAATCAATCATTCAATTTTCTACGACTTGTTGGAAGTTTATGAAACTTGCTAGAATGCATCACTACCAAGCAGAGATGTGCATATTGTCTTTGCGCTTTGGTTAGATGATTTTGATGGCCCTTGTTGGGGGAGCATTCAGCAGTTTTACAGATATCTTGTAGGGTGATAAAAAACCCCCACAGAGTTAAGTCATTGTTGCATATTCTCATCCAATTCAATGAAATATGTAGAGTAGGCACTAGTACATGTATCTAGGATCTATTTATGTTTTCCATGGTTCTTCTGATTATCCGTTTAGCTTATGTTAGTTGATAGAAGTAATTCTTTTCTTTCTTCTTTGATTGGGTTTAAAACCATTTTCAACACATTTCAGGTTATATATAGCATATCCAGTTTTACTGGTGGAGGAAGACCTCGGACTGAGTAGAACCACTGTCCTTCCGCAAGTAACTGGCAATCTTTCTCACATAAGGTTTTTTGTGCGAGCTGGACTCCAACCTACAACCTTAGCGGTGAGAGGTAAGTGATCTTGAGATGGTGCCTTAGACCACTCGGCAACCTCCACACACACTCCCAAGTAATTCGAATGGAAGGTTTATTATATTACATAAGTTTATCACCAATAATGCCTAATGGGAGGATAGATGCTTATTCTCGTCTCAATCTTGCTGTTGCTATTCAATTTAAACCATATTTTATTCATAATAAACACTTGTCACACATTCAATATACACATTAAATTACATGTGAAAAGGATCCAGAAGAAAGCTATAATAGCTGATATGATGTTGCTATTAAATACTCAATGGAACTAAATAATCAGAATTTTCCTTTCTCACTTAATTGATACTGTTGATGTGTTTTTTAGGAAACGTAGAGATGCTAAGAGAGCAGAGAAGAGAAAAATACTGGAAAAGGAATATGAAGAAAAAATCAACAAAATGAAAGAAGAGATGGAGAAGAAAGATGAAATACTAAAGAAAGAAGAGAATGAAGCTGAAGAGATGGAAGAAGATCAACAAGCTGAGGCAGGAGGAGAAGAGGATGCCTTGGCGGGGGAAAAAAGACCAAGGTAAATACAGTTGTCCTGTTTTTAGTCCTTTTTTTAAAAAAAAGTAAAATGCTACTATTTACTTGTACTCTGTTACTATTCAGTACTTCATATTAGTGTATCAGTTCCTTAAAACCACTCTCATGGTATTTATATCAATCCAAGTGAGAAAAATAAATACATCACCTTTCAGATAAAAAACATACCACTTTCTCTGTTTAGATAGAGGTGATAATTGCTGTAACATTCATGTCATTATTGTTGACTTTCCTTGGGATAATAATTCCCGAACTAATATCGGTTAAAGACAAGCTAATTAAGTACTCATAAAGAATGTTCCTTAATGAGAAAAGTAAGTTGAATTAATTATTGCTGGTGGATATGACTTGAATGAAATGAGTTAATAATGGCATGGCTTTTTCGGAATGTTAAGTAAATAATAGCACACTTTAATTCTGCATACATATAAGGATAAAACAAAGTCTCAGTATTCATTCATCATGCCTGAAAATACATGTTGCACATTCCCATGATGCAGAGCGCCAAGCAATCTAACCAGTATTGAACCTAAGTGAGGTAGTTGGGTAACCCATAAAAAATCCTAAATTTACTGTAACTTGAATTACTACTATTGTTTACCATTGGGAACCATTAGTTATCATTGTCTACCTTTTTGTCTACCATATTGAAATAATTGGTGTCGCACTGTGTTCTCCTGCAAGCTATTTCCAGCAAGCAGACAACAAAAGTGTCTTGATCTAAACTAATGATAGGCTGTACAGTAGCCAGCTATGCCGGTGATCATGTGAATCCTGATAGGCTGTACAGTAGCCAGCTGTGCCGGTGATCATGTGAATCGTGATAGGCTGTACAGTAGCCAGCTGTGCCGGTGGTCGTGTGAATCCTGATAGGCTGTATAGTAGCCAGCTGTACCGGTGGTCGTGTGAATCCTGATAGGCTGTACAGTAGCCAGCTGTGCCGGTGGTCGTGTGAATCCTGATAGGCTGTACAGTAGCCAGCTGTGCCGGTGATCATGTGAATCCAGATAGGCTGTACAGTAGCCAGCTGTGCCGGTGATCATGTGAATCCAGACAGGCTGTACAGTAGCCAGCTGTGCCGGTGATCATGTGAATCCCGATAGGCTGTACAGTGGCCAGCTATGCCGGTGATCATGTGAATCCAGATAGGCTGTACTGTGGCCAGCTATGCCGGTGATCATGTGTATCCCGATAGGCTGTACAGTAGCCAGCTATTCCGGTGATCATGTATATCCCGATAGGCTGTACAGTAGCCAGCTACTACGGTGATCATGTGAATCCCGATAGGCTGTACTGTAGCCAGCTGTGCGGTGATCATGTGAATCCCGATAGGCTGTACAGTAGCCAGCTATACCGGTGATCATGTGAATCCTGATAGGCTGTACAGTAGCCAACTGTGCCGGTGATCATGTGAATCCTGATAGGCTGTACAGTAGCCAGCTATGCCGGTGATCATGTGAATCCTGATAGGCTGTACAGTAGCCAGCTATGCCGGTGATCATGTGAATCCTGATAGGCTGTACAGCAGCCGGCTATGCTGGTGATCATGTGAATCCTGATAGGCTGTACAGCAGCCGGCTATGCCAGTGATCATGTGAATCCCGATAGGCTGTACAGTAGCTAGCTATGCTGGCGATCATGTGAATCCCAGCTGTACCGATGATCATGTGAATCCTGATAGGCTGTACAGTAGCCAGCTATACCGGTGATCATGTGAATCCTGATAGGCTGTATAGTAGCTAGCTATGCCGGTGATCCTGTGAATCCCAGCTGTACCGGTGATCATGTGAATCCTGATAGGCTGTACAGTAGCCAGCTATACCGGTGATCATGTGAATCCTGATAGGCTGTACAGTAGCCAGCTATACCGGTGATCATGTGAATCCTGATAGGCTGTACAGTAGCCAGCTATACCGGTGATCATGTGAATCCTGATAGGCTGTACATTAGCCAGCTATACAGGTGATCATGTGAATCCGGATAGGCTGTACAGTAGCCAGCTACTACGGTGATCATGTGAATCCTGATAGGCTGTACAGTAGCCAGCTGTACCAGTGGTCATGTGAATCCTGATAAGCTGTACAGTAGCCAGCTGTACCGGTGGTCATGTGAATCCTGATAGGCTGTACAGTAGCCAGCTGTGGTGGTGGTCATGTGAATCCTGATAGGCTGTACAGTAGCCAGCTGTGCCGGTGATCATGTGAATCCAGACAGGCTGTACAGTAGCCAGCTGTGCCGGTGATCATGTGAATTCTGATAGGTTGTACAGTAGCCAGCTGTCCCGATGATCATGTGAATCCCGATAGGCTGTACAGTAGCCAGCTATGCCGGTGATCATGTGAATCCCGATAGGCTGTACAGTAGCCAGCTATGCCGGTGATCATGTGAATCCCGATAGGCTGTACGGTAGCCAGCTACTACGGTGATCATGTGAATCCCGATAGGCTGTACAGTAGCCAGCTGTACCGGTGATCATATGAATCCTGATAGGCTGTACAGTAGCCAGCTGTACGGGTGATCATGTGAATCCTGATAGGCTGTACAGTAGCCAGCTATGCCGGTGATCATGTGAATCCTGATAGGCTGTACAGTAGCCAGCTATGCCGGTGATCATGTGAATCCTGATAGGCTGTACAGCAGCCGGCTATGCCAGTGATCATGTGAATCCCGATAGGCTGTACAGCAGCCGGCTATGCCGGTGATCATGTGAATCCCACTAGGCTGTACAGTAGCCGGCTATGCCGGTGATCATGTGAATCCCGATAGGCTGTACAGTAGCCAGCTATACCGGTGATCATGTGAATCCTGATAGGCTGTACAGCAACCAGCTATGCCTGTGATCATGTGAATCCCAGCTATACCGGTGATCATGTGAATCCTGATAGGCTGTACAGTAGCCAGCTATACCGGTGATCATGTGAATCCTGATAGGCTGTACAGCAACCAGCTATGCAGGTGATCATGTGAATCCTGATAGGCTGTACAGTAGCCAACTGTACCGGTGAGCTGTGCCGGTGGTCATGTGAATCCAGATAGGCTGTACAGTAGCCAGCTATACCGGTGATCATGTGAATCCTGATAGGCTGTACAGTAGCCAACTGTACCGGTGAGCTGTGCCGGTGGTCATGTGAATCCAGATAGGCTGTACAGTAGCCAGCTATGCCGATGATCATGTGAATCCTGATAGGCTGTACAGTAGCCAGCTATGCCGGTGATCATGTGAATCCTGATAGGCTGTACTGTAGCCAGCTATGCCGGTGATCATGTGAATCCAGATAGGCTGTACAGTAGCCAGCTATGCCGGTGATCATGTGAATCCTGATAGGCTGTACAGTAGCCAGCTATGCTGGTGATCATGTGAATCCCAATAGGCTGTACAGTAGCCAGCTATACCGGTGATCATGTGAATCCTGATAGGCTGTACTGTAGCCAGCTATACCGGTGATCATGTGAATCCTGATAGGCTGTACAGTAGCCAGCTATGCCAGTGATCATGTGTATCCCAATAGGCTGTACAGAAGCCAGCTATGCCGGTGATCATGTGAATCCTGAGTACTTCTAATTGTTTTCTTGTATGTGTATGAACATAGAGAAATGAAATGGTTTTTTTTATTTAATTACTAAGAGGAGTTTAAATGTTGTCATCTATGCTCACTATCAACAAAGATTTCCTCATTTCCTCTACACTAAAAATAGTTGTTGTATCTGGCTTTGAAATTTTCTTTTCAGACCCGTGAACATATTTGACTTGGAAATGCAAATACCCAAGAGATTTAAACACAAGAAAGAGTTCCAATTTAATCTGGATTCTTATGTAGAGTTGTCTGATGACGATGAAGAGATTATAGAGTATGAACCTGATGAGCCACAACTACACTACAAGAAAGAAACAGAGGCAGCCGTGAGTTTCCAAAACTTCATGCGTGCCTTTTGTATGACATGGGCAAGGAGAAAGAAGGTATGAATACTTCATTAACAGGTGGGGGATAAATGTCATATTTAGTTCTCATACATGTTTATGTCAATGTAACTTTGTTGGTGGAGAAATATTTTGAACATGACTCTTTAAGTAGAACCATATTCCTTTTTAGCTCACCTGAGCTTTTGTGATCGCCTGGTGTCCGTCATCCTTCGTTAACTTTTAGCTTCCAACAACTTCTCTTTTGAAACCGCTGAGCCAATTTTCTATCAAGTTTGTTCAAGCCATCTTAATTCGTGAAAAAACATGGCCACCAGGGGGCGGGGCAAGTTTAATAAGTAAAAACTTAAAAAATCTTCTTGTCAAAAACAACTTGCTCGATTTTAAAATAATTTCACAGAAATGTTCCTTGGAGGACCCTTCACCAAGTTTGTTCATATTGTAGTGATTGGTAAAAAAACATGGCTGCCAGGAGGTGGGGTTGGTTTACTACATACATATAAGCTATAGTAAAAACTTAAAAAATCTTCTTGTCAGAAACCACTGGGCCAATTTTGATATAACTTCACAGAAATGTCTTAGGGTGACCCTCTACCAAGTTTGTTCAAGCCATCTTGATTCGTCAAAAAATCACGGCCGCCAGGGGGTAGGGCAAGTCTTATTAATAAAAACTTAAAAGATCTTCTTGTCAGAAACTACTGGCTCGATTTTAAAATAATTTCATAGAAATGTTCTTTGGAGGACCCTTCACCAAGTTTGTTCAAACCGTAGTGATTCGTCAAAAAAACATGGCCGCTAGGGGATGGGGGTAATTTACAATATAAGCTTTAGTAAAAACTTAAAAAATCTTCTTGTCTGAAACCACTGGGCCAATTTTGATATAACTTCACAGAAATGTTCCTTGGGTGACCTTTTACCAAGTTTGTTCAAGCCATCTTGATTCGTCAAAAAAAATGGCCGCCAGGGGGTAGGGCAAGTTTAATTAATAAAAACTTAAAAGATCTTCTTGTCAGAAACTACTGGCTCGATTTTAAAATAATTTCATAGAAATGTTCCTTGGAGGACCCTTCACCAAGTTTGTTCAAACTGTAGTGATTGGTTAATAAAAAAACATGGCGGCCAGAGGGTGGGGTTAGTTTCCTATATAAGCTATAGAAAAAACTTAAAAAAATCTTCTTGTCAGAAACCACCTGATCAATTTTAAAACAATTTTGCAGAAATGTTCCTTGGGTGACCCTTTTCCAAGTTTGTTCAAGCCTTTGTGATTTGTTAAAAAAAATGACTGCCACAGTGAGGTGCTAATTTACTATATAGGCAGTTACAGTAAAAACTTCAAAAGCCTTCTTGTCAGAATCCACTGACTTGATTTCGATGTAATTTCACTGACATTTACCATGGTTGAATCTCTACCAAGTTTGTTCTAGCCATTGCGATTCATCGAAAAACATAGTCGCCAGAAGGGAGGCTGGTTTTCTTTATATGGATATATAGTGAAAACTTTCTTTCGATATCCGATATCCAGATATCCGCACAAGGATACTATTGTTATCGCACAACTCTTCAACACATCTGTTACATCTTCAAAACATGTATTATATAATCTACTTAAGTTGGGTGACTCAATGTCACCCAGGTGAGCGATATTGGGCCATCTTGACCCTTGTGTTTTAAGCATCTGGCAAACTTTCTCATTTTAAATGTTGTGTCGGAATAAGCTGGACTCGAACCACAAACAAAAAAAACTTTGGTGACAAGTAAGCCAGTAGAGCTGAGGCCCTCTTTGGCCTCTTATTTTAATGATTGATGAAAATGACATCAGCTCAGTTATCTTTTTCTGAGATTCTAAAATTCAATACTGAACAAAGAAAAGTCAAATAAACATTTTGTATGATTGAGCATGTGCTACATGAATATAAGAATCTATAATGTAAATGTTCTTGCATACCGGATGAGGATATCTACATTTTTACCTGGATTAGATCTCTCTAGAGCCAAAATTAAATTCTTAACATTAACACCATTCAAGATGTGATGTATGGAAATATATGATGGAAATTATATAAACTTATTGATAAATTAAAGTTAGTATTCAACATGTTTTGTATGCAAAAAAAAGAATAGTTCATGGCTTTTTTAGGTTCTGATTAAAAATTCCGTCCCTGTGGATAACTGTTTTTCCGGTAACTTGGCAAACAAGAATTTTCTATCTGAACCTCAAACCCATGTAATACTCTTGTACATTAAAAGTAAAAGAAAGTTATATTGCATAATCTTTATGAACATTGGTCAATTATTGGATTGATTGATTGATTGAATATTTAGCATCATTTTTATGCCATTTTAACCATGCCAGTTGATAATGGGGACAAGCAATTTTTCCTGGGAACAAGAGAAATTTTAAATGCACTTATCCTATGGATAACTACGTAGGAAAATTAAATGTCAAATTCCCATAATGCATAATTTCAGGTGAAGAACTATCTGGTGAATGAGGAAGGTCGTATGGATGATGGTATTGCGATGGAAAAACTCATCTCGGAGGCGATCTGGCAGAATGACCGTGCCCCGCTACGCAAACCGGTAGTGGGCTTTTACTGTCAGATGGACTCCATTCTTACGGGCAGTGATACCAAACTGATTGTCAAGATGGAGTGCAGGGAAGGGGAGAGAGATTTCAACACTTTTTTCCAGTTCACCAAGATGTACCTGTACAAAATGATTGATAAATACTTCAACTAATTTTGTACAAGAAACATTAAAAGATTTATGATAAATAACAGTTGAAACATTGTTGTGTGAGTATGTGCAAGTAACAAAGAAAGACGAAGTGATATGAAAATTGGAATGGTTTTCCATGAAAACATTTAAGGGTAATTACATTGAACAAAATTGTTGCCTGACATGTATATTCATTATTGATATGTTTTTCTTGCTTTAATACAAGATGTTAACTTTTTTTTTGATTTACAGATAAAGTTAGTCGTTGGTGGTTATTGGTGGAGAGTTTTGTTAATCAAATGAATGTAATGAGAAAGTTGTCAGAGTAAAATGCACAGAATTATGTTTTCACTTTCTATGTTGTTGTCTATCCAGTGTGTTTGACTTGTACTTTATTGTTGTATTAGATTCATATCTCCATGTGTTTATACTTGTGCTGAATTAACCACATTTTTTGCACAAAAAAACATTTACTGGATTAATTAAATTGACCTGGTATATGTGTAAAACTTGCACAGTTCTGTACAAAATGAGTAAGTCCAAAGAATTTCATGCCTAATTTGTGTGTAGTTTTGCAGAGTTTACGCTTCTGTAAACTTTGTAATTCAAATTCAAACAAAATAATTAGTACATGTATGTTTCTTTCATTTTTGTTGGAAAATAATTTTTTGTCACACAGTAATTTTGTTGATAATCCAAGTGATACAGATAGTTTTTTGGAATGATGGTATTTTCAAATGAAAGATGGGTCCATCATTACAAGAAAGGGAAATGGATTACCAATACTCATTCTATCCTACAAAATATGATTTTGAAGTGATCCAGATTTAAAGAAGAGTCCATTATTATTGAATGGGGAGAGTGAGAAATGAGTTTAACTACCCTGTAAAATATTGTTTTGGAATGATCCAGATACAAAGAGGAGTCTTATTACTAGAAGATGAGTGAACAGGGTATGGAATGAAATGGTTATAGTGGAAAAGTAAATTTTACTAATATGATTTTTTTTGTCAATGACTGTCTGACATGAACTAAATATCCATAAAAAAATTTCAATGCATTTTTGAAATCCTTGAAATGTGGACATGGGGCAAAAAAAGAAGAAATTAAGTGTTGTTTTTTTTTAAAAAACATCTTGATATTTGTGTGTCTCTACATGTTTGTGCATGCGCATTCTTACAATCCAGCAAATTTTATGATCGCGTATAATTTTACAAGCTTGTGTGGATCTTTCTTTTAATACTTTATTTGCCTAAGCTGTTTGTAGAAAGACATTAAAGGTCTTTATTTTACAAGATTTGTTTCTTTTACAAAATTATATCATGAGTTAATGCATATAATACTAATAATGATTGAAAGGGATTTTGAACGATTGTATAGGTGAACTGTGTTTAAAGTAGTAGTAATTCCGTTAAAGTTACAGAAATAATAATTTTAAAATGACTTAATATTAAATTTTTTCTACTTTTGTTAATAATAATTGATTTTCTTTCAAAGTTACAGAAATAATGTTGAACAAATAATCATTTTTTCTGCTTTTTTTAAAAGAGACACATGGTAATTTTGAGAAATTTTCTCTTTAACTCTTTTTTATTTGAAAAAAAATATCTACATGATGTATGAAATTTAAATACCACAGTATGTTTACAGACTTTTAATTAAGTTAACGAAAATATTTTACGGAAATATACATTTTAGATAAATTTTCAAAACTAGCATGAATTCATAAGTTTTTTTAAAAAAAAAAAGAAAAGATTTCTTAAATATGGAGTTTAAAGCTAGTAATATATGGAGATAAATATCTCCATACAGTTGTATGTTGTTACCAAGTGTACAGATTGGTTTGTTGGGTGAACACAAAAAAATTACAATTTCATCTTCGCTGTGTTTCCTTTAAACTACATTTATGTTTTTATTTGAAAAGTTACAGAAATAATGTTTTAAATGAATAATTTAAAATAATGATTAAATCATGTGTCTTTTTTTATTCCTGTTTTGTTCTGATTACGGTATTAATGTTAAAAATGATGCTTTGTTTATTTAGTCATTAAAGGTTTAAAACTGATTATTTCTTTTTTATGTTACTTCTTATCCAATATCACAACAACCACAAAAATGCCTAGTGTTGTAAGATATATATCTACTACATTGTTGTCACCCCTTTATTTTACTTTATCTACTGCTGCTGCTACTTCTGCTGCTGCTAATGCTACATCGGAGACTACATCTATTGTTGCTACTTCTACATCAGCTTATATTGCTCTTGTTGCTCCTACATATGCTGGTAACATAACAGTTACTTTTACTGTGTTTAACTGTTCTATTGATGATACATCTGCCACTGTTACTTCTGCTCCATCAACTATAGCATCTACTGCTATGTTACTACGTATATTTAACTGTACACAACTACTACATCCACTGATGCTACATCTACTTCTACAACTTACATCCATCTACTTCTGCTACTACATCTATTGCATCCACTGATGTTACATCTAATGATGCTACATCTACTGCTACTACTTTCATTTATCTACATCTGTTACTACTTCTACTACATCCACTGATGCTACATCTACTGCTACTACTTCTACTACATCCACTGATGCTACCTCCACTGATGCTATATCTACTGCTACTACTTTCATCTATCTACTTCTGCTACTACATCCACTGATGCTACATCTACTAATGATACATCCACTGATGCTACATTTACTGATACTACTTTCATTTATCTACTGCTAATACTTCTACTACATCCACTGATGCTACATCTACTGCTACTACTTTCATCCATCTACTTCTGCTACTACTTCTACTGCATCCACTGATGTTACATCTAATGATGCTACATCTACTGCTACTACTTTCATTTATCTACATCTGTTACTACTTCTACTACATCCAATGATGCTACATCTACTGCTACTACTTCTACTACATCCACTGATGCTACATCTACTGATGCTACCTCCACTGATGCTACATCCACTGATGCTATATCTACTGATGCTACATCCACTGATGCTACATCTACTGATGCTACATCCACTGATGATAAACTAGTATCTACTGCTACTACTTTCATCTATCTACATTTGCTACTACTTCTACTACATCCATTGATGCTACATCTACTAATGATACATCCACTGATGCTACATTTACTGATACTACTTTCATTTATCTACTTCTGCTAATACTTCTACTACATCCACTGATGCTACATCTACTGCTACTACTTTCATCCATCTACTTCTGCTACTACTTCTACTGCGTCCACTGATGTTACATCTAATGATGCTACATCTACTGCTACTACTTTCATTTATCTACATCTGTTACTACTTCTACTACATCCACTGATGCTACATCTACTGATGCTACATTTACTGCTACTACTTCTACTACATCCACCGATGCTACATCTACTGATGCTACTTCCAATGATGCTACATCCACTGATGCTATATCTACTGATGCTACATCTACTGGTACTTCTTCTACTACATCCACTGATGCTACATCCACTGATGCTACATCTACTGATGCTACATCTACTGCTACTACTTCTACTACATCCACTGATGCTACATCCACTGATGATATACTAGTATCTACTGCTACTACTTTCATCCATCTACTTCTGCTATTACTTTTACTACATCCACTGATGCTACATCTACTGATGAAACATCCACTGATGCTACATCTACTGATACTACTTTAATTTATCTACTTCTGCTAATACTTCTACTACATCTACTAATGCCACATCTACTGCTATAACCTTCATCCCTCTTCTTCTGTTACAACTTCTACTACATCCACTGATGCTACATCTACTGCTACTACTTTCATTTATCCACTTCTGCTACTACTTCTACTACATCCACTGATGCTACATCTACTGCTACTACTTTCATCCATCTTCTTCTGCTACTACTTCTACTTCATCCACTGATGTTACATCTACTGCTACTACTTCTACTACATAAACTGATGCTACTTCTACTGATGCTACATCCACTGATGATATATCTACTGCTACTACTTTCATCTATCTACTTCTGCTACTACTTCTACTATATCCACTAATGTTATATGTACTGCTACTACTTCTACTACATCCACTGATAATACATCTACTGATGCTACATCCACTGATGATATATCTACTGCTACTACTTTCATTTATCTACATCTGCTACTACTTCTACTACATCCACTGATGTTACATTTACTGCTACTACTTCTACTACATCCACTGATGCTACATCTACTGATGATACATCCACTGATGCTACATCCACTGATGCTATATCTCATGATGCTACATCCACTGATGCTACATCTACTGATGCTACATCCACTGATGCTACATCCACTGATGATATATCTACTGCTACTACTTTCATCTATCTACTTTTGCTACTACTTCTACTACATTCACTGCTTCTACTTTCATCTATCTACTTCTGCTACTACTTCTACTGCTACTACTTTCATCCATCTACTTCTGCTACTACTTCTACTACATCCGCTGATGCTACATCTACTACATCCACTGATGCTACATCTACTGATGCTACCTCCACTAATGCTACATCCACTGATGCTACATCTACTGCAACAACTTTCATCCATCTACTTCTGCTACTACTTCTTCTGCATCCACTGATGTTACATCTGCTGATACTACATCCACTGATGCTATATCTACTGCTACTACTTTCATCTATCTACTTCTGCTACTACTTCTACTACATCCACTGATGCTACATCTACTGCTGCAACTTTCATCCATCTACTTCTGCTAATACTTCTAGTATTTACTACATCCATTGATGCCAAATCTACTGCTACAACTTTCACCAATCTACCTCTGCTACATGAAGTATTTCGGTAGGAGAGTGATTCTCACAGATTAAAATATTGTATGAAACACCGTTTTTTTACCCACGAAAAATGGAGCACATTTCATTAATTTTCGAGTAAAGACACAGCTTATATACGATGGTAAAATGTTTGTCGAATAAAATTGTATATAGAGTAAGTACGAAATTATGTGAAATTTAGCAGATTTGTGTTAGTATTGGGTTTAATTTTGCCTGTATCGTGTAAATCGTGCTACCGCCATTGGGAAAACAATCCTTCGTCCTCGAGTGTTTTTGAATGACTGCACATTGCACGTAATTGTTTAAATTGATACGGTTGGGCAATGAAACAGACAATTGAATTGCTATGAAATGGTTCAAAGTTTCAGTTTTGTCAACTTGTACTAAGAGTTTTTCTGCATAACCACAGATACATGACAAAACTTCTGAGAAATTTCACCCCTCAGGGGAATGGTCACATTCTTTTCAAGTGAAGGGAAGTCCCTGGAACTTGTTTGAATTTCTTTAGCCTGTAGAGTGGGGTATACGACTTGTTCTTTTATTTGGAATAAGTTTCAGGGTGATGTTATGGTAACTGTTCTTGGTCAATTCAACAGAGGTCAAGTCTTCTCCAGTGTATGTTGGTGACACAGATAATGCATCCATAGTCACATCCCATCTCTGTTTGGACTCAACGTGGCCAACCCAGCACTGGTGTGTGGAGATGAGACAAGAGCAGTACTCTAGCTGGCACCTTATCAGTGTTTTCGCCAGAGCGCGTTTCTTGCGTTTTTGACTCAATTAAATCTCATTTGACGCAATCCGGTTTGTTCAGTGCATCCACTATGAAGCAATCTTAAAAATACAGAAATTCAAATTACGCATATTTGTTTTGGCAAGTTGGTTTTCGGAGTTATTTTTACAATGATATATCACATGGTCTCTTTCAGGATAACCCCGGTCACGTGGTTCTACTCGTTTACGTAAACGCTTTAATGGGTTAATGCTATATTGATGAATCACATAGACGATTATGATCACATACATAATTTTCCACGAAGCAAATTGTAATTTGAAGAAAACATCTGTGAAAACAAACATACGCTGCAACAATGGCACTGATATATACCCAGTTTTAGGTTGTTTGTGTATAAAGATGAAATGTGGAAATCGTGAAAAGGAATTGTTTAAAATATACGGATAATACTCTATCTGAAAAACTTTTTATTTTGTTTTCTATAAGGTATCGAGACATGCATGCACAGAATTTTAATACCTGTTTAAACATCTGCTGCTCCATGTTTTAAGGCGTTACTCCCAGTGCCATTTATGTTATTTTAACAGACGTTATGGAAAAAAGAAATTAACTTTTCGAAAATTATATTCATTTTGAAAAATGCTTACATTATACATACATAATTTCAGAAATTTAATTACCATTAAAATGTTTTTATACTATTTTTTTAAGTTAAACATTACTCTAAAATGAGTCTAGCTATGAGCCAGAAGAGAAATGCTTTTGGGAAATGAAAACTACAACAAAGTTTTGTTTTTCAAAGGTATAATGCTTAGTAACGCTTAACATGTAGCTCAGCTGAAATATAAAATATTAAAATTAATAATTTTAGTGTTTTTCATTAAAAATAGTTATGGCCATGGTGAGTGAGCTGGGGTCGTGACATTTGAAACATGCATGGCCCTGTGGCCATGATTATAAAAAACTGCCGTTAGGAAGGAAAAGATAACCAGTGTCTAGTTGTTGTAACTTGTTGCCAGAAGTGAAACATTTGTTTGAAGTTAAATTGTTTTGAAGTTGTTAACTTATTAAAGTTGCATTTTTAATTTTAAAATTTGTGTAAAACAGTCCTGAAACTGTTTTAGTAAAATATGTATTTTTTTCACCTCCATTTATTCAAGTTGATTTAAGTTTAAAACTAGCCAACTAATGACCCCCAGATTTTTAGTCAGTGGTTCACCAATGACCCCCATAAAATTAGAGCTGGAGAAATATGCCTTACACGGGAATAACAAGGGTCTGTTAGTTTTTTTTGCATACTGGTATGCCATATGGGCCCATTTGTTTTATTGCATATGTCATACAGGCGAAATATTTTTTGGCATATGCCATATAAGGAGGTTACAGGTATTGATTTTTTTCCATATGCTATTTGAAAATTTAATTAAAATTCTAATACTTTTTTTCTATTTTGAGTATTTTGATCTGTTTTCAAGCCTCTTTAAGATCTTTATGCGATCTTGGAATCACCACCATACACCAAAAAGTGTGATAACTTGGTTATTTATTTTGTGACTAGCGTTCGCCAGTTCTGTATGTTGAATTTTCATACCTAATACTTGTCCTCATTGTGATGATCTGTGCAGTTTGACCATTTTCCTACTCAAAACTAGAGATATACATACAATTAGAGACTCGCAATCTTAAATTTTATTTTCTCCATATAGAAAAAAAGTATTTTTGCATAATACCATATGAAGTCATTTATATTTTGCATATGATGATTTGGACCTTGATGAACCTGTCCATGAGTGGACAAACAGGTTTACACAACCAAGGGTGTGTTTTATTTTATTTTTTTATATTTTGTGTCACATTTGGGCAATAAATCAATCTTTTAGAAAAAAATAAATATCACTGAGTAAACAAATAACAAACAATAAAAAAGTTACTTGAATCTAGCTCTGACTGGGAAATAAATTTTTTTATGCCATCCCACTCCCCCCAAATTTTTGGGGTGGCATATAGTAATTGCAGCGTCCATCCGTCCTTCCGTCTGCCAACTGTCTGTCCGTCCGGTATTTTGTGTCAGGCCTGTAACTTTGCAAAGATGGATTTTGTTAAAACTTGCTACAAATGATCAACATAACATGTCAACGTGTCGTAAGTAGGACCCACACCCATACCTCAAAGGTCAAGGTCACACTTTGAGTTGGTTTGACAACACTTTGAGTCTTTGTGAGATTTCGTGTCCAGACCTGTAACTTTGTCATGCATAAATGGATTTTATAAATACTTGCTACAAATGATTAACATAACATGATGACATGTCACGAGTAAGACCCATACCTCAAAGGTCAAGGTCACTCTTTGAGTTTGTTTGCCAACACTATGAGTCTGTGTAAGATTTCGTGTCCAGGCTGTAACTTTGTCATGCATGAATGGATTTTGTTAATACTTGCTACAAATGATCAACATAATATGACGACATGTCGCGAGTAAGACCCACACCCATACCTCAAAGGTCAAGGTCACACTTTAAGTTTGTTTGACAACACTTTGAGTCTGTTTGAGATTTCGTGTCCCGACCTGTAACTTTGTCATACATAAATGGATTTTATAAATACTTGCTACAAATGATCAACATAACATGACAATGTGTCTCGAGTAAGACCCACACCGGTACTTCAAAGGTCAAGGTCACATTTTGAGTTTGTTTGACAACACTTTGAGTCTGTGTGAGATTTTGTGTCCGACCTGTAACTTTGTCATGCATGAATGGATTTTACAAATACTTGCTACAGATGATCAACATAACATGATGATGTGTCGCGAGTACCTTAAAGGTCAAGGTCACACTTTGAGTTTGACAATACTGAGTCTGTGTGAGATTTTGTGTCCGGGCTGTAACTTTGTCATGCATGAATGGATTTTGTTGGTACTTGCTACAAATGATCAACATAACATGATGATGTGTCGGGGGTAAGACCCATATCCGTACCTCAAAGGTCAAGGTCACACTTTGAGTTTCTTTGACAACACTATAAGTCTGTGTGATATTTCGTATCCGGCCTGTAACTTTGTCATAAATAAATGGATTTTATAAATACTTGCTACAAATGATCAACATAACATGACGATGTGTTGTGAGTAAGACCCATATCCGTAACTCAAAGGTCAAGGTCACACTTTGAGTTTCTTTGACAACAGTATAAGTCTGTGTGATATTTCGTGTCCGGCCTGAAACTTTGTCATGCATAAATGAATTTTGTTAATACTTGCTACAAATGATCAACATAATGCTGACGTGTCTCGAGTAAGACCCACACCAGTACCTCAAAGGTCAAGGTCACAATTTGAGTTTGTTTGACAACACTTTTTGAGTGTGTGAGATTTCGTGTCCAACCTTTAACTTTGTCATGCATAAATGGATTTTATAAATACTTGCTACAAATTTTTAACATAACATGACGATGTGTCATGAGTAAAACCCATACCGCAAAGGTCAAAACCCACACCCGTACCTCAAAGGTCAAGGTCACAATTTGAGTTTGTTTGACAACACTTTGTGTCTGGGTGAGATTTTGTGCCCTACCTGTAACTTTGTCATGCATAAATGGATTTTATAAATACTTGCTACAAATGATTAACATAACATGACAACGTGTTGCGAGTAAGACCGATACCCATACCTCAAAGGTCAAGGTCACACTTTGAGTTTGTTTGACAACTTTGTCACCTTGGATTAATTTCAAAAACACTTGACTCATTTCGTCAACACGGCATGATGAAGTGTCAAGCGTAAGACCCACATGCATACCTTAAAGGTCAAGGTCACACTTTGAGTTTGTTTGATAACACTTTGAGTCTGTGTGAGATTTTGTGTCCATCCTGTAACTTTGTCATACATAAATGGATTTTGTAAATATTTGCTACAAATGATCAACATAGCATGGTGACGTGTGGCACTTAAATCCAGACTCCCACTTCAAAGGTCAAAGTCACACTGAGTTTGTTTGATGACACTTTCATTCTGTTTGAGATTTTGTGTCCAGTCTGTAGCTTTGTCACTTATGGATAAATTTAAAAAAAACACTTGGTTCAGTTGATCAACATGACATAATAAAATGTTGCATGTAAGACCAAGAACCTTTCCTCAAAGGTCAAGGTCACACTTTCAATTTGTTTAATATTGTAACTTGACGACGTGCCACAAGTAAGACCTAGACTGTACCTCAAAGATCAAGATCACACTTTGAGTTTGTATGACAACACTTTGAGTCTGTTTGAGATCAGGGTCCTGAGTTCGAATCCCCCGCCCGGCAACAGTCTCCGTGATGATTGATATATGACATTGTGTCTCATTATCATTCGTCTCTCACCACTGATTCAAGTGGGAAAGTTATCAGTTACTTGCGGAGACGGGGTGTGCTCGAGTACTGGTTAATCCAAGGAAACAGTGGTTAGGTTAACTGATCGTCTGTTAGCCCTCGATGGCATAAGAATGACGCTAAATATTCAATCAATCAATCAATCAATCTGTTTGAGATTTCACGTCTGTTCTGTAACTTTATGTTACATTGATGGATTTCAAAAACACTTGGCTCAATTTATCAATTGATCGACATGATGAGGTGTCACATTAAGACCCCTAACCTTACTTCAAGGTCACTCTTTCAGTTTGTTTGATATTTCATGTCTGATCTGTAACTTTGTCTAACATGGAGGGATTATAAAATAGCTTGACACAAGTGATCAACATGTAATGATGTTGTGTCACCTGCATTTACCTGTTGGAAATACCCAAACCATTACATCAGATGTCAAGGTCAAGGTTACTCAAAGGTCAAGGTCATGCTTTAATGTAAAAAAAAAGATGAAATTGCGTGTCTAGTCTGAAATGTCAGTCCATTACTCTTGATATTCATGGACACATCGCTACCTATCATAACATATGGGTGCTTTTCAAAGTAATGAGGCAAAAGTGTGACATAGGAGTTGAAAATTCAAACCTAATCTTCATGATTGTCACCTATTTTACATGATAATAAATACTTCAAATTGTACAGAAATAACTTGGGGAAGTATCAGGAAATATTTCCACCTTTAATCCAAATATTGCGAACATTTCCAACAATATGGGTGATACATAAAAGTGTCTTGTGACAGGAACATAGACTGAATCATGTGCAATTTTTTAAATTATATACAATGTAATCAGTAATTGGTATACGTGTATAGTCATGTGCATAATTAATCAGTTGTTCAAGGAAAATAGAAGAAATCACACTTTTTGTCCAAATTTGACATAGAAAATAAATGGTTACCTCACAAAGTTTTTGCTGTATAAAAATATATTATAACAAAAAAAAAATTAGGATAAAATCTACATTTTCCTCACCTTATGGATGTTTATAGACCACCTACCAAATTTCAAGAATATATTGTAACTTAAAATTACCAAAATTTTCATTTCAAAATTGAACTATTTTTACAGAGATTCGGTGCACATGGGACACCTAATATTGACAGACAATATTATATGCATTTATAATTACTTTTATGGCCATAAAATAATTATTTGGGATCTACTTTAGACATTTCTGGGTATAGAATATTCCTCAACATTACTACAGTATCACACTTTTTCAGAACAATTACCTGAAAATTCAACAGCATGTAATGATGCAAAGAGAAAATAGTGGCTTAGAGAACAACTAACAGCAAACAATCACATATATTACATGTATTACTTCATATAAAGTATATAAATGAATGAATAATATCATGAATGGTAATGTAAAATAATAGAGTTCATACATAATTTTTAAATGTTATGGAAAAGGTGCACAGGGGACAAATTATAGTGCAAATATTATTTTTGTAATTAACAATTTTTTTAAACTAAATAACGTTTTCTTGTAAACATTTTAACAACTAGATGAACTGTACTTACAGTAGAGCTTGAAACAATACTATCTATGTTATCAATGTTTGAAAGAGAGTATTAGACCCTACAAAAATATTTCTGAACAACGGAATGAAATTTGTCTATAGCATGGAATAAAGTTCTTAGTCTCAATGCACAGGCACTATCAATTACCATTAAACACTTTTGTCAACATAAAATTCAATAGTTCAATTCATGTTCATAGAATTTTAACCTAATTCCCCTACCAGGAAGTAATTCTGGAGTAGTTAGCTTTTTATTAGGCATCACTTGTTAATTATATTCAAGAAATTTCTCAACTTTTGGTTTCCACATGGTTTTAAATTCACCAGGCTTGGACATGGTTTTACTCTGTTTTGTCTGCCTGTACTTGAATTGTCAAAAGCTTTTTTTGCAGTTCCACAGATGCTTAGTATGCTAGTGTATGCTAGCTGCCATTTCACCTTTGAATTTGATTTAGTTGGTCTGCCTACTTTTCTTGTACCTATGACATCAGCAATAGTGTCATTTTCTTCATCATTCCTAATTTTAAGCAGAGACCTTCTGTTCGGTGCGGCATTCTTTACCAGATGGTTTATTGTGGATGCCCATGCCACTGGGGTACTCATTTCCTGTACAAAATTATAATCTGGTATATTTGCTATACATCATACCAGTAACATTTCTTGTTTATTGTAAAAATTAAATTGACAGGTAATTTATTTACATTCATTAGAATAATAGCATGATGATGGGGATTTTTTTTCAAATGCGCAAGAAGAGAAAGTTATAAAACCAAATATTTTTATACCCCCGACAAACGAAGTTTTGAGGGGGTATATTGGAGTCACCCTGTGGTCAGTCTGTCGGTCTGTCGGTTGGTCTGTCCGTTGCAATTTTCCTTGTCCGGAGCATCACTTGAAAAGTACCAGATGGAATTTCGTCAAACGTCATACAATGGTAGAATATAATGAGAGGAAGTGCAGTGTACAAGAAACATAACTCTATTCTTGCTAATTACAGAGTTATTGCCCTTTGATATTTTTTCTTGTCCGGAGCATAACTTGAAAAGTACCGGATGGAATTTCATCAAGCTTCATACAATGGTAGAATATAATGAGAGGAAGTGCAGTGTACAGGAAACATAACTCTATTCTTGCTAATTACAGAGTTATTGCCCTTTGATATATTTCCCTTGTCCGGAGCATTTCTTTAAAGTACTGGATGGAATTTCATCAAACTTCATACAATGGTAGAATATAATGACAGGAAGTGCAATGTACAAGAAACATAACTCTATTTTTGCTAATTACAGAGTTATTGCCCTTTGATATATTTCCCTTGTCTGGAGCATTACTTTTAAAGTACTGGATGGAATTTCATCAAACTTCATACAATGGTAGAATATTATCAGAGGAAGTGCAGTGTACAAGAAACATAACTCTATTCTTGCTAATTACAGAGTTATTGCCCTTTGATAAAAAATTTGTTTCTTGTCAAACTGTTTCTTGTCAAACTTTTGTCCTTGTTTCTTACTCGATATTACGGCTTTCGTCTTTTGGTACAACAACCTACACATCGTAAAGGCGGTATTCTGGATCTCCTGTTTGTAAATAGTGATTTAGTCGACAGTGTTTTAGACATTATCCCGACGTACAACAGTGACCATTTCATAGTGTCATTGGCAGTTCCACTCAGAACTATGTTATAAAGTGCACTTAACCCACAAGTGCACCGTAGTAACTGTTCCATACTAATAATAGAGTTCAAGTGTCAAAACTGTAATGAACATATGCTATTTGTTAACAAACAATGCATAAATGTTCAAAACTTTCAATTGCTCCAAAATCATAGCAGTGTCATTTGTAATGAACTGTATACAAAGACTTTGCCAAATGTTTATAAACTGTCTTCTTCATAAAAAGCCATCAGTGATAACAGTTTAATAAAGTTCATGAAAGAACCAAGTTGATGAATACATGGAGTTCGAGCAAAGCAGGTTCGATATTGTATTCCTTGTGCTCTTGTTTGTTTCTTATCCATAAAATTGTTGTCCCTCAACATAACTCGAAAAAGTATAACATTTATTGATTGCCATGAAAGCTTGTACACTGCACAATAATTAAAAAGACCGTTTTTAATTTTAACAAAACCATAAAAAAATTAACAATACAAAAAACTCAATCCATAGCATTCTCTTTTATTATGTTTTTTTTTTGTCTGGAGCATAACTTTAAAACTATTGGATATAATTTAATAAAACTTCATACAATGGTAAACCATTTTCTGTCATTGCGGCGTTCGGGGGTATTCATCACCTTCAGTGATAGCTTTAGTTTCATTTGGTAAATAGATAAATCAGATTAAATAATAACTACTATCATTATTATTAAAAACAGATAAAAAAAGCTTAATAATAATAAATAATTTTTATTTTTACTACTAAATTGGTATAATTACCATTATTAACCACTGTTTGTTATTATTATTAATTACAATTATTTATGAATATTTAGTTGTTGTTTTTATTATAATTATAATAGAAATAATTTATTATAAGTATTAAAAGTAGTAATTAATTATTATCATAAATAATCTGTTTTGTCTGTTTAGTAAACTTATGTATGTTTTTTTACTTATTTCAGTTTGAAGAGTTCACAGAGCAGCCAGGTCCCAACCTCCCAGACTGGTTTGATCCAGCCACTGCTACACCACTGGACTACTTTAACCTGATGTTTCCACCAGTGCTGCTGACATCAATCGTTGCTTTCACCAAGTTGTATGCTGCATGGACGATGGCCCAGTCAGGTGCCCAAGCCAGTGAGATGTTGTATGACAAGGCATCAATTTATATAGAAGGGAAATAGCGCACCAAGGATTAGGACGGGTAAATTATTTGAAAAGTGTAGTCATTATATAAGATATTTAGTCGTTGATTTTCATGTTTCTTTTTATATATTTGGAGTTGGGGGAGGTTAATGTATTGCACTAGAAAAAAAAAAGATATACCTTTTAGTGGGTTTAAAGTTGCACCAAAAAAGGCAAAATAACCAAGTGAATACTTTTAATTTAAGACCATTATGTCTATAAGAAACATAAAAAATAACATAACTTTTAATACTTTTATGTACATGTACTTACAATAAAACTAGTCGTGATATTTATATTAAATGTCTGTGGCTCAAACAAGTAGATGAGTGTGTCGAGTACTGGTAAACGTTCCAGCATCCTAGGAAAGAATGGTTAAGTTAAATGATTGTCTGTTTGCCCTTGATGACATAAATAAATCTAAATATTCAAGCAGGGCGGTAATATAACAGAGTAAATTTAGCATCATTTGGTGCCATCGAGGGCCAACAGACGGTCAGTTAATCGGACCACTCATTTCCCCAGTATTGGGCACTCGTACAAGAAGTTTTTGGTTTGATCTCTTGCTTGAGTTAATGCCTCTCAAAAAACAAAAATCAGTATGCAGGAAGCGATCTCTAGAGCAGTCCATTTACGCTTCGAGCTTTCTTTGCAATCCAATCGAAATAGATAGGTAACTAAACTTAAGACCATCCTTAAATATTAAATTGTTTGCTATGCTCCTACCTATTCACTCAAAATTGCAGTAACTCAAACTTTTTTATTGACTTTCAAAGCATTTAATTTTTTTTTTCATGATTTATGTCAATTTCTCTTTAAAATGACTACCGTATGCAAAGTCAAAATTTGGCAACAAAAAAAAAGTTAGCTACCTACCTACCCACATGAAAAATACTGGGTCAGAGCACAGCAAACAAATATTTTTTTAAGGATGGCCTAAGTATTTGGTGAATTAAGCATGAAAACTAATATATCGAAGTGTTGAATAGAAAAAAATTGTAATTCATATTTTTTCTATCTCTTCAATGGTGACAGTAGAATATCATGTACTAGAGACACTTTAGGACTCACACCACTATTATCTCCCTTGAGTACTCCGGACCTGCAGATGAAAGAGGTAGAAATAAAAAGTTTTCTTTCTCTTCTTTTTTCAGGGTTTTATACTTCAGTGATTTATTTTTTCCCCTAGCATGAGTTAAATGGTGATTATATTAGAAATCACAACTGAAAATTTGATGCTGCTACCAGTTTTCTGGACAATTCTGTGTCATTTCAGAATTGTTGGTTGGAACTGCATCGTTGGCGAATAGTTGATATTTATACTCTGGAAATTAATAGGTCTCACAAAAACATTGAATTAAAAAAACAAAAAAACCTGGTTAGTTATGCTTTGTTCCTTTATAATTACATATCTTGAACAAGTAAAGAATTTGAGCCCAGACACATGCTGCAGATTTTGTTTTTTCACTGTGTTTAGGACGTAAATGTTACAATGGAGCCCTATGGGAAATGTAATAGTGGTGTGAGACGTAAAATTGTTTTCTACTGTTGAACTTGATGCTTTGTTTTTTATAAAAGGTAGCAAATATTCATCATATTTCTGTCTGCAGGTGGCAAGATTGGAACCTGTCAATGAAGCTGCCATGTTAAGGTGACCATGGATGTGACAGCTTTAATATGCATGGTGATACAATGAAATAGTCAGTCCGATTGACTAAGACTAGAAGGCTGTCAACTAGCAACTGAACTTCATGACAAGGTATTAAGATGTTTTAATTTCTAGATATTTAACTATTCCATATATCAAGTTAGAGTACTAACAGTTTCAGTTTTGCATGGTGACGCCATTTCTTATGCAGTTGATTTATTACATACTGCAGTCGATTCTTAAAAATAAATTCTGCTCACTCAGCAACCCAAACTTTTTTTATTGCCTTTCAAAGCATTCATTTTTTTCCCATGACTTCCATCATTTTTGTTTAAAATGACTATGCAAAATCAAAATCTGGATAGAAAAATTACCTACCTACCTATCCACATTAAAATTACTGGGTCTGAGCCCAACAAACATTAAACATTTTTTTAAGGATTGCTGGAATTTGTCCAAAGAAAATGTGTTCTTTCTGCACCATTCTGGCATTTTTGTCTTGAATGTTTAAATGTAAAGGTCTCCTGATTGTTAATGATAACAAACTGGCCAATCAATCATAACGTCGAAGTTGAAGCGAGTCAGTCATTGGAAACACCTGTAAATATATATTACTTAGGCCATTGTAAATTGATTGCTAGATTATCGTCCAAATTTTTCTTAAAAACCGGGAGGGTGGGAGGATTTTATTTTTTATTTTTAATTTTTTTTTATATATTTTTTTATTTTTTTATTATGATTTTTTTATTAAAATAAAAATGGTCAGGGCGGCATGAAAATTTGAGGGCGGTAGGGGATGATAATCTAGCAATTAATTTAATATGGCTTTACACATTCAAATTATTTCAGCAAATTTGAGTTGACCAACTATTGTAAAACAACAAACTATTGTCATTAGTCATGTGCACCATGCATCATTGTTTTTATCTTAAATACCCAGTAATGTGGAGGGTATCAACTTCTTATGCATAGTGTTTTGATCAAGTATATTTTAATACAAAAAAATCAAACTTTTATAGTTACATAATAAATTATGATTGTACCATAGAAAAGGTTCAGTTCAGTTCATGTTAAAAATGCTCTAGAAGTACAGAGAAGTAATTTTAAATGTGACTAGTTTGTTATTTACATTGATAGGTTTTGGTAGTGGAATTAACTACTGACGGGGAACTGGCTTTGATTGCTTTATTATCAACTAGTTTCAGCCTTTACCGGGTCTCCTTCAGGATACATACAGTTAGATTTATTACACTGAAGTACAGAAATTTATGGTTTGTCATCACGTGATATTATGTCTATAAATACAGTAGAACTTCGATAGCTCCAACTCAGTTGACTGACACCACCGATCACTCGAACAACTAACCAGGTCCCTGCCAGATTCCTTTTTAATTATACCCCCGACAAACGAAGTTTTGAGGGGGTATACTGGAGTCACCCTGAGGTCGGTCTGTCGGTCTGTCGGTCTGTCGGTCGGTCTGTCCGCAATTTTCCTTGTCCGGAGCATAACTTGAAAAGTACTGGATGGAATTTCATCAAACGTCATACAATGGTAGAATATAATGAGAGGAAGTGCAGTGTACAAGAAACATAACTCTATTCTTGCTAATTACAGAGTTATTGCCCTTTGATATTTTTTCTTGTCCGGAGCATAACTTGAAAAGTACCGGATGGAATTTCATCAAGCTTCATACAATGGTAAAATATAATGAGAGGAAGTGCAGTGTACAGGAAACATAACTCTATTCTTGCTAATTACAGAGTTATTGCCCTTTGATATATTTCCCTTTGATATTTTTTCTTGTCTGGAGCATAACTTGAAAAGTACTGGATGGAATTTCATCAAGCTTCATACAATGGTACAATATAATGAGAGGAAGTGCAGTGTACAGGAAACATAACTCTATTCTTGCTAATAACAGAGTTATTGCCCTTTGATATATTTCCCTTGTCCGGAGCATTTCTTTTAAAATACTGGATGGAATTTCATCAAACTTCATACAATGGTAGAATATAATGACAGGAAGTGCAGTGTACAAGAAACATAACTCTATTCTTGCTAATTACAGAGTTATTGCCCTTTGATATATTTCCCTTGTCCGGAGCATTACTTTTAAAGAACTGGATGGAATTTCATCAAACTTCATACAATGGTAAAATATAATGAGAGGAAGTGCAGTGTACAAGAAACATAACTCTATTATTGCTAATTACAGAGTTATTGCCCTTTGGTATTTTTTCTTGTCCGGAGCATAACTTGAAAAGTACTGGATGGAATTTCATCAAACTTCATACAATGGTAGAATATAATGAAAGGAAGTGCAGTGTACAAGAAACATAATTCTATTCTTGCTAATTACAGAGTTATTGCTCTTTGATATATTTCCCTTGTCCGGAGCATTACTTTTAAAGTACTGGATGGAATTTCATCAAACTTCATACAATGGTACAATATAATGACAGGAAGTGCAGTGTACAGTAAACATAACTCTATTCTTGCTAATTACAGAGTTATTGCCCTTTGATATATTTCCCTTGTCCGGAGCATTACTTTTAAAGTACTGGATGGATTTCATCAAACTTCATACAATGGTAGAGTATAATGACAGGAAGTGCAGTGTACAAGAAACATAACTCTATTCTTGCTAATTACAGAGTTATTGCCCTTTTATATTTCCCTTGTCGGGTGCAGTACTTTTAAAGTACTTTTAAAGCCATCAGTGATAACAGTTTAATAAAGTTCATGAAAGAACCAAGTTGATGAATACATGGAGTTCGAGCAAAGCAGGTTCCATATTGTATTCCTAGTGCTCTTGTTTGTTTCTTATCCATAAAATTGTTGTCCCTCAACATAACTCAAAAAAGTATAACATTTATTGATTGCCATGAAAGCTTGTACACTGCACAATAATTAAAAAGACCATTTTTAATTTTAACAAAACCATAAAAAAATTAACAATACAAACAACTCAATCCATAACATTCTCTTTTATTAAGAATTTCTTTTGTCTGGAGCATTACTTTAAAACTATTGGATATAATTTAATAAAACTTCATACAATGGTTAACCATTTTCTGTCATGGCGGCGTTCGGGGGTATTCATCACTACAGTGATAGGTCTAGTTTCTATTGTTCTACCACTGATAGGTGGAACAGTCAAACTAGAAATTAGGTCCCGCCAACACACTTACCTGTGTTTTTCGCACTTTTCACTCGGAACAGCTTATCAAATATAAAGAAAATCAGAGAAGTTTGCCATGTTTGTTCACGCATTCAAAATTTATACACGTCATTATTTTCCCACTGTCTTAAAGTGTGAGAAGATTGTTATAATAATTTGGCAAGTGTCTTTATAATTGATTACACGTTTGCTTTAATTGTATACCGCATGTTGCATTAATTTAATTAATTTGATTCTTAATTTGATGTTTATTTGTAATTTAAGATGAAATCAAAATAAAACCAATTGATATTGCAAACATTGAAAAGTAGAGTGCCACATACAATTTTACCCTATAAATCTTAGACATGGGAAGTTCAGTCACATTGCACAATGTCAATGGAACATAGTGACAGACCCAGTAACCGGGGGATAACAAAGTCAGCCTCTTTGACGATTGCCGAGCAACTTGGTGAAGGACCTGGTACATCTAGAGTGTGATTATCATGACATATACATTCTCATGCACACCGAAAGCTAAATATAGCTCTTTATACATGAGTATATAAAATTATGATGATAAAAGGTAAATTAAGTAATTATAGTGTAATACAATTAATTATATTTGGAAACTATCTTTTCTGGTATATTGGATTTTCTACATAAACAAGAAATACACATCATTTATATCATATATTGCACCTGTTCAAAGCGTACAGATGGAATTCAATAACATGCTCACAAACGTACTTGTACACCATGTGCATGTACGATGATTGTTGTACCAGGCTTGACTCTAACTACTTCTGACTATTTTATCCAGTCCCACCGACTTGGAGCAATCGAAGTTTTACTGTAGATTTTTACTATTAAAATTACATTGTGAACATATAGAATATTTTGTTTTTTAGTTTGAATATATAGATATTACCAGTACATTTTATTCTATTTCTCCACTAAGGAAAAATTTTTTTTTTTGAAAAAATATTGAATTATTTTATTGTTTGTCAGTTGTTTTTTTTTTTAAAAAAACATTTAAGACGAACTAACATACTTTTAATAGCAGCCCAAAACGTAAGCTTAGTAAAAAGGCATCTTGGTTTAATGATGAATATAAAAATCTTAAAACTTTATTCTATAACAATAAGAGACTTTATAAAATGGATCCTACAGAAGACAATAGGTTTCGTTTACTAACTAGTAGAAATGATTTTGCGAAAGCAAAGAGAAAAGCAAAATATGTTTATAATGAAAAAGAAAAAAACAAATTTGTCAAAATTAAGTGAAAGCAATACACATAAATTTTGGAAATATATTAAAAAATATCAAACGAAAAAAGGTAAAAATGATTCTGATATTTATTAATTTGAATGAATTTTTCGAGCTTTTTAAAAATCTCTCAAATACAGCTCATAGCCAGTTTAACCCAGATGATGATATAAATATAGATAGAGAATCTTTGGATATAGCTGAACTGGATTGTTCTTTTACTATTGCTGAAATAAAAAATACTATTTCATCAATGAAACGCCATAAAAGTTGCGATTTGTGACTTTTTTATCGATTCAAAAGACTTTATTTCACCGTATCTTGTTCAGATATTTAATAATATATACGACACTGGAAATATCTGGACTGTTGGGGAAAAGGTGTAATTATTCCTATACATAAAAAGGGTGATTTATCTAATCTGTCCAATTATCGTGGCATTACTTTAACAAATATAATGTCAAAAATATTCTCTCTCACCCTGCGTAATAGAATAAATAAATGGTGGGAGACGGAACATACTTTTAATGAGGTACAATTCGGCTTTCGCGATAATCATAGTACTAAAGATTGTATATTTCTTTTACATTCAATAATTCAAAAGGTTTTGATAAAAAATTCAAAATTATATTGTATTTTCATGGATTATATGAAGGCATTTGATACCGTTATTCACGATGCCCTTTGGATTAAGCTAGTCCAATCTGGTATAAGTTGTAAGATGGTTAACATAATTAAAGCAATTTATGGCAACGTTAAATCATGTGTTAAGTTAAATGATTTGTCGTTCTCAAATTTCTTTGATGTATCGCTAGGTTTAAAACAAGGGGAACCACTCTCTCCGCTTCTGTTTATTCTTTTTGTTAATGATATAAGCACTACTTTTGATCTTAATGAATTAACTGACAAAGATGTAGAACAGTTATCTTTATATATGTTACTTTTTGCTGATGACATAGCATTGTTTACAACAAATCCACTGAGTTTACAAAAACAAATTGATAATTTATTTCAATATTCAACCAAATGTGGATTAAAAATAAATGTAGATAAAACAAAAATTTGTATCTTTGAAAAAAGAAAACAACAACATAACCATGAATGGTTTATAAATAATGAAAAAATAGAAATTGTTGATAATTTCTGCTACTTGGGTATTTAATTCCATTATACTGGAAATATGTCACATGCTGTAAAGGTATTATCAGATGATCAAGCACTCAGAGCATATAACAGTTTACTTTCAGTATTCACTAGAGTTAAATTAGATATCAAAACTAAATTATCTTTATTTGATTCTATGGTTGTGCCAATTTTATTATACGGATCGGAAGTTTGGGGTATTTATGAAAATAAGGAATTACATATTAAGTTTTGCAAACGCATCTTAGGTGTTAAACCACATACTCCTAACGTAGCTGTATTAGGTGAACTAGGGAGATTTCCTTTGTCTGCTATCTGTAAACAACGTGCTATAAGCTATTGGACAAAAGTTATGAAAAAAAACCAATTCTATTCAATTTAAAGTTTTTAATGAACAAAGTACTTTACAAAATAACAGCTGTTGGGCTGGTAGTATGCACATGCTTTTAAATCGACTGGGTTTTGGAGATATTTGGTTGAATTTCAATTCAAACGCAAATTATTTCTCCATGTTAAAGCAAAGGATTTGTGATCAGTATTTACAAAAGTGGAAAACATCTCTTCAAAATATGCCCAAATTAGACCATTTAAGAAAACTTAAAACATGTTTTGAATATGAATTTTACTTGGATTTTATTCCAAATGAAACAAACCTTAAAAATTTAACAAGATTTCGACTGAGTGCACATAATTTAGAAATTGAAACTGGGAGATATACAAATGTACAAAGGGAAAATCGTTTTTGTTGAGTATGTAGTGGGGGGGTTGGTTGAATCGGAGTATCATTTTCTATTATGTTGTCCTACATATAGAACAAATAGAAATAAATATATTAAACATAGTGCTTTTCCAAATATTAATAGTTTTAAAAACATTATGTCATCAAGGAATAAAAAAAGTATTTGTAATCTGGCAAAATTTATAACCGAAGCTCAAAAGCTAAGGCAAGAAACTTTAAACAATTTGATTGATTATTGATATGATTATAAATGATTCTGTAATTATAGATGTATAAATACCATGACTGCTTCAGTTTGAGTATGTGATATGTATGTATTTGTTTGTATTTCATATAATTTTATGTCTATGCCATATTTAAATTAATTTGAATGTGTAAATGGCCATAGGCAATGTTTTGCTGATATGCCAATAAACTTGTATTGTATTGTACTATTGCTTGATGCTCCATTCATACTTTTTAGCAACTGAGGAACACTGTGATTACACTAAGGACTTGCATGTTATTCACTCTTAATTACAATGTGCACTGTACCATATCCTATACTTAGCCCGCAGTCTAGTTCATGAATTGTATTATGGCAATCCTTATTGAGGCACCTTTTACCATGTTGATGTGATGTTGACGTGATTTTGACACAGGATGACCACAGGTTATCATCCATTATTGTTTCTCATTCCTCACTGTACTGTTTGTGCCATGTATAGACTTAAAAACACATACAGATAACTTTCTCGGAGCTTTACTTAGCATATACATTGTCTGGATCAGTGTTTTGCTAATATTAACACCAAACTGTATTTCCGCTCGTTGTTTCACCGTTTCCTCAGATGGAATTTTGTTTATGAACAAGTTTGCCTTTTTTGGTAAATTTGTTTAAACTCCTAACACTTGCGTGCCATACTATTACTGGAATGACCTATGCAGACATTGATGATCTGTCCTCATTAATATATGATTTACTGCGAGTTTTACTGGGAAATCATTGTTATTTTTCACATATTTATCTATCAAATTGTTCAACATTTTGAGCTGCGTCACTTAACATTTAACATGTATGCATGTTGCTATGGAGACCATAATATTATTATTTACATAAGAAATGCACTAAAATACTCTACATCGATGACAAATACACCATTACTTAAGCTTTGCAAAATATAGCGATGTATTTGCATGAATATGGATTTTATTATTTAATTTGTCCACAAACTTCTGGATGACCTCTAATACACTTAACTGGTTCTGTCTGGTTCAATTGTGATCAGGTTAAAACAATGACACAAGGGACTTGTATTTTAACAGTATTTTTCTCACACTACAGGTTATATAGTTAATAAACTAATTGATTTTACATGGATTATGAAATAAATTATTACAACTTACACATCATGTTAAAAATCTTTCTGGGTAAATAAGCGTAATATTGTGGATAAAGTGTCTAGCTCAGATTAAATAGGAGTAGAAACACTGTCAGTCTTTACCTGAGCCTTACCCGTGATGATTAAGTGTCTAGCTCAGATTGATTGTAAGTAAAACCACCGTCAATCCTTACCTGAGCCCTACCCATGATGGTAAAGAGTCTAGTTCAGATTAAATATGAGTAGAACCACCGTCAATCCTTACCTGAGCCTTACCCATGATGGTAAAGAGTCTAGTTCAGATTAAATATGAGTAGAACCACCGTCAGTCATTACCTGAGAGTTACACATGATGGTAAAGTGTCTAGTTCAGATTAAATATGAGTAGAACCACCGTCAGTCCTTACCTGAGCCTTACCCATGATGGTAAAGTGTCTAGCTCAATTTTATTTGAGTAGAACCACCATCAGTCATTACCTGAGAGTTACACATGATGGTAAAGTATCTAGTTCAGATTAAATATGAGTAGAACCACCGTCAGTCATTACCTGAGAGTTACACATGATGGTAAAGTGTCTAGTTCAGATTAAATATGAGTAGAACCACCGTCAGTCATTACCTGAGAGTTACACATGATGGTAAAGTGTCTAGTTCAGATTAAATATGAGTAGAACCACCGTCAGTCCTTACCTGAGCCTTACCCATGATGATAAAGTGTCTAGCTCAGATTAGATATGAGTAGAACCACCATTTATCCTTATCTGAGCCTTACCCATGATGGTTAAGTGTCTAGCTCAGATTAAATATGAGTAGAACCGCCGTCAATCCTTACCTGGGCCTTACACATGATGGTAAAGTGTGTAGCTCAGAATAAATATGAGTAGAACCACCGTCAATCCTTACCTGGGCCTTACACATGATGGTAAAGTGTCTAGTTCAGATTAAATATGAGTAGAACCACCGTCAGTCCTTACCTGAGCCTTACCCATGATGATAAAGTGTCTAGCTCAGATTTAGTATGAGTAAAACCACCTTCAATCCTTACCTGGGCCTTACCCATGATGATAAAGTGTCTAGTTCAGATTAAATATGAGTAGAACCATCGTCAATCCTTACCTGATCCTTAACCATGATGATGATACAGTGTCTAGCTCAGATTAAATATTAGTAGAACCACCGTCAATCCTTACCTGAGCCTTACCCATGATGATAAAGTGTCTAGCTCAGATTAAATATGAGTAGAACCACCGTCATTCCATACCTGAGACTTACCCATGACGATAAAGTGTCTAGCTCAGATTAATTATGAGTAGAACCACCGTCAATCCTTACCTGGGCCTTACACATGACGGTAAAGTGTCTAAATCAGATTAAATATGAGTAGAACCTCCGTCAATCCTTACCTGGGCCTTACACATGACAGTCAAGTGTCTAGTTCAGATTAAATATGAGTAGAACCACCGTCAGTCCTTACCTGAGCCTTACCCATGATGATAAAGTGTCTAGCTCAGATTAAATATGAGTAGAAACACCGTCAATCCACCTGAGCCTTACCCATGATGATAAAGTGTCTAGCTCAGATTGAATATGAGTAGAACCACCGTCAGTCCTTACCTGAACCTTACCCATGATGATAAAGTGTCTAGCTCAGATTAAATATGAGTAGAACCACCATAAATTGCTACCTGGGCCTTACCCATGATGGTAAAGTGTCTAGTTCAGATTAAATATGAGTAGAACCACCGTCAATCCTTATCTGGGCCTAACCCATGATGATAAAGTGTCTAGCTCAGATTAAATATGAGTAGAACCACCGTCAATCCTTACCTGAGCCTTACCCATGATGATAAAGTGCCTTGTTTAGAATAAATATGAGCAGAACCACCGTCAGTCCTTACCTGGGACTTACACATTATGATAAAGTGTCTAGCTCAGATGAAATATGAGTAGAACCACCGTCAATCCTTATCTGAGACTTACACATGATGATAAAGTGTCTCGTTCAGATTAAATATGAGTACAAACACTATCAGCCCTTACCTGAGACTTACCCATGACGATAAAGTGTCTAACTCAGATTAAATATGAGTAGAACCACGGTCAATCCTTACCTGAGCTTTACCCATGATGATTAAGTGTCTAGCTCAGATTAAATATGAGTAAAACCACCGCCAATCCTTAACTTGAGTCTTACCCATGACGATAAAGTGTCTAGCTAAGATTAAATATGAGAATAACCACAGTCAATCCTTACCTGAGCCTTACCTATGACGATAAAGTGTCTAGCTCAGATTAAATATAAGTAGAACCACCGTCAGTCCTTACCTGAGCCTTACCCATGATGATTAAGTGTCTAGTTCGGATTAAATATGAGTAGAACCACCGTCAATCCTTAACCTGAGCCTTACCCATGAGGATAAAGTGTCTAGTTTGTATTAAATATGAGTAGAACCACTGTCAATCCTTACCTGAGCCTTACCCATGATGATAAAGTGTCTAGTTTGGATAAAATATGAGTAGAACCACTGTCAATCCTAACTGAGCCTTACCCATGATGATAAAGTGTCTAGTTTGGATAAAATATGAGTAGAACCACTTAAACCTTACCTGAGCCTTACCCATGACGATAAAGTTTCTAGCTCAGATTAAATTTGAGTAAAACCACCGTCAATCCTTACCTGGGCCTTACCCATGATGGTAAAGTGTCTAGCTCAGATTAAATATCAGTAGAACCACTGTCAATCCTAACTGAGCCTTATCCATGATGATAAAGTGTCTAGCTCAGATTAAATATGAGTAGAACCACCGTCAATCCTTACCTGAGCCTTACCCATGATGTTAAAGTGTCTAGCTCAGATTAAATATGAGTAGAACCACCGTCAATCCTTACCTGAGCCTTACCAATGATGGTAAAGTGTCTAGCTCAGATTAAATATCAGTAGAACCACTGTCAATCCTAACTGAGCCTTACCCATGATGATAAAGTGTCTAGCTCAGATTAAATATGAATAGAACCACCATCAATCCTTACCTGAGCCTTACCCATGATGATAAAGTGTCTAGCTCAGATTAAATATGAGTAGAACCACCGTCAATCCTTACCTGAGACTTACCCATGATGGTAAAGTGTCTAGCTCAGATTAAATATGAGTAGAACCACCGTCAATCCTTACATGAGCCTAACACATGATGATAATGTGTCTTGCTCAGATTAAATATGAGTAGAACCACCGTCAATCCATACCTGAGCCTTACACATGACGATAAAGTGTCTAGCTCAGATTAAATATAAGTAGAACCACCGTCAATCCTTACCTGGGCCTTACCCATAATGTTAATGTGTCTAGCTCAGATTAAATATGAGTAGAACCACCGTATATCTTTACCTGAGCCTTAACCATGATGATAAAGTGTCTAGCTCAGATTAAATATGAGTAGAACCACCGTCAATCCTTACATGAGCCTAACACATGATGATAATGTATCTAGCTCAGATTAAATATGAGTAGAACCACCGTCAATCCATACCTGAGCCTTACACATGACGATAAAGTGTCTAGCTCAGATTAAATATAAGTAGAACCACCGTCAATCCTTACCTGGGCCTTACCCATAATGTTAATGTGTTTAGCTCAGATTAAATATGAGTAGAACTTCCGTCAATCCTAACTGAGCCTTACCCATGATGATAAAGTGTCTAGCTCAGATTAAATATGAGTAGAACCACCGTCAATCCTTACCTGAAACTTAACCATGGCCAGGGGTTGTGAGTTTAAATCATCCCCGCCCAGCCTCATTGTCATTCTTCTATTATTGTTGATTTAAGCCGGGAAGTTAATAGTGTTTTGTGGTGATGGGTTTGCTCCAGTACTGGGAGTTGACCTTCTGGGATCCCTTAATGACATAAAAATGACACTAAATATTCTAACAAGCAATATACTGAAATTTGAGTGCTGTATTCCATGAAGTCTTGATTAAAATATAATGTTATACTGTATGATTTTTTATCAATTTGTAGAAATCAAGTAAATTACCTAATTTGTACCTGATCTTTTAACCCTTTACTCCATAGATACGCGTTTTCCTGCACCAATCACAGAACACCTTTGAAAACAGTGTTGGAATGAGCAATCTGAACACTTCCTGCACTGTTTTCCACTCTGTCAGTTAATATAAACATAATTCACCCATTGCTGATATGTGGTGAATTAATGCTTTCAGTATTAGAGGTGTCCAAAGGCGTCTATATGAAGTAATGGGTTAAATCTACTGATTACAATTGATCTGAGATCCCATGGCTGTATATCCAAAGTTTTCCTTCTATACTGTTCCTATTGTTTCAAATTTAGGGGGTAAATGGTCTTCTAATAAAGATTTTATTGTAGGCTTCTCTTTAACAATATGACATTTCTGCCTGAAACTCTTGATATAATAAGGCTGTAATAAATATATAAGACAAGGCTGTAGTAGTAAATATATAAGACAAGGCTGTAATAAATATATAAGATAAGGTTGTAGTAAATATAGAATATAAGGCTGAAGTAAATATAGAAGATAAGGCTATAGCAAATATAGAAGATAAGGCTGTAGTACATATAGAAGATAAGGCTGTAGTAAATATATAAGATAAGGCTGTAGTACATATAGAAGATAAGGCTGTAGTAAATATATAAGATAAGGCTGTAGTAAATATAGAAAATAAGGCTGTAGTAAATATATAAGATAAGGCTGTAGTACATATAGAAGATAAGGCTGTAGTAAATATATAAGATAAGGCTGTAGTACATTTAGAAGATAAGGTTGTAGTAAATATATAAGATAAGGCTGTAGTAAATATAGAAGGTAAGGATGTAGTAAATATAGAAAAAAAGGCTATAGTAAATAATAGAAGATAATTCTGTAGTACATATATAAGATAAGGCTGTAGTAAATATAGAAGAAAAGGCTGTAGTAAGTCTATATGATAAGGTTGTAGTGAATATAGAAGATAAGGCTGTAGTAAATATAGAAGATAAGGCTGTAGTAAATATAGAAGATAAGGCTGTAGTTAATAAAGAAGAAAAGACTGTAGTAAATATAGAAGATAAGGCTGTAGTTAATAAAGAAGAAAAGACTGTAGTAAATATAGAAGATAAGGCTGTAGTAAATATATAAGATAAGGCTGTAGTAAATATAGAAAATAAGGCTGTAGTAAATATATAAGATAAGGCTGTAGTACATATAGAAGATAAGGCTGTAGTAAATATATAAGATAAGGCTGTAGTACATTTAGAAGATAAGGTTGTAGTAAATATATAAGATAAGGCTGTAGGAAATATAGAAGGTAAGGATGTAGTAAATATAGAAAAAAAGGCTATAGTAAATAATAGAAGATAATTCTGTAGTACATATATAAGATAAGGCTGTAGTAAATATAGAAGAAAAGGCTGTAGTAAGTCTATATGATAAGGTTGTAGTGAATATAGAAGATAAGGCTGTAGTAAATATAGAAGATAAGGCTGTAGTTAATAAAGAAGAAAAGACTGTAGTAAATATAGAAGATAAGGCTGTAGTTAATAAAGAAGAAAAGACTGTAGTAAATATAGAAGATAAGGTTGTAGTAAATATAGAAGATAAGGCTTTAGTAAATATAGAAGATAAGGTTGTAGTAAATATAGAAGATAGGGCTGTAGTAAATATATAAGATAAGGCTGTAGTAAATGTAGAAGATAAGGCTGTAGTAAATATATCAGATATGGCTGTAGTAAATATATAAGATAACGATATAGTTAATATAGTAGATAAGGCTGTAGTAAATATATAAGATAGGGCTCTAGTTAATATAGAAGATAAGGCTGTAGTTAATATAGAAGATCAGACTGTAGTAAATATAGAAGATAAGGCTGTAATAAAAATATAAGATAAGGCTGTAGTAAATATAGAAAATAAGGTTGAAATAAATATAGAAGATAAGGCTGTAGTAAATATAGAACATAAGACTGTAGTAAATATAGAAGATAAGGCTGTAGTAAATATAGAAGATAAGGCTGTAGTAAATATATAAGATAAGGCTGTAGTAAATATATAAGATAGGGCTGTAGTAAATATAGAAGATAGGGCTGTAGTAAATATATAAGATATGGTTGTAGTAAATATATAAGATAAGGCTGTAGTAAATATAGAAAATAAGGTTGAAATAAATATAGAAGATAAGGCTGTAGTAAATATAGAACATAAGACTGTAGTAAATATAGAAGATAAGGCTGTAGTAAATATAGAAGATAAGGCTGTAGTAAATATATAAGATAAGGCTGTAGTAAATATATAAGATAGGGCTGTAGTAAATATAGAAGATAGGGCTGTAGTTAATATAGAAGATAAGGCTGTGAAGTGATGTACTTAAGTGAGACATTTTATCTGTACATGTATATATGCTTCATTCTGGTTCTACACAGGAAACCATTGTGAGTGATTTGTCTCAATGTCAAATAAGATAACATTTGACATTAATGCAATTTTGATTATTTCAGGCTGCATGTAGTGAATTGATGTCAATACACGAAGCCAGATATTACAACGTTGCCATGTCGACTAAATTGTTGCTGTCGGCGCTATGTCATGTTAGCTGGATAACATAATGGCTGCTTGGGGAAGCGCTGTGTTTTGGAAACTTGTTCTTTCTGACACTGGCTGAAATCACAATGGACAACACAGAATACGTCTATTTCCTGCTGTATGTGTATTTTCTGGTATGTTTTCATTCATTAACTAACTATTGTTTTGGCAGCTTGTTTCTGACAAAGGTTTATGCCTCAGCCAATCAAAGAATGGTGAAGTGTCCGTTAGAGGTCATATTGAATACAGGTCAATAACTTTTGAAATGATGTGTGTATTTTATCTTTGGTTAACTCAGATGGAACACTTCAACTTTGATGTAACAGCTAAAGTTATTTCTCAAAGTGCTGGTCGTGATTCAGGTTTATTAATTGCCAAATTCAAAAGTTCAGGTGCTATGCCATATGATGTATTTACAAAATTATTTGATTTGTTGGTTTGGTCAGTGGTATCGTATGGAGCAGCCATCCGGGGTTTTAAATCTTGCTCTTGTATTATTGCTTTACAAAATAGGGCCATGCGATTTTATTTTGGAACGGGGAAGTATACTCCCACTGCAGCTATATCTGGTGATATGGGGTGGTGATTCCATCTTTAGTTAAGCAATGGAAGCGTATATATATGTAGCCACTTGAGTCACAATGTCCATACTAATAACACAAGACCAAACATTTAAACATAAATAATGATGTCCGAAAATAGCAGGCAAACGTAGTGCATTTTAAGGGTTTCATTTTTAATTTGAATTCAAATTTATCGTCAAAAAACACAGCCAAGGGGTGGGGTTACTTTAGTATATAAGCTATAGTAAAAACTTAAAAAATCTTCTTGTCAGAAACTACTGGTTCGATTTTAAAATAATTTCACAGAAATGTTCCTTGGGTAACCCTCTACCAAGTTTGGTTTTTAGCTTTACCGGTCAAAGGACAGAAGTGCTTATGCGATGGCTCGTTGTCCATCGTCCATCGTCGGTCGTCTGTTAGCAGCACTTTCTCTGAAATCACTAGGCCAATTAAACTGAAACTTTACATGGAAGTTTCTATTGCATAAGAGACTATACAGAAGATTTTTTTTTTTCGATCTGAAATTCAAGATGGTCGCTGTTACTAAAATAAGTCCAATACTTAAAAAATCATATTTCTCATGAACGGCCAAACAGATTTTCAAAATGTTAATATAGTAATGATGACAGACTGTAGTTTTGTCAGATTTGTTCAAATGGTGTCCCTAGTGTTAAAAATGACCCTGCCCCGAGATTTCAATTAGGGGACACATGTCAATAATTTTATATATATTTTTTTTTTTTTAAATGGAAATGATTTTGCCTATATCTTCACAAAAGCATTGTTTGGTGAAGAAGGTTCAGATTTTTAAAAATGACTGGGTTCCTATGTCTTAAGGGGTCAGGAGGGGCCCCAAAAGGGTACACATTGGGAAGTACTTAATTTGATTTCTTAAGAACCGGTATGTCAGATTTGTACATATTTGATATAAATTAACCCTGTGTGTAGGGGTTTAATTGCAGATAAGAATTTAGGGGCTAAAATTTATAGGAGCCCTGTAAGGGGACTTAGAATTTTACATAGGGATACTATTGGAATACAGAAAATTCTCTTTTTTTTTCATTTATTCTGAAACCACTAGGCCAATTAAACTGAAATTTCACATGGATGTTTCAGTTGCATAGAAGACTATACAAAAGATTTTTTTTCTATCTTAAATTCAAGATGGCCACCATTACTAAATATAGTCCAAAACTTAAAAAATCTTCTTCTCATGAACGGTCCAACAGATTTTCAAAATGTTTATGTAGTAATGATGACCAACTATAGTTTTGTTAGATTTGTTCAAATGGTGTCCCTTGGGTTAAAAATAACCCCGCCCCGATGTTTCTATTGCATAGGCAAATTCCAAAACGTGCTATGGCCACTATGAGTCAGTAGAGCGTCCTCAGGCCCTCTTGGGCCTCTTGTTTTGCCTTAGGGTGTTTTGTAGTGATGACATAGTTTAGATCACTGCACAAAACTCTGTTTATAAAGCCGTATATCAGAGTGATAATTTTGGAAAATATAATATTATGACTGTGAAGTTATAGTGCACTAGACGATTAAAAAAAAATAGTGGAATATTTGAATACTTTACAAGATATTGGACTTTTTCTTCCTCTTCAAACAAAGGAATTATTTGCACCAGAACAAGTGGACATTATTTTATGCAAAAGTTTGACACTTTCCTTGGATTATAAGAACAGTTATATATTTTATAAGCCTGAACAATAATCTTGACAAAGGGAAACATGAACAAAGGAGATATTAAATCTGCCAAAACACAGGTTAAACAATCCACAGCCTCGGGCAAAGCTCCTAGTGCAAAACGACCAAATAGTGATTTGTCTCTTAACCCTTTACTCCATGGATACGCGTTTTCCCGCACCAATCACAGAAGGCCTTTGAAAACAGTGCAGGAAGAGTTCAGATTGCTTGTAACGTAATTGGTGGTTCGTGGTGAATTAATGCTTTCAATATTAGAGGTGTCCAAAGGCGTCTTTATGAAGTAAAGGGTTAACACCACCTCAGAAGAAATAACTATAATGAGTGCACAAATGGATGTATTGACCGGAAACATACAATCAATCAGGGAAGATCTCAAAAGCATCATGAGAAAAGAGAAATGGAAACTTTCATTCAACAAACTGTATTAAAAATAATATCAGAAGTGAATGAAAACATTGAAGTGACCATATTGTTAAAAATTGAGGAAAAAACAAAACATCTCCAAGATACGATCAAGACCTTAGCAGATGAGAATAAAAGTTTGAGACAAGACGTAGGCAAACTTGCAACAAGATTAGTTGAAAATGAAACAAAATCAAAAAATGCTCTCACTAAGAGTAATTATAACGAACAGTACTCGAGAAAAAACAATATTGAAATAATGGATATAAAAGAAAAACGTACTGAAAATGTGAAATACCTAATTACTCAGGTGTCTCAGTTGCTAAGGAAAAAAGATGTAACAACTGACCTCAGTAAAATCCTTGCCATCCACAGAATCACAGGCAAGGAGGGCCATCCCAAGCCGGTGCTGATGAAATTTACAAACAATACCGAGAAGAAGAATATCATGATACACAGGACTGCATTTAAAAACATGGGCAACCATATCATGGACGACGTCACAAGGCTCAATGCTGGACTAATCAAACGACTATCAGACCACCCCGCCATTACCCAGTCCTGGTATTTCAATGGATTCATCTATGGAAAGACATCAAATAAAAGACGATACAGATTTGATCTATTCGACAAAGTGGAGGACATTATTGCAAAGTAAAACACAAAATGACTAGTATGACTAGTCATCATAATACTTTTGGGAATTTTTCATTATTTCATGCTTTTTGTGTTCCGGTATATTAACTGTGGATTTACTTGAAATAAGCTTAATATTAAAGAAAAAACTTTGCTATCTAGAACAGTGACCATTAAATCAAAGGTATATAAATAATTGTGTGAAAGGTGTAGTTTTTTTGTTTATGGGTATTTTAGATCTTACTTATAATTACACAAATATACAGCTTTTAAACTAAATAAGTGTGCTTCAAACAGTTAATTGTGGGGTAATTAAATAAATCACTCAACCTTGCTGATAATGTCTGTGACTTACAGTAATATGGATTAAGGACAATGCTACTTATTATGGTGACATGTTTTTGAAACATTGTATGACAATATTGCTGGATACAATTATGGGATTATGAACTTTGGACTTTCATTTATTTATTCTTGAATATTCATAAGATTGGTGAGTGGGCAATTAATAGTAAACTTCATTAAATGTGCAATATGAAACATGGATAAGCCCATTTAAAAATATTGACTGCAGTATCTTTTAATTGTCTGTTTGTCTGTCCGTCCGTCCATCCTTCCGTCTGTCTGTCTGTCTGTCCGTCCGGGCGGACAAATGGGTATTTAAGTGTCTAGGGTTTAGGGTTAGTAATTTTTATGGACAGTTGAAAAGCTGTTGAAAATCATTACGTGGCTGTTCTAGACACTTAAAAAACAGCTCTTAGGTGGCTTTTTTTCTCTTACGTGGCTAAAATTTAGCCGTACAAGTAATATGATTGACACAAAGAAGCCACTTAAATACCCATTTGTGAGAACCTCTGTCCTTCCGTCCGTCCTTCTGTCTGTCCTTCCGTCCAGTATTTCGTTTCCGGCCTGTAACTTTGTAATGCATAGATGGATTTTGTTGAAACTTGCAACAAATGATCAACAGAACATGACGACGTGTCGCGAGTAAGACCCACACCCGTACCTCAAAGGTCAACTTCAGGTCACAATTTGAGTTTGTTTGACAACACTTTGACTTTATGTGAGATTTTGTTTCTAGCCTGTAACTTTGTCATGCATAAATGAATTTTAATGATACTTGCTACAAATGATCAACATAACATCATGACATGTTGGGGGGCATGTGACACTTAACAGTGACATTTCTTGTTAGAAATTCTATTAATGGAAATTAGGGGGAAATCAATTTAGTATTCATATTTTAAAAAGAAAGAACATAAAAGAATTGAAAAGGAATTAATAGGTGAAATTGAAAAAAAACAACAAGATCTATCACATAATAATATTGAACAATTAGAAACATTAAAAGATTCCTTAAGAAATATAAGAAAGCTAAAAAAGCAAGGTATATTAATTAGAACACATGCTCAAATAATAGAAGATGATGAAAAACCATCCTCTGCCATTGAAAGGCTTCTAACATATGAACAGGCTGTTTCGCTTAAATCTATGGCAAATAATCGCAGTCCCAGTACCGACGGATTTAGTGCAGACTTCTTTAAAGTCCTTTGCAGACAAATTGGTTACTTTGTCATAAGATCATTAAATTATGGTTTTAAAAATAAAGAATTATCAATTACTCAAAAACAGGAAATAATAACATGCATCCCAAAAGAAAACAAATCTAGATATCAAATGAAAAACTGTAGACCAATTTCTTTACTAAATTCCATATATAAAATAGCATCAGGAGCAATAGCTAACAGAATGAAAACAACATTAAATAAACTAATTCATAAAGATCAAACAGGTTCATGGCGGGCAGAAATGTAGGGGAAAATACAAGGATTTTATATGATGTAATGCATTATGCAGAGGAAAACAATCTACCAGGCTTACTTTTATTAATTGACTTAGAAAAAGCCTTTGACTCACTCTCTTGGAAATTTATAATGAAGTTATGAAACTTTTTGGTTTTGGTAATTCTATTATATTATGGGTTGAAGTCCTATATAAAAATGCTTCGTTATCAGTCACTCAAAATGGCAATATTTCATCTTTTTTTAACATAGGAAGAGGTTCTCGTCAAGGCAACCCTTTATCTCCCAATATTTTTAGCTCACCTGAGCTTTTTGTGATTGCCTGTGATTGCCTGGTGTCCGTCGTCTGTCGTCTGTCTTCCGCCTTCTGTCGTCCGTCGTTAACTTTTAGCTTCTAACAACTTCTCCTCTGAAACCACTTGGCCAATTTTGATATAACTTCACAGAAATGTTCCTTGGGTGACCCTCTACCAAGTTTGTTCAAGCCAGCTTGATTCATCAAAAAACATGGCTGCCAGGGGGCGGGTCAAGTTTAATTAGTAAAAACTTAAAAAATCTTCTTGTCAGAAACTACTGGCTCGATTTTAAAATAATTCCACAGAAATGTTCCTTGGGTGACCCTCTACCAAGTTTGTTCAAGCCATGTTGATTCGTCAAAAAACATGGCGGCCAGGGGGTGGGGTTTGTTTTCTATATAAGCTATAGTAAAAACTGTAAAAATCTTCTTGTCAGAAACTAATGGCTCGATTTTAAAATAATTTCACAGAAATGTTCCTTGGGTGACTGTCTATTAAGTTTGTTTAAGCCACCTTGATTGGTAAAAAACATGGCCGCCAGGGGGCGGGGCAAGTTTGATTAGTAAAAACTTAAAAAATCTTCTTGTCAGAAACTACTGGCTAGATTTTAAAATATTTTCACAGAAATGTTCCTTGGGTGACCCTCTACCAAGTTTGTTCAAGCCATCTTGAATGGTCAAAAAACATGGCGGCCAAGGGGTGGGGTTTGTTTACTATATAAGCTTTGGTAAAAACTTAAAAAATCTTCTTGTCAGAAACTACTGGCTCAATTTTAAAATAATTTCTCAGAAATGTTCCTTGGGTGACCAAGTTTGTTTAAGTCATGTTGATTCGTAAGAAAACATGGTGGCCAGGGGGTGGGGTTAGTTTACTATATAAGCTATAATAAAAACTTAAAAAATCTTCTTGTCAGAAACTACTGGCTCAATTTTAAAATAATTTCACAGAAATGTTCCTTGGGTGACCCTCTACCAAGTTTGTTTAAGCCACCTTGATTGGTAAAAAACATGGCCGCCAGGGGGTGGGGTTAGTTTACTATATAAGCTATAGTAAAAACTTAAAAAATCTTCTTGTCAGAAACTACTGGCTCAATTTTAAAATAATTCCACAGAAATGTTCTTTGGAGGATTCTTCACCAAGTTTCTCAAACCGTAGTGATTTGTCAAAAAACATGGCCACCAGGGAGTGTGGTAAGTTTACTAAATAAGCTATAGTAAAAACTTAAAAAATCTTCTTGTTAGAAACTATTGGCTCTATTTTAAAATAATTTCACAGAAATGATCTTTGGGTGACCCTCTACCAACTATGTTCAAGCCATCTTGATTTGTCAAAAAACATGGCCGCTAGGGGGTGGCTCAAGTATAATTAGTTAAAAACTTAAAAAATCTTCTCGTCAGAAACTACTGGCTCAATTTTAAAATAATTCCACTGAAATGTTCCTTGGAAAAAAATCTTCTTGTCAGAAACCACCTGATCAATTTTAACAAAATTTCGCAGAAATGTTCCTTGGGTGACCCTTTACCAAGTTTGTTCAAGCCGTTGTGATTTTTTAAAAAACATGACCTCACAGTGAGGTGCTAGTTTACTATATAGGCAGCTATAGTAAAAACTTCAAAAGCCTTTTTGTCAGAATCTATTGACCTGATTTCGATGTTATTTCACTGACATTTACCATGGGTGAACCTCTACGCATCTGTTACATCTTCAAAACAAATCAAAATTCTAACTACTTGCCCATTTCGTTTTTCTGGAATTTTGAGTGTTCATGTATTATATAATCTACTTAAGTTGGGTGACTCAAGGTCAGTCAGGTGAGCGATATAGGGCCATCTTGTTCTCTGCTAGCTATTAAAATAAGAAAAAATAAAAAGGAATTAAAATTAACAATAGTGAATTTAAGATTTCTCAATATGCAGATGACACATCCACAATTCTTGATGGATCCGAATCATCTCTAAACGAAACACTGAATGAGCTCACACATTTTGCAAATATCTCGGGGTTATTCGTTAATTTTTATAAAACACAGATTGTATGGATTGGAGTTAAGAAATACAGTGGTCGGACAATCAAAACAAAATGAAAACTAAATTGGGGAAAAAATGAGTTTTAAACTATTAGGAATAAATTTTCATGTTGATCTAGATAAAATGAGTAATATTAATTATAAAGAAAAAATAAATATTATAAAATCTAAAATTAAACAATGGTCAAGAAGATATCTGACTCCATTTGGGAAAATCACTGTTATAAAAAGTTTGCAACTGCCTATTTTGAATCATATATTTGTAGCATTTCCAAATCCTAATGAAAATGTAATCAAAGAAATAAATTAAATTGTACAATTTCATATGGGGTGGGACAGCCAAAATAAAACAAAAAGTTATCACCAAACAATACATTGAAGGGGGATTAAAAATGATAAACATTGAAGCATTTATTTTAGCACTTAAGGCAACATGGATTAGGAGACTACTACGTATGGGGGGAACCTGGAGTGGAATAATAGAACATGAAAGTAGTTTATCAAATCTTAGCAATTTTGGAAATGCTTACACAGCAAAAAAGATAAACAAAATTAGCAATACATTCTGGAGAGATGTTCTTAAATCACACAATAGCATAATTCAATTAAACAAAATTACAACCTTAGAACATCTACTTCAGACACCAATATTTCAAAATAATAATTTGCTAGTAGGTGGAAAACCCATAATAAATAAGCTATGGAATGAAAAGGGTATATATTTTATTAATGATATTGTGTCAGAAAAAGGGGTGCTTTTGACAGAAAATGAATTTAAAACAATATACAACATAAAAAACAACTATCTATGCCAAATCTGCTTTTACCCACCAATATAAATGTATACTTTAAATCTATAAAAGGATGCCAACATTTTTATAATATTAATTTTTGAATAATAATGATGAAGTACCCACTTCAAAATTTAAATGGGAGCAAATCTATAATATCTCTGAGGAAACGTGGAAAGACATATTCTTATCACCTTTCAAATATAAATATAACTCAATTTTACAATGGTTTCAAGTCAGGATCAACCATAGAATTTTACCAAAAAGAAATATTTAAAAATAATTATAGCTGTCCCAAGCTCACTATGTTCTTATTGTAATCAAGAGGAAAGCACGATTCATTTATCCTGGACATGTCGTTCAACAAGATCATTTCTTCAAAAAATACAAACACGGTTTATAAGGAACAGTATAACTTTACCATTTATAGAAGAATTATTTGTATTTAATACAGGAGAACAATATATAATGGCTGATATTCAGATCATATTAGAGATTAAATACTATATATTCTCAGCCAAAAAATTAACTTCTCCATTATCTATAACTGAACTTCACAACAAACTTAAACATTCCTTTAGGGCAAACAAATATATAGCAGTTAAAAATAATACCATAAAAACTTTTGAAAAAAAATGGAATAAATTCAAAACTTTACTTCAAGATTAATTTGATAAATACTGTTTTTAATTTCCTTCCATACAACTTGTGTTTTATTCAGGCTCTGGTAAAAAAAAAATGTTTAAAATGTTAATATAGACACAATTAATAAGTAAGAAATGTTTTATTAAAACAAATGAAACAAGTAAGTAGACTCTGAAAATAACACCAACCATAATGTAACATATTATTTTTATTATTATTTCTGTTTCGTAAGTAACCATGCACAGAGTCGTTATTTTTTATACTCCTCTTCATGTTTAAAAACATAAGATTGACAGCTGAAAAATGAGTGAAAGAGTATGATTGAGAGAGTGTTTTTATGGAAATATGGAATACTTGTATTGATATTGCTCAGATTTGTTTATTTTCACTCAAACATATAATTATCCATGTTGTTAATTGGAAAATAAATGGGCCACTACAGTGTAGAATGACTGAACTGTAAAAAAAAAAAAAAAGGGTGCCAAATAAGTGATTGCAAGAATAGGACCACTGTAACTTGTACATGTTGTAATAGAGGACAAATTGAATATAGAATAGAATTTGCTGAAACTCTGCAGTTATCAAGATTCAGGTTCATTCTGCACATTCATTTCCAAACTTTCGTAAAGTTAAGGCAATTTGAAGTTTTGATCATTGTTAACTATTTTCTTTTTATTCACAGCGCCATGGACTGCACAACAAAGACCGTGGGAGCAAATATAGAAATTTTATGTAGATGTCCTCATGGAGTACAAGGAGAAGAAACATCTACATAGTGGCACATGTCTTGCTACACTATACAGGCTCTGTAAACATTGCATGAATAAAGAGAGCATTGTCCTGATAGACAATGAGTAAATTAGTTGTGTTTTTATAGACTGGCATAGCAGTCGATTGAAGACAACAGGAAATGAACAATAATGGTAGAAGAATGAAGAGTTTGGAGAGAGAGGAGATCTACCTGATCTGGGATTGTGATTAAGTCTAATCCAGGAGTTGCCTCCCCTGATAATAACTGGAGAGAGAGGAGATCTACCTGATCTGGGATTGTGATTAAGTCTAATCCAGGAGTTGCCTCCCCTGATAATAACTGTGTGTGTGTGTTGTCATTCCTACATTATATTCAAGAGATGAATTTGTAGTCTGTCTAGGGAAGTGTACAAATTCTTTGGATTTAAATGTACCCCCCTGTACCATTCGATGAGGTGGATCATTGACAAGTTACTAGTAACTTGGAATCCGGTAAGTTTTTGCAGAGTGGGGTAGAGGCTTATGCCGTTGTTATTTTAAAGAGAAGATCCACCATTGACAAAAAGTAAAATTGATTCATCTTAAAAAGAGTCAGAATGACGTGAAGCAGTATTTAAGCTGTCTATTTTAAGAATGGGGATTTCATTTCAAGTTTTCCCTCCAATTTATACATAAATTATGCCACGTTTTGGTGGATTTGACATACCAGGTCATTTGGGTTTTATTTCTTAATGATAATGAGATGTTTTTGTATTTATTTTAAAAATAATTCCATTTTTTAAGACATTGATAGAATTTTTTCCTGATAAAAAAAAACTGATTTTAATTTAAGTGAATTTAAAAATAATGCTTAAAGGCAGTTTAAGTAAAAAAAAAATGATATAAATAATTCATCTTCCTCTGAGGTACAGTAATATAAGGGTCCTCTGTGGCAGAGTGGACTACGGTGCTGTTGTCTAACAGTCATTTACCTCTCACTACTTAGGACAATGGTTCAAGTCTACCTTGGTCAAAAAACTTTTGAGATAGTTTGCCAGATACTTACTGGAGGACAGTGGTTTTGCTTAGATTCATTCTGAAATTTTCCTCCACCAACAAACTGAATGTGCCATATTTAACCTTTGTTTGTTATAAATGTCTAAACCCATTTAAAAAAAAATGTAATATGCAACTGTAAATGGAATTTAATTCTAGAATAGAAAATTCAATATTGTTTTTGAATAAGTCTTAAAATCGGTGACTAAGGTAAACAAAATATTATTTGTTTTTCAGCCTGGAAAAAGTTAGATAATGTGGGGGAGAACATCACTAAATATCATACTTTAAATCAAATCACTTAAAATCCAAAATGTGAAGGTAGTCAACTTTGTTAATTACAATAAAGTCAACATATATATTTCTTTTTTTTTATTACAATCTCTCGTGACTAAATAATTTACAGCTATTTTCGGAAACTGATATGTTTTGTCCAAAAATTAAGATCAAGATTTTAGAATTTTTTTTTTTATTTCTTTATTATTTTGTCAGGAGGGTCTGTTAAATGAAAAATAAAATATTTTCCTATTTGTTATCATTATTACTTAGAGGGAAACACAGCAATATTGAAATAAAAATGTACTCCATCAATCTTTATTTTATATCCGTGAAAGTAAAAACTAAAATGAATATAGTAATCCCCAAGTGTTACTTTCTGATACTTATTTAGGAAATTAACACTTTTTATCCAACCTTTGAAAATATAAGTAAAATTGATTAAAGTACAATTTGATGTTTTCTTTGTAATTTTTATTATCATATTGAAAAAAAATTCTGAAAATAAAATATTTGTTAATTTTTTTGTCATATATGGCTGAATGTATGATGCGTTTTAACCATTTACAAGAGTTACTCCTCTTTCCAAAATTTAAGCCTGCTTACAAGGCTAAAGTATTAATTATTTCCTTGTTTGCAATTCATCAAAATTGCTGTGTGTCCCTTTATAAAATGGCATTCTGGAATAATTTATACATGGTATATGCTGTATATAATTTGTATAGTGCAAAGATTCAGTACTATTTATATCAAAGATACATGTTTAAATATAACAGAAGACAAACTGTTAACAATATATATAACCCCTCTCCTTGCTACTTTTAGCTCGTTTTGAATATTTGGATGAAAAATAATTTACTTTGGCAGTGATTTTGAATTTGAAGAATCATTCCACATATTAATATATATTTTGTATATTTTATAAATTATATGGAAATGGTTTTGAATAATGCCAAATTGGTTATTTCCGTGTTATTTAAACATGATTGTCTTATACTTGTGTAGGGAATATAACACAACAATGTTGACCAGAACTTTGCTCATATTCATTAATGTAATTAATGATTGCACTTTGATTGTATATATTTATACTGTCTGAATATTCATAGATCCAGGTATCCATGTTATATATTTAAACTGTCTGAATATTCATATTTAAGACATCATGAACATTTTTTAATAAATGTAACAAGTAATGATTAATTTGGAAATATGAGAAAATTATATTTAATAATAAAATTTAATATCTGAAAGTTCTGAATACCGGTACATACTGCGGTTATAGAGATTTCATATCTCATGCATCATGTAGATATATGTATTTGATTTTTATGTTTGGTGGAACTTTTTTTCAAAGTTTGCCTATTTCAAAAGACCAGTTTTTAGTATGTAAATTTTACTAAAATGAGGTTATATGAGGACATATGTACTCATTGTTTTATAAATGTGAAGGTTTTGTTCATCTGTTATGATATCTTATATATGGTGGCTAATTTGTGCCACTTAAATTTTTGTGCTTTCACATTCCATGTGTCATCCTGTCATGGCATGGCACAAATCAGCCGCCATAGTTATGCAAAGATTGTATTTCATCTTGTTACTTGTGTCTCACTCCATCCATTTTGTCATTTTTACATCAGGGTGACTGTCTTACATTAAATTTGTATTTACAGGAAAAAGATGTATAAATCTGTTGAACTTGTTTTCATTATTTTAGCATGTTGGGTGTTTTGTGTAAATTTATGAGGAAAATAATGTAGAATTTTTGTTTTATTACATTTAGTTTATTTTGTAACTAGGTGAATTCTGTCTTAACATTCCAAATCCGATTTTCCCAGTATTTAAGGTAAAAAAGCTCAAACTCAAATATCAGAGTTACTGTTGAACTCAGTGTGCATTATTGTACTCTTTACCTCAAAATGGGTCCTCCGTGGTCCAACACAACGTCCCAAAATCACTGTCTTCACGGCTGATATGGGTTTGAGCCCAGCTCTTTCCAAGAATACTTCAAAATTTTGCCAGATTGCCAGGAGGGAGGGTGGTTCTACTTATTTTTATGTTCAAGAGTTAGAGATCTTCCTTCAACAATAAACCATATAACCTGTAACATGTTGACAAGCGTTAAACACCATCCAAACTAAAACTTAGAATTAAGGATGTATATTACTTGAGCTTTCGATAATACTTATATTTTTTTTTTTCAAGAATATGAATAATATTTCTGCTTAAAATGTTCTGAAACCAAAGCTTATATAAGCTTAATAACTGACTGTGATATTGACACAGTTCAGATATAATAATGTTATTTGAAAATGAAGCTTGAGTACATACTCAATTTGAGATATTATGTGAATAGGGTTCCTGGTTTCTAATTAGTAATTTACATTTTTATGCTCCCCCAAAGGGGGGAAGCATATAGTCGCCGCTTCCGTGCATCCATCTGTGCGTCCGTCTGTCCGTGTGTCACCAAATTCTTGTCCGGGCTATTTCTGTACAACCTCTGGTTGGAAATTCATGACACTTGCTAGGATGCATCACTACCAAGTGGAGATGTGCATTATGTCTTTTTGTTCCGGTTCAATGAATTTTCACGGAGTTATGGCCCTTTGATTCTGTCTGTGACTAAATTCTTGTCCGGGCTATTTAACTACAACCCAATGTTGGAATTTTATGAAACTTGCTAGAATGCATCACTACCAAGTGGAGATGCGCATTATATCTTTGTGTTCCGGTTCGATGATTTTTCAGGGAGTTATGGCTCTTTAATTGAGTCTGTGTCCATATTCTTGTCCGGGCTATTTTTCTACAACCTCAGGTTGGAATTTTATGAAACTTGCTAGGATGCATCATTACCAAGTGCAGATGTGCATGATATCTTTTTGTTCTGGTTCAATGATTTTTCACGGAGTTATGACCCTTTGATTCTGTCTGTGACTAAATTCTTGTCCATGCTATATCTCTACAACCCAATGTTGGAATTTTATGAAACTTGCTAAAGTGCATTTTTACCAAGTGCAGATGTGCATATTATCTTTGTGTTCCAGTTCAATGATTTTTCACAGAGTTATGGCCCTTTCATTGAGTCTGTGACCAAATTCTTGTCTGCACTATTTCTCTACAACCTCAGGTTTGAATTATATGAAACTTGCTAGGATGCATCATTACCAAGTGCAGATGCGCATATTGTCTATGTGTTCCGGTTTGATGATTTTTCAAGGAGTTAAGGTCCTTTGATCAAGTCTGTGACCAAAATATTGTCCGCACTATTTCTCTAAAACCCAATGTTGGAATTTTGTGAAACATGCTATGATGCATCATTACCAAGTGCAGATGCGCATATTGTCTATGTTTTCCGTTCGATGATTTTTCACGGAGTTATGGCCCTTTGATTGAGTCTGTGACCAAATAATTGTCCGTGCTATTTCCATACAACCCCATGTTGGAATTTTATGAAACCTGCTAGGATGCATCATTACCACGTGCAGAGGCGCATATTGTCTGTGTGTTCTGGTTTGATGATTTTTCGTGGAGTTATGGCCCTTTGATTCTTTTTGTGACCAAAATATTGTCCATCCTATTTCTCTACAATCCCATGTTGGAATTTTATTAAACTTGCTAGGATGCATCATTACCAAGTGCAGATGTGCATATTGTCTATGTGTTCCGGTTTGGTGATTTTTCAAGGAGTTACGGCCCTTTGATTGAGTTTGTGACCAAATTATTGTCCGCACTATTTCTCTACAACCCCCATGTTGGAATTTTGTGAAACATGCTAGGATGCATCATTACCAAGTGCAGATGCGCATATATTGTCTATGTTTTCTGTTTGATGTTGTGTCACGGAGTTATGCCTCTTTGATTGGGTCTGTGACCAAATTCTTGTCCGCGCTATTTCTCTACAACCCCATGTTGGAATTTTATTAAACTTGCTAGGATGCATCATTACTAAGTGCAGATGCGCACATTGTCTTTGTGTTCCGGTTTGGTGATTTTTCACGGAGTTATGGCCCTTTGATTCTGTCGGTGACCAAATTATTGTCTGCGCTATTTCTCTACAACCCAATGTTGGAATTTTATGAATCTTGCTTGGATGCATCAATGCGCATATTGTCTGTGTTTCGATTCGATGATTTTTCATGGAGTTATTGCCCTTTCATTGAGTCTGTGACCATATAATTGTCCGCGCTTTTTCTCTACAACCTCTCAATGGAATTTTATGAAACTTGCTATGTTTCTGTTTCGGTTCGATGATTTTTTCACGGAGTTATGACCCTTTGATTCAGTCTGTGACCAAATTCTTTTCCACTCTTTTTTTCTACAACTTGTGTTTGGAATTTTATGAAACTTGCTAGGATGCATCATTACCAAGTGGAGATGTGCATATTGTCATCATGACGCTATTTCCCTACAACCTCTGGTTTTAATTCTGTAAAACTAGTTAGGATCTGCGCATATTGTCATTTTGTTCCGGTTAAATGATTTGCGAATCAGTTCTGTTAAGTGCAGAGCCACATATTGTTCCTGCTATACAGTTTGGTATTCTTCAACCAAGTAGCCTGTACAGAGGCAAACACTCACTTGGGGAGTATTCATTGGTTCCACCGATATTTTCTTGTTTAAAATGGAACTGATTTTGCCTAAGATTTCACAGAATCAGTTTGACCAAGGAGGTTCAAATTTGTAATAATGACTGGGGTCAGTAGGAGCCCCAAATAGGTATAATTTGTGAATTTGTTTTCTTAGAAACTGGTAAGCTAGATTTGTTCATATTTGGCATAAATTATCCCTATGTGTAAGGGTTTGAATGAAGCTAAGAATTAAGGGGCACTGTAAGGGAAATTATAATACAACAGGGATAGTATGGGAAACCTGAATTTTTCATCCATTTGGGCAAAATTATTGTTCAATTCGAGTTCTGAAGCATCATCTAATCATAGAAAATAAGAATTGGTTCAATAAGGACAACTGACTTTTTATAAGGTGAAGTTTTGACAAATCAAGGGGCTGGGATGTATAAAGGTCCTGTATGAGGACTATATTTTTTTTTTACAGATGAATGGTATGGGAATTTAAAGTTTTTCCTTTTCATAGTTATAAACTGTTCAGTAAGGATGCAGTGTGACATTTCAAAAAGTGCTGTGGCCGCTATGAGCAAGTAGTGTCCTCAGGCCCTATTCGGCCTTTTGTTTTAAAGATATTTTACAAATGACTTTGTTGAATTCAAATAACAATAACAAACTGATGTTTTATTTTCAATCTATATGTTAATTTTGTTGATTTTGTGAGCCTGGAATGTTCCATCTTATAATTTTAAAATCTCAGTTCATTTATTCGAATAACGTCTCCTTTTTAGCTCACCTGAGCCGAAGGCTCACAGGTGAGCTTTTGTGATCGCCTGGTGTTCATCGTCTGTTGTCCATCGTCCGTCATTAACTTTTAGCTTTTAACAACTTCTCTGAAACCACTGGGCCAATTTTGATATAATTTTATAGAACTGTTCCTTGGGTGTTTCTTGGCCCTCTTGTTGATATTTATTTCAATGCTTACCAGATTTTCTGTGCATTATTCTCGGGCTACTGACCTCACCGTTGAAGATGCTTGTTCTGTATTTTATGTCTGTAAATTTTTCATTTGTTGCAATGGAAAACTTTTTTAAACCATTCAACTAATTCTGATTAAACCTACTGGTTTGTGGTTTAGTTTTTTGTTTTCGTAACTAGATTAGAATTGGCAAACTTTCCAATTTTTGTCGGATTTCTACTATTCAGTGGTGATCATGTATATTTCAGTAGCACATGGGCGAGCGGTCTAAGGTGCTGTCGTCTGATGAACACCTTTAAGTGCTGAGGTCATGGGGTTCAGCCCTGCTCGGTTCAGAAACTTTGTGCGAGAAAATTTGCCAGTTACTTGTGAAAGGACGGTGGTTCTACTCAGATTCATTCTGAGGTCTTCCTCCACTTATAAAACTTGCCCTGTCATATGTACAAACTGTAACTAGTCATATGTTGGAAAAGTATAATACTTGTGGTCCTTCATGTCTCAAGATAAGTTCTTATGAGGTCATTGGTCCGAGTCCAGCTCAGTCAAAAACACCTTCTCACATTAACTTTTGTTAGTTTCTTTTGGAAGAAAGCTGTGGTTGTGGGTTAGAATGTTATTTTTCCAAGATGTTGTTTTTAAACATTTGAGTCCTCCCAAGGGTCTAAGGTGCTGTTGTCTATTGTCCATTTACTTCTAACTGCTGGGTTCAAGGGTTTGAGCCCAGCTCTGTCCAAAAACTTTGTGTGAGAAAGTTTGCCTGTTAATTTGTGGAAGGACGGTAATTTTACTCAGATTCATTCTGAGGTCTACCTCCACCAACATTCATTCTGAGGTCTACCTCCACCAACATAACTTGATGCCATATTATAACATGTCATGTGTTGAAAATGGCATTAAACCACATTCACAAATTTGTGTATTTTTCATGAACTATTCAATATGGCTGCCACAGGTAATTTGCAATGTTTGCATTTGGTTATATAATAAATGACAACTACTTGTATTCTAGAATCATATGATAAATTTTAATGTTTTTTTTTAACAATGTTAATTAGATGGTGCACTTAAGATGTATGTCTTTCATGGCTGCCTTTAATCCAGTATGACCTTCTTAATCCAATATGGCTGCCTTTTATCCAATACGGCACTGTCACTGATAAAAATATGAAGTAAAATATATGTAGACTGTTTGATAAATATATATGTATTATTTTTATTATATTATAATTATTCATAGCTCATATACTATAAACAAGGTGACATACAGTTCATACAACTAGTCTGTGACATCAACATTAAACTGTAAATCAATCTGTTTTTATTTGAGCTTTTACATTTAAATGCAGACATTGTTTTGAAGTCTGATTGCAAGTAATAGTCACAGATGTTACTTCTTTTGGTTATATTTAGATATAATTACATTCTCGAAATGCTGGTATCTAAAAGGTCGAGAGTGGCTCTTAAAAATTTCAGAGACGGATCCACAAATTCAAGGAAGGCTCAATTATTTATTTTTCATTAAAAAAATATACCTTTTAAAATTCAGGAATACTTTGTGACCTTCTGCCTCTAAATCTAGCCATGAAGCACCTGCATAATCACCTGAGGTACCTGTAAAAGAGTAGAAAGAACTACAATCATTTTCTTTTCATTTCAATAAATACATTTATAAAAAAACGTCAAGAGTTGTTCCCCTTAAATTGTTGAAATTGTTTGCATATGTTGTTATATATCCAGATATTATTGCTACATTTTACATTTTGTTTTGTTTCATTTGCCTCAGTGTCCATCTGTTTGTCTTAGATGTTGATGTATGTAAATCAATAAAATGGTTCAATGTAATAATATATAATGTGTTTATTCTAAATTGTCTTTCCAGCAATATATATCCACTGCCGTCAACATATGGCTTCTGCTTTTTCCAGCAATAGCGTAATACTGCCACTAATGTCGACAGCCACTCCTGTTGACAACAATAGCTGTATACGGCCACTGCTGTCGACAGCAATGGCTGAATACGGCAACTGCTGTCGACAGCAATGGCAGAATACGGCAATGGCGAAATACGGCAACTGCTGTCGACAGCAATGGCGGAATACGGGCAGTGCTGCCGACAGCAGTGGCGGAATACGGCCAGTGCTGCCGGCAGCAGTGGCGGAATACGGGCAGTGCTGCCGGCAGCACTGGCTGAATACGGCCACTGCTGCCGGCAGCAGTGGCGGAATACGGCCACTGCTGTCGGCAGCACTGGCGGAATACGGCCACTGCTGTCGGCAGCACTGGCGGAATACGGCCAATGCTGTCGGCAGCACTGGCGGAATACGGCCACTGCTGTCGGCAGCACTGGCGGAATACGGCCAATGCTGTCGGAAGCAGTGGCGGAATACGGCCAATGCTGTCGGCAGCAGTGGCGGAATACGGCCACTGCTGTCGGCAGCAGTGGCGGAATACGGCCAATGCTGTCGGCAGCAGTGGCGGAATACGGCCAATGCTGCCGGCAGCAGTGGCGGAATACGGCCACTGCTGTCGGCAGCACTGGCGGAATACGGCCAATGCTGCCGGCAGCAGTGGCGGAATACGGCCACTGCTGTCGGCAGCACTGGCGGAATACGGCCAATGCTGTCGGCAGCAGTGGCGGAATACGGCCAATGCTGTCGGCAGCACTGGCGGAATACGGCCACTGCTGTCGGCAGCACTGGCGGAATACGGCCACTGCTGTCGGCAGCACTGGCGGAATACGGCCAATGCTGTCGGAAGCAGTGGCGGAATACGGCCAATGCTGTCGGCAGCAGTGGCGGAATACGGCCACTGCTGTCGGCAGCACTGGCGGAATAAGGCCAATGCTGTCGGAAGCAGTGGCGGAATACGGCCAATGCTGTCGGCAGCAGTGGCGGAATACGGCCACTGCTGTCGGCAGCACTGGCGGAATACGGCCAATGCTGTCGGCAGCAGTGGCGGAATACGGCCACTGCTGTCGGCAGCACTGGCGAAATACCGCCAATGCTGCCGGCAGCAGTGGCGGAATACGGCCAATGCAGTCGACAGCACTGGCGGAATACGGCCAATGCTGCCGGCAGCAGTGGCGCAATACGGCCACTGCTGTTGACAGCACTGGCGGAATACGGCCACTGCTGTTGACAGCACTGGCGGAATACGGCCACTGCTGTCGACAGCACTGGCCGTATTCCTCCAGTGCTGTTGACAGCAGTGGCCGTATTCCGCCATTGCTGCCGACAGCATTGGCCGTATTCCTCCAGTGCTGTCAACAGCAGTGGCCGTATTCCGCCAGTGCTGCCGACAGCAGTGGCCGTATTCCTCCAGTGCTGTCGACAGCAGTGGCCGTATTCCGCCAGTGCTGCCGACAGCAGTGGCAGAATACGGCCACTGCTGCTTACAGCAATGGCGGAATACGGCCACTGCTGCCGGCAGCAATGGAAGACGGCCAATGCTGTCGGCAGCAATGGCGGAATACGGCCACTGCTGCCGGCAGCAATGGCGGAAAATGGCCAGTGCTGTCAGCAGCAATGGCGGAATACGGCCACTGCTGCTGGCAGCAATGGCGGAAAATGGCCAGTGCTGTCGGCAGCAATGGCGGAATACCGCCACTGCTGCCGGCAGCAGTGGCCTAATACGGCCAGTGCTGTCGGCAGCAGTGGCGGAATACGGCCAGTGCTGTCGGCAGCAGTGGCGGAATACGGCCAGTGCTGCCGGCAGCAGTGGCGGAATACGGCCACTGCTGCCGACAGCAGTGGCGGAATACGGCCACTGCTGCCGGCAGCAATGGAAGACGGCCAATGCTGTCGGCAGCAATGGCGGAAGACGGCCAATGCTGTCGGCAGCAATGGCGGAGTACGGCCACTGCTACCTACAGCAATGGCGGAATATGGCCACTGCTGCCGGCAGCAATGGAAGACGGCCAATGCTGTCGGCAGCAATGGCGGAATACGGCCACTGCTGCCGGCAGCAATGGCGGAAAATGGCCAGTGCTGTCGGCAGCAATGGCGGAATACCGCCACTGCTGCCGGCAGCAATGGCCTAATATGGCCAGTGCTGTCAGCAGCAGTGGCGGAATACGGCTAGTGCTGTCGACAGCAGTGGCAGAATACGGCCACTGCTGCCGACAGCAGTGGCGGAATATGGCCACTGCTGCCGGCAGCAGTGGCGGAAGACGGCCAATGCTGTCGGCAGCAGTGGCGGAGTACGGCCACTGCTGCCGGCAGCAATGTAAGACGGCCAATGCTGTCGGCAGCAATGGCGGAATACGGCCACTGCTGCCGACAGCAGTGGCGGAATATGGCCACTGCTGCCGGCAGCAATGGCGGAAGACGGCCAATGCTGTCGGCAGCAATGGCGGAGTACGGCCACTGCTGCCTGCAGCAATGGCGGAGTACGGCCACTGCTGCCGGCAGCAATGGAAGACGGCCAATGCTGTCGGCAGCAATGGCGGAATACGGCCAATGCTGTCGGCAGCAATGGCGGAGTACGGCCACTGCTGCCGACAGCAATGGCGGAATACCGCCACTGCTGCCGGCAGCAATGGCGGAAGACGGCCAATGCTGTCGGCAGCAATGGCGGAATAAGGCCACTGCTGCCTGCAGCAATGGCTGAATACGGCCACTGCTGTCGACAGCAAAGGCGAAATACGGCCACTGCTGCCGGCAGCAATGGCAGAAAATGGCCAGTGCTGTCGGCAGCAATGGCAGATTACGGCCATTACTGCCGACAGCAATGGCGGAATACCGCCACTGCTGCCGGCAGCAATGGCCTAATACGGCCAGTGCTGTCGGCAGCAATAGCAGAATACGGCCAGTGCTGTCGACAGCAATGGCGGAATACCGCCAATGCTGCCGGCAGCAATGGCGGAAGACGGCCAATGCTGTCGGCAGCAATAGCGGAAGACGGCCAATGCTGTCGGCAGCAATGGCGGAATACAGCAACTGCTGTCGGCAGCAATGACGGAAGATGGCCACTGCTGTCGGCAACAATTGTGGAATACGGCCAGTGCTGTCAAAAGCAATGGCGGAATACGGCCAGTGCTGTCAGAGCAAAGGCGGAATATGGCCACTGCTGTCGGCAACAATTGTGGCATACATAATATATAAGCCAGCAATAGGATATGGTAAATTTAGAAACACAGAACGATGCCAACGTATATACAACTGAAGGTAAAATCATTCTAGTTCGTCCGTGTTATTATCAATGGCCAACATTACAAAAACAATGTCATCTATAACCCAAAAAATCGAAATTGTGAATAAAATTTAATAAATAATTATGTTTATTTGTCCATGCTGACGCAAGAAAGTCTTACCGAGTGATCTCATTTTTTAATTAATCATTTACATCATATCTTTAAGTAATAATGTGTTAACGTATTATAAGGTTATTTTAGTGTTTTGTACAATATGGGAATATATTGTACGAGTATGTATTATGGGGGGGGGGGGGGGGGGGGGGTGACCATATTGAACAAGACGCCATAGGTATAGAATAATACAATTTATTCCTTTGCTGCCATAAATCCAAACTGAATTTTGTACAGAAATAATTATAAGTTTCGCTGGCCTTGCATAATGGCAACCACATTGTGCGACTTAATTTATAGAAAATAATAGCTCGTGCAGTATAAGTGTATTCATTCATAGTAAACAGTAAAGTCACGTGAATTGTGTTATTATGGTTAATATTCATTCAGCCGTAATAACAGATGAATCTCGGGAGTCCTGCTTTACTATATATTAAGTGATTATGGTCTTAACTAAGCTCTCAAAAAAACAGCAAAACAACAATTATTTATTACATACAACAAGCGATGAACATTTAATAAGGTTTTTAATAAAGAAATTGAAAAAAAAAAACTGATCACAGAAAAGCAGCATTTAAACACCATCTAATTCGACTTCGAGTACTTTTGTTCTCACGTTTCGCTCACACGACAGTGCATCTTAATACAACAGCAGCAGCAGCAGCTACGCGCATATTCCTTTCTGTTACTTTCAGTTTCGGGGTCTAATGTCGCCGTTTGGTTAATTAAAAGTCGAGTCGCATTAGGATATATACAAAGCGAAGTATTTTCATTTCGAGATGTCAGAAATGTAAATTTTGTCAAGGAAGCGATCGAAAAGCAAGGAAGAGTATATTGTTTTTCGTTCTAAACCACCAGAAGTGCTTGTACATAACGAAGTCGAAGAAACAACTACGAAAATATAATCAATATCCGTAGTGGTAACATTTCGATTAACTCATTTTTCGGATATGGATCATTTGTCAATTTGTTCCAAAGCGCTGAATACATAATGAATTTACCTGAAACAATATTATTCATACCAGGATGGAGACAAGGAAGAATAAATCTTGAATTTTGACATTTAGCTGACCTGATGCATGTAAAAGTTTGGTATTGAAGGACACTATGGAAGACACTTATATGGTTCAACGTTATACATAAATTGTATATGTGGAAGTATAAGAACAGTGGAAACAAACAAGACACATCGATTAAACAGGAAAAGTCCAATATCATTTGACATCAACACAAAGCAATTGAGTATAAGGTTAGTTGATGCTTTATCATAACTCACTGATCAATATTAATGTATCACATAAAATGATAAATTACTTTATGATTTCCAGAGATGAACAACTATAAAAAGTGATTCATTGGTTGAATATTTACATAATTTTCATGCCATCGACGGCTAACAGACAATCACCTAACCACTGTTTCCTGGAATTTACCAGTATTTGAGCACACCCCATCTCTGCAAGTAACTGATAGCTCAGCGGTGAGAGACGATTGATAAAGAGACATAATGCTGTATATCTATCATCCTGGAGACTGTTGCCAGGCGGAGATTCGAATATTATTCTTAGATTGAGTAAGTGTTAAAAATAAATTTATACAGCGGTCTTGTTCTGTGTTTTCTGTTTAACAGAAAATTGTTACATGAATTATGAAAATAAGAAACTATTCAACACATTTCAGGAATGCTAAACAGAGGCTCAGGTTACAGATGGATTGAGATGTTGGTGCTTTAAATACCTGTAGTGGTTTCATTAACTATGAAGAGACAACCAATATCGTGACATAGACAACGTGTACAGAAACACTAAATGAAAGAGTGACAATCATCAAAAGGGGCCAATGGTAATTATTAATGTAATTTAACCGTTTCAGCTTATTTCTACTATGGATTACAACAAAATAATCATGAGCACAACAGATGATCTGAGGGGGATCAAACCTGTGACTACTTGTTTGGCACACCCAATATCCGTGCAAATAACTGACAACTTTCCCACTTGAATCAGTGATTAAAGATGACTGAACATGAGACACAATGTTGGAATTTGCATATATTTAAATCATCACAGAGACTGGCCAAGTGGGGATTTGAGCTTACAACCCCTTGACTGCTTGTTACATAACAAAACAGTTTCATTCAGTAAAAAAATGTCCACATACATGTATGCAAGTTTATAACCATAAGATTTTGTTCAATGGTTTGAACATAGATAACATAACAGGAATTGCTGCTCAGTTATAGCCCTTGAGTTGTCAAACTATACCCATATATTGTGCTGTTTTATTAAAATACATTGTCGTTTTTTTAAGCCAGACAGATGAGCTCAGTCAGTAGAGCACGATACTTCTAGCTCAGGGTTGAGAGTTTGATACCTGAGGCTGGCTAACTTACAGTGCTAACTGTCATTCAGATGGGACTTTAAACTGAGGACTTTTATGATAGTGCTATACACCAAGCAAAAGAATTAGGTGAAACATATGATTGGGTTTCTATGATATGTGTTTCCTGCACTATCCCCCACAAACCTAAAAAGTCTAAACTGTTCATTCTTCTGGGTGCATCACCCAAATGGGAAACTGGTGATGATGTAAATTAAGCTTACATACAAACAAACATTGTCATTTATTTCTTTATCTCATATAAGCTTCCTTTAATTTTCAGTGATGAAGTCAGTCAAGTAGTACACCAGGACCAGGCCAATTTATTACAATATGTGTTGCCAGAAGAATGGATTGTGACAGTAAATCAGATACTGGGACCATGTTAACAAAAAGTATTCGAAAACATATGATATTTTTCCAGAAGACTAGGAAATGCACATATTATGAAAAATTAAGAACAATCACTACCAGTTCACAGGCAGTGTTCTAAAATTTTAATGACAATTCAAAGATTAAAGTTGGAAGTAGCCCAGTACAGGAATAAAAATTTCAAGTTAATGTAATAATAATTGATGACAATGCGACTACTATAGCCAAGATAAATACCAGAAAAATGACTTGAATGGACTCGTAGATAAAACTCTGAAGATATTATGTTGAGAAGCAGGTAACTGGTGATCCAACCTTGATTGACAGTACATGGTTTTACCACTAGGCCTCTAACATTTCAAACTTTTACGACTATTGATGTTCTTCAATTACCCAGTATATATGAAATGTATAAAAGCAATTTAACAGTAATTACATTATAAATTACAAATATTATAATTGCTATTTAGTGCATCATTTAGAAATATGAAAGTTACTTCTGCAATGAAACTTCATTTATAAAAATTACAACAGATACTTTTCACAATTTTGACAGTTTTAGGCCATTTTATGAAAAGGGAAGATAACATTTAGCACTGTAGCTTGGTAACAAGCAAGGTGACATGTATTTTTTATTTTATTTCATGATATTGTTTGTTGTTGCGCTTCTTTGTAGAAAGAATGAAACAATTCTCCACGTAGAACATTTTTTTTTATTGAATTGGTGTGAAAATGCATCGATTGCAGCCATTTTATGAAAAGGGGAGGTAACATTTAGCACTGTAACTTTGTAACAAGCACGGTGACCTGTATTTTTTTATTTAATTTTCTGATATAGTTTGTAATAATGCCTCTTTGTAGAAAGAATGAAACAATTCTCCGCATTAGAACTTTTTTTATTATTGAATTAGTGTCAAAATGCATCATTTACGGCCATTTTATGAAAAGGGAGGTAACATTTAGCTCTGTAACTTAGTAACAAGCATAGGGACATCTATTTTTTGTTTTATTTTCTGATATTGTTTGGTTTAGTGCCGCTTTGTAGAAAGAATGAAACAATTCTCCACGTTACAACTTTTTTTTATTATTGAATTAGTGTAAAAATGCATCGTTTGCGGCCATTTTATGAAAAACGGAGGTAACATTTAGCAATGTAACTTATTAACAAGTAAGGTAACATATGTTTTTTATTTTATTTTCTGATATAGTTTGTTAAAGTGCCTCTTTGTAGAAAGAATGAAATAATTCTCTGCATTAGAACTTTTTTTTATTATTGAATTAGTGTCAAAATGCACCGTTTACGGCGATTTTATGAAAAGGGAGGTAACATTAAGCACTGTAACTTAGTAACAAGCATGGGGACATATATTTTTAATTTTACTTTCTGATATAGTTTGTTATGGTGCTTCTTTGTAGAAAGAATGAAACAATTCTCCGCGTTAGAACTTTTTTTATTTTTAAATTAGTGTAAAAATACATCGTTAACGGCCAATTCTATAATCGTAGAAATTGATGATAATTACTGTATGAAATGTGAAACTCAAAAGAGCATCATGACTTTTTCTGTTTTAGATACTTTATCTTTTGTTACATGAGTGACAACAATATTTTGTTGAAATATATCACTTTGTTAGTAAATTAAACAAGATTTATAACTTACACCAATTTGCTGTTTTTTCTTTAAAAAATGTTAAACGGTGTAGTTTAAAATTAGTCATAACAAAAAAACAAGCATGGGGACCTATATTTTTTTTTTAGTGTTTTGAACTTGTCTTACTTCAAAGTACTTGTGTGCAAAATTTAAAAAAAATCTCCACGCTAGAACTTACTTGAAGAAACGTCTTTAAAATTGGCATTGCTGAATTAAGTTACAACACATCCATATAAATAAAGGTGTTCATAATCACATTTAAATTCCATTCTGTTCTATACATAAAAGTAAATGTAAAATGATTTTACTAAGTGTATGAAGCAAACAATCCAATGAAAGACTTTCAAATTACACCAGAGTGAAACTTTCTCTAATGTCTTCATCTACGTATATTTTTATATTAAATGCAAACAGTGGTATTATTAACTGTGTGACACAGTTTCCATTGAAGGGCCAACATCACAATTAACGCCAAAATAGTTTGAATGGTGGACTTGTCGTATATTATATAGAGTCATGACAGAACGGTTTTCAAATAGTACGTAACCATTGCAACTCAATAGTTTGGTTAAAGATAGAAATTATTTTTAAAACCTTGATTGATTGATTGAATATTTATCGTCATTTTTATGCCATTGAGGGCTAACAGACGATCAGTTGATCTAACCACTGTTTCCTTGGATCCTGAAAGGTTCACCAGTACTCAAGCACACCCCGTCTCCGCAAGTAACTGATAATTCTCCCCATTGAAACATGGGTGAGAGACGAATGAAAATGAGACACAATGTCGTATATCAGTCATCACTGAGACTGTTGCCGGGCAGGGATTCGAACTCGCGACCCCGGATTAATAGACAGTCACGTAACCGTTAAAACCGTGAAATTTATTTGTGTTGTATTTATATGTGAACATTCACCAGCTCACAATATTTATAATGTTGATTTATTTGAACTGCTGCAGCAGGATATTTCCGAGTTGGAAAACATTGGTTCGTTACGGTTAATTTGTGACTGGAACAGTGGAGTTGTTTAAAAAAATGATTTCATTGTAATTGATAAATATAACTCTTTTATTTATAATGATGATTATGATCCCAATTACCTCCCTTGGTACAAATCGTAATTTCTTTGAAATAAAGCCACCTGATCCTTGTAAATCCACGTGCTTGGGTACTGTGAATGGACAGCAGTGACTACAATACTACAATTGTGGCACATTTGCACGTGCTTCACTGCAAGCATGCATGCAGGCAGACAGCCAGACGGGACAAAACAATTTTTCTCCATCCCCGCAGAAAAGGGAGGACACAACTATAAACCCAGATTTGTGACAATGGAACTCTGAATTAAAATTAAATACACACATACATTTTTACGCAAGGAATACTAGAAATTTTAATGTAGATTTCGTTAAAGGGACACAGCAAGTGTGCTAAATGTTCACTTAACATATCTGCAGAATTGTATATATCTATGATTCATTATAATGTAAACATGATTTTAAAATACACAAGCATGTACGCAAGCATTTTAGTCGTATTTAGAAAGGGGCACAACTCGTTAATGGTTGAAATATATTCTGGTTTGTAGTCTAAATTTTACCGGTCTCCGTCTGTATACACAAATAAACGTCCATATAGACACATCGTTCATATGCACTTCAGTATCTATTGTATTTTTCATATTATAGCATATCTATAAAAAACGGACCAAATACACTAATAAATAAGAACCTGTTCGATTACACTTCTTTTTTATGCAAAAGGCTCGTTGGCCTTAACGGTCACCTGCTTATCCGTGATGACGTAAAGCTATTAGGTACTAACCATCATGTCCACAACAATAAATCACATAAACACATTCACACAAGTCTATTTAGACATAAGAAATGTTTTTTTTGTCAATTTCTCTTATATACATTTAGTAAGGTAGGTGCCCGCCCAAAGGGCCATACGGGACATGCAATTCACAATTTTTATAAAGGACCCATTTGCGTCCATAATCATGGTCACCATTTGCTTCCCAGTGCTCCCGGCCAGTATTAAGGAGAAGATTTTATAAAAATTTACATTGAATATGACTTATTTTGGCCCGCCCCCAAGGCCCCAGAAAGGATGGGGGAGGAAGGGGGGGGGGGGCATGCAATTCACAGCATTGAATCATCCTTAAGTACCAAAGCTGCATTCAACATTTCATTACGATTGAGCTTACGGTTTTTGAGAATATGTCAAAATTGTCAATTGTTTATGGACGCACGACGGATGACGACGGATAACAGGTCCCTTGAGACAAAGTTTCATAGTAGGCCATCCAAAAAACAAAATAACGCTTATTTTAACTTTTGATGGCAATTTTTAGTAGAATTGTTTCAATACCGTATTACCATTTCCCAATACATGTATGTATAGTATTGTTTAATTCTGGATGCCGCTCGTGAAAATGCGTTTTAAGGTCACAGTTGAGGTCAAAGGTCAATGTGGCGCAAAAATCAACAAAACGGTAGTGTATATAAATTATTGTTGCTATTATTTCAATTATGTTGCTTTTTTTTCTTTAATGAAATATTATTTACGCTCTAATTAAATATTTTAAAGGACAATGATACATCTATTAAAATGGGTAATGAAGCATGTCTGTCTTTCTGTTCGAATTTATTCAAGCTGAAAGTTTAATTAGTGCATTTAACATGCGGAACATTTCTGTATGTGTTGTATAATGTGCAAATATACGATTCGTTAATTTCTTTAGATGTTATACCTATCTTTGCAGATGCACTACTGAAATTAATTCTTATTAAAATAAGTGTACTTGCACGTGTACTAAGTGTACTTGCACGTGTACGCTTGAACGTTCCTATGTTCTACACAAGACGATAATACACTGATGCACATTATTGTCATAAATCCTTTTTCAACTGAAATAAGATTCATGTAGAAATAATAATTATGAATTTATATACCTTGGAATATAAGTTAATGCAAATGAGAGATGTTATGATGTAATGAAATAACCTTTATCGTTCACCAAACTAGTAAAAGTTGTCTCCCTTATATAAGGACTATTGCTAGGAAGTTCTTGACATAATTAACAGTTTTGATTTTGACACTGATGAGATTGAAACATTTTATGGCATAAAATTTTGATCAAGTCAATTCCAATAACAAATCAATAAAATCGAAGGGAAAAATTGTTACCTCCTAGACCTTATACTAGTAGTGTCGAAGAAGTACTGAAAGATGCTTCTGTCCGTTCAAAAGCTAAAGCAAGAATACAACCCATTGTTTGGATCTGTTGTATTTTATATCAGTCGGAAGATGTAAAACAATTACATTGTGTAAGAATGGTCTTTTTAATAAATACGGATTATAGTTGTAAACGACCTTCTTGCGTCCAAAGGTATATGGAATCTAAAAATATGTAAGTTTAAAAGACAAATTGTGAAATATGAGGATACTATTGAATATGATACAGAAGTAGCAGAAAAGTATGGAAGGGTATCACCGCCATAACTCTTAGTCTGAAATTTGTCGTTTGTTCTTTGTGCAATGGGTGTAAATGATTCTTTCTTCTTAGTTCTTTGTGGGAAATGAAATATTTCACCTTTGTAACTTTGCTATTTGTCTATCTTGCTATATCCTATCATTGTAAAAGTTACATACTTCCTATCATAATATAACAAGTTCAGCATAATCACGTGTTTCAAAAATATTCGAATTGTAAACATTAAACTATACAGTAGGCATGTTGTACAACGCACTTGTAAAAAGGCATATTCTTCTTAGTTCTTTGTGGGAAACGAAATTGTAACTTTGCTATTTGTCTATCTTACTATATCCTATCAATGTAAAAATTACATGCGTCTTGTCTCTTCGTGTCAGATTAAACATTACTTGCTGCGTAAAATGTATTTTTAAAATTGTTGTATGTTTCAATATGTGTTTCGGATGCAGTCAGTCAGCAATATCTTTTTATTCCAACGTTCACATGTTCACCCCTTTTGTAATGGGTGTAGCGAATGTATTTGGACAGGGTACCGGACTATTTCGACTGTGCTGCCGCTGAACGTCATCATTGTAATAACTTCCCATTATAACGTTCAGTGGCGCTGCAAAATTACAGACAGGTCCCCTGTAAACAACCCAAGAAGTTGCGAATGGAAATATTTGCTGTAAACAGTCATCAGAATTCGCGACTCTAAATACAGCCTTACACAATTTAGGTCAGCTACCACCATTGAGAGGAGCTCTTTGTTGGCTGAAAGTGGGGATACCCAACTTCAGGGGTTAGGGTTAGAGGGTTAGGGTTAGGTTAGGGTTAGGGTTAGGGGCAAAAAGTGGTACTTTTAACCCCATTTTGGGGACATTTTAATTTGATTCTAGGATAGAACTTTAATATAATGTAGGACTTTGTGATCCACGAACGATAAAAAATAGTGAAAATTAGGTCAAACGTTATAATGCAATTCTATGGAAAACGCAATGGTCGTAGCTGACCACAAAAGGTAAGTGTGGGGTTTCTTCTAGGCCAGCCACCACCATTGCGTTTTCCATAGACTTACATTATAACGTTTGACCAAATTTTCACTATTTCTACCATTTGCAGACCAAAAAGTTTAGTTTAAATTTATTTATTTTACTTCGATTGTGAAGAAAGTTATTACAACTTAGGTAAATCACGCTCAAAGTCTTCCTGGTTATAATCAGTGCTAAGCATATGCGGAAAAGTGTTTTGCTCAAGGACCCCACACATAGCCGTGGCGGAGGATCGAACCCACGATTCTCCGATCATGGGTTCGGTGCTCTATCACTAGACCACGCGGTCCACCAAAAAGCCTTACATCAGAGTAAAGAACTATCCTAGACTCAAATTAAAATGTCCTCAAAATGGGGTAAAAATATCACTTTTTGCCCCCTGAAGTTGGGTACCCCCACTTTCAGCATGAAAAAAAGTAAATTTCACCAATTTTACTTTCCACACAGTTTTCTTGAGAAAATGGATTTAGTCAGTCACAGAAATATAATTTTGTTTTTTTATTTACACAAGCAAAATAAACTTATATTTTATTGTGATCATTTGCCAGTTTGACATTGTCATCCAACCAAAACTAAGCTTACTATAAAAATATACACCCTGAATATCCCTATACATTTTTCAGCCGATCAGAGAGCTCTTCTCAATAGTGGTAGCTGACCATATGTTCCATATGACCAATGATAAAACAAAGCAACGCCGATTCCACCAGTCGTTATTCTTTCATATACGTCTAGCGGCACCTGTTGTCATAATTGACAATACCAACTGTGTATTTCGCACTGTTACATATGCCTTTTTACAATTGCGTTGTACAACATGCCTACTGTATAGATTAATGTTTACAATTCGAATATTTTTGAAACACGTGATTATGCTGAATTTGTTATATTATGACAGGAAGTATGTAACTTTTACAATGATAGGATATAGTAGGATAGACAAATAGCAAAGTTACAAAGGTGAAATATTTCATTTCCCACAAAGAACTAAGAAGAAAGAATCATTTACACCCATTGCACAAAGAACAAACGATAAATTTCAGACTAAGAGTTATGGCGGTGATACCCTTCCATAGAAAAGTGGTTTGAACTGGAACAGGGTTTATCTCATGGACATGTGTATGCTATTGTTGGTGTTTGGAGAAGCCAGTTTAAGAAGAAGCAGATATTAGATGAGTCTGTTCTAAGCGATATGAGGATTGTTCTATAAAGACGTCAAAGGAAATTTTAACCCAAAAACACATATTTTAACAGCTTAGCTTACTGATTTATCCGGAAGTGAAGCAAACTTTGTAATTTTCAAATAACTTGCTAAAGCATACAAAAAGTAACATTCCGAGGCCTATGCGTCTGTTTACGAGAGTATACTTCTACAGGAAGATACATGTTGCTAGACAAATGAGAGGTAAGATATTTGGTGGTATGCGGATTATCTAAACATCAGTGCTGAAGTCAGAAACTATGCGGAGAACTGCAAAATTTGTACGACAGCTAGCAGACGCTATAATATTTGGCGTATCTCACAATGTTGAAGTCAGAAACTATGAGGAGAACTGTAAAGTTTGTACGATATATAGCAGACGATATAATATTTGGCGTAACAAACAATGCTGAAGTCAGAAACTATGCGGAGAACTGTAAAGTTTGTACGATAGATAGCAGACGCTATAATATTTGGCGTATCTAACAATGCTGAAGTCAGAAACTATGCGGAGAACTGTAAAGTTTGTACGACAGCTAGCAGACGCTTTAATATTTGACGTATCTTACAATGCTTAAGTCAGAAACTATGCAGAGAACTTTAAAGTTTGTACGACAGCTAGTAGACGCTATAATATTTGGCGAATCTAACAATGCTGAAGTCAGAAACTATGCGGAGAACTGTAAAGTTTGTACGATTGCCAGCGGACGCTATAATATTTGGCGTAGCTAACAATGCTGAAGTCAGAAATTATGCAGAGAACTGTAAAGTTTGTACGATAGATAGCAGGCGCTATAATATTTGGTGTATCTAACAATGCTGAAGTCAGAAACTATGCGGAGAACTGTAAAGTTTGTACGACAGCTAGCAGACGCTGAAATATTTGACGTATCTAACAATGCTGAAGTCAGAAACTATGCAGAGAACTTTAAAGTTTGTACGACAGCTAGTAGACGCTATAATATTTGGCAAATCTAACAATGCTTGAGTCAGAAACTATGCGGAGAACTGTAAAGTTTGTACGACAGCTAGTAGACGCTATAATATTTGGCGAATCTAACAATGCTGAAGTCAGAAACTATGCGGAGAACTGTAAAGTTTGTACGATTGCCAGCGGACGCTATAATATTTGGCGTATCTAACAATGCTGAAGTCAGAAATTATGCAGAGAACTGTAAAGTTTGTACGATAGATAGCAGACGCTATAATATTTGGTGTATCTAACAATGCTGAAGTCAGAAACTATGCGGAGAACTGTAAAGTTTGTACGACAGCTAGCAGACGCTGAAATATTTGACGTATCTAACAATGCTGAAGTCAGAAACTATGCAGAGAACTTTAAAGTTTGTACGACAGCTAGTAGACGCTATCATATTTGGCAAATCTAACAATGCTTGAGTCAGAAACTATGCGGAGAACTGTAAAATTTGTACGATTGCCAGCAGACGCTATAATATTTGGCGTTTCCAACGGCATACAATGCTGAAGTCCGAAACTATGCAGAGAACTGTCAAGTTTGTACGATAGATAAATGATGCTATAATATTTGGCGTATCTAACATTGCTGAAGTCAGAAACTATGCGGATAACTATAAAGTTTGTACGACAGCTAGCAGACGCTATAATATTTGGCATATCTATCAATGCTGAAGTCAGAAACTATGCAGTGAACTGTAAAGTTTGTACGATAGATAGCAGACGCAATAAAATTTGCCGTTAGATCAGAAACTATCCGGAGAACTGTAAAGTTTGTACGATAGCTAGCAGACGATATTATGTTTGGCGTATCTAACGGCATACAAAATTCCAAGTAAAATGTTGGCCTTGGATATGCTCTTCACAATGCAACTTGTTCTGAAATGATTGTCAGAGTTGCTGAAATGAGTGTCAGTCTTTTTCATGCTGCCAATCACACGGTTGAAATAAATATGATCCGCAAAAATGACAATTTAATTGCAAATGAATTCTTGTGAGGTATATCAGTTCCAACTTTGAGAGCTTACAATGAATCAAGCAGTCTGGATAATCCGCCAATGGAAACTATGGGAATCCTTCTAGTATTACGAGTCTAAGCAGATGGATTCAACACATTTAAAACTGTTATCAATATATTTTAACAATTCCGAATCATATTGGTCAAAGCAACACCGTTATCATAGCAGATCAGCCATTCTATTCTAAAAAGAAATAACTAGGAGCAAGACCAATTCAAAATTGTCATATTCAGACTTGGGATCTTCACTTATGTTTCAATTTTCAAAAAGCAATTTAACTGCTGGTTTATATGCTATGTGAATTGAGGAAGGAGTATACCCACCAAACACTACCGAAAACATTTAAGAGTGGAGATAGGGTGAATCTGGTATCTATGTTACAATCGCTGTCAATCTGTAGGACCTTTTGAATTATACTCGGTGCTGACCTGTTTACTTAGATGATATGACGTCTCTCGAAAAGACAGTACCAGACGTGTACCGGAATTTAAAGATGGGATGTTTTATAGCAAAACGGAGCAAACTCACTTTAGACTAATACACACACAGCAAGCAACAGTCAGAGACAAATTAGGTGTCACTTGGCGACAACTCGATCGGATGTGTCTAGGGAAATACAGTCAGTGATGCAGAAGAAGACCTACACCAGACGATTATTTACCTTCAGGAATTGATCTTGACGAGCCTCATGTTCAAGCTTTGATCAAATAGATGGACACTTCTGACATTTTATGACCATTTGAAGAAAAAACTAAAACATTTGCCTTGATGTATGATGTACGAGTTTCAAACAAGCAGAAAGTTCAGGATTGTTAAAGCTGACAGAAAATTACTTCCTAGTCTTTTGGCAGCTGGACATTCTAACAGAATGTAGAAATTGGTACTGTGCTGAAACACGAGTTTCCCCTAGTACCTCTGCCACTTGCTAGGGTTGTATGATCTAGGAACTCTACCACAAAGGCTGAATTGTTGAATGTATTGAAAGGTCTTTCCTATTTCTTCACTGCAAAGGTGCGTAATCATTAAAGGTTATGCTATGATTCAGGCTTTTGGAATCCATACTATCCGAATCGTTGCTTTCTGCTTTGTAACAAATAGCATCAAATTATTTGCTTTGTTTATTTGCATGTTTTATGTATTGTAGGCTTGCATTTCACAAGAAATTCAAATTCCTAGCAGTGGCTTACAACAAACATATTTCTATCGTTTTCAGTTCAATAAATATATACTTATTTTAACAAGACAGTTTTCTTAATTTAATATATCCATTACTGCACCCAGTTGACCTTTTACCTAATATTGAGATTATGAGATGATTTCATGATTGGCATCCATTCTCACAGGTTTGTATACATATCAAACATTAAGCATGTATGTCAAATTATACTCAAATTTGCCATCACATGTTTTTGCCCGAGGTTGGATGGCCTACTAATACACGTAGTCCTATTGAATTGATAACAATAGACGTACCAATCAATCGGCACGAGAAAAGCATGCTCATTCAGCCCTTCGAAAGTATTGATAAATCCACGAAGATGTAATCACACGGTCCACAGTGGCCGAGTGGTCTAAGGCGCTGTCTGAAATACGTTGTACGCAGGTGACGGAGCGGGTTCTAGCCCAGCTGGAAGCAAACTCTTTATGTGCGAATTTTATCAGATTCTAGTAAATTTTCTTATTTCAAAGCGATAGACAAACTTTTGCACGATGTTACTGACAGATGTTTGATTATTTAATCGAGTGAAGGAGTAAAAACTTTTTCATATTGAATCGAAATTACCAATTAAATAAATAGGCAGCATTTAAATTCTGCTAGACGACCTTCGCACAATCGTGAAAAATCGGGTATTTCCGTATCATCCGTATAATACACCTCGTGTATAGCTCTAGAATACACCAACGTTATTCGCCTGAGTTCATTCGCGTGAAAGTAACAAATTATGTGTCCGTCATTAAGTTAAATTTTATTATTATATCGAATTTTTTATTTATACACTCCATATAGGAAAATTTAAAATATCAGTCTTGATTAACAAACGTTTATATTTTCAACGTACATTTATATAAGGTGGCAGTGAAGTGACTGAAAGTAGTTCCAAAAATTGCACCTTATTGTGTAAGACGTCTATTGCGTAGCATAAAGGTCGAGAGATCAGATTGGGCCTACGCATTGTCATTTGGACTTCATAATTTGAAACAATTTTTACTACATGTAAACCTAATAACGAATCAAATTGAAATCAAAATGAAATCACGTGACTCATTTACTACGTCACAAAATATGTTGAATTTTTAAGCGGGGCTAACCAAGGCGCGCAGCTTAAGTAAGAAATCCCTTTTCATATCCATTTCGAAATACCTGGTCAGAGAGTATGTATAGGCATTATATAAAAACATACATACTCTCTCGAAATACTTTTTAAGTAATGTTTTCTAACCAAATGAACAGTCTCCGTGATGATTGATATACGACATTGTGTCTCATTATCATTCGTCTCTCACCACTGATTCAAGTGGGAAAATTATCAGTTACTTGCGGAGATGGGGTGTGCTCGAGTACTGGTTAATCCCAGGAAACAGTAGTTAGGTTAACTGATCGTCTGTTAGCCCTCGATGGCATAAAAATGACGCTAAATATGCAATCAATCAATCAATCTAACCAAATGAAGCATAAAATTTCTACTTCTGTTTCTAAAAAATGCCGCGAGTGAAGTTCCTAGAACCACCCTCGCTCGCCCCGCCCTGAGTAACTTGCAAAGTTGTCGCGCTACGTTCCTGTCGATGTGGTATTTCTCTTTTAATATGTTGTAGTTGCATTTCCAGGCATGTACCACGTTTATAGATAAGAGTCCTAATGGATTATTTCACATAACTATTTTAGTATTGTGATTTGAAATATATTATTAAGATCAATTAAGTTAAGCGAAATAAGAGCATACAATATAGTTATAAACAAGAGGTCAAATATTGGGCCTTAGTTGCTCATACGTGTTTCACATGTCACTTCCTTTCACATTTTGTATGGACTCAGCCTACAAAAAAAACACTATAATACACATGTAGTAATAGATTAGAACAAGAACACCGCAAGCGGGTGCAGACGCTCATCCGTTTTCCAAATATATTAGAATGTCAAAGTCAGTGAAGTAAACATTTTAAACATGATGGTGAATAGTTTAAAAAGAATCAATACTATTACTGAAAAAATGAAATAGATTTAAAAACAAGAGCTGTCGGAGGGACAGTGCGCTCGACTATTTCGATGCTGTTCTAAAATAACACTTTTTTTCAGGAAATAAGTACCAAATAGAAGACAATTAAAACTCAGGGGTGATAAAATTTAACTATAATTATTGCTTGTTTGTTAAAAATAAATTAGCAAAATAATTCACTAACACTATTAATTTTTATTATCAACAGTTTTTTTTTGTTGAAAACAACAATGTTAATGGATGGCTCGTATTGCCTTAATATTATTAACTCAGCATGACATATAGGCCTATGCACTTCACCTCAGAGGGCAACATATCGGTAACAGTTCATGAAATGGATCTATAGTTGAAATAATCGTGTACCAGCATGCACAGTTTATCGCAGCTGGATACCCTTTCATGAAAATGAAGAAAATAAATACATATATAAACAAGGATCAAACTTTAAAAAAAGAAGAAGATTAAATTTAAAAAAAAACACACACAAAGCGTGACCCCAAAACGTTTTGCCCCCAGGGTCATGGTTTTGGCACATCTGAGAGAGGTCCACAAACTGACTGTTTGTCAAACATCTAAGATCAAGGCCTTGTACTACACACTTTAACCTGCTAAAACAACATTTCCAAGTCTAAAAGGGAAATAACTCTGCCAAAATGCAATCAAGAGTTATGGTTCTTATCTCTCTGAGTTTCCTGGAGGAAGTTGAACACACATATGAAGTTCCATTCATGTCCAATGATAGGATGATGAAGTACCAAATCAAAACCTTTAACCTCTTAAAATCCTTAACCAAATTTTCTTATCCAAAAGGGCCATAACTCTATAAATATGCAACCCAGAGTTCTTATCTCTGTGCGTTCCACTGATGATACTGAACAAAAATGTGACGTTTCATTCATATCATATGAGTGATTGCACAGATAGTTTACCTAATAAAAAACTAAAACCTATAAAAAATCAAGTCCAAAAAGGGAAACAATTGTGCCAAAATGTTGCCTGATAAAAAACTTTAACCTGAAATATTAAGTCTAAAAGGGACCAGAACTCTTCCAAAATGCAACCCAGAGTATTGGTGTTTATGTATGTTAGTACCATTGATGATGCTGAGCACCCATGTGAAGTTTCATTCATATTGAAGGAGTGTTTGCATAGATATTTTACCTGATAAAAATCTTAACCCTGAAAAATTAAGTCCAGAAAGGGCCATAATTCTTCCAAAATGAAACCAAGAGTTATGCTTTTTATGTCTGTGAGTTCCACTGATGATGCTGAACATACATGTGCAGTTGCATTCATATCGAATGAGTGATTGTATAGATATCCTACCTGATAAAAAACTTTAACTTGAAAAATTAAGTTTACAAGAGTTGTCAGAAGACAACGAAGCTCGCCGATGGGAAAAAACTGACCACCAATGCAAAGATTGAAATTGGAGGCAAACACCAAAACTTAAACGCATCTAAACGCAAAAGTTTAACCTGGGTGTCTACAGACAAAAAAATAAGTCTTAAAGGGCCATAACTCTGCCAAAATGCAACCCAGAGTTATGTTTCTTGTCTCTGTGTGTTGCAATGATGATGGTGAACACTCATGCTTAGTTTCATTCATATCCAATGACTGGTTGCATAGATATCTTACGTGATTAAAAACTTTAACCTGAAAAATTAAGTCGAAAAAGGGCCATAATTGTGCCAAACTGCAACCCAAAGTTATGGTTCTTGTCTCTGTGTGTTCCATTGATGATGGTGAACACAGATGTGAAGGTTCATTAACATTCAATGAAAAGTTGCATAGATATCTTGAACTTAAATGCAACTTAACTCAAAGTTTAACCTAGGTGTCTTAGTCCAAAAGGGCCATATAGTAGGCCATCCAAACACAGGAAAAAAACTTTTGATGGCAAATTTCCAAAATCAGACGCATATATGATGGTCTAATAAACTGTGCTTTGGGTCTGTAGCTTTTTTGACGTCTTCATAGAACGATCCTCATATTTGCTTGGAACAGTCTGATTTAATACCCGCTTCCTTGTAAAATATCTACTCCAGTCGCCACCAATAATCACCGGAGCTAAATCCTCATAATTCTGTCATTACTGTATCATCTTCGATAGTATCCTCATACTTCACAATTTGTTTTTTAAACTTAGACAGACATTTTAGAATGTACTTAACTTCGGATACAATAAGATCATTTACAGCCGCAATACATATTCTTGAAAAATATCATTCATAAACGGTGTAACTGTTTTACAACTTTCGACTGAAATAAAATACAACAACTCGAATCAGTTGGTAATATTTTGCTAAAGTTGCTGAACGGACAGGAGCATATTTCAACTCTTCTTCGACACTACTAGTAGAAGGTCCAGGAGATCCCATTTTTCTTTTGAGTTTATTAATTTTGTTTTTGGAAGGGAATACACTATAACAAATTTTATGCCATAAAAATGTTTCAATCAAGTGTCACGATCAAAACTGTCATTTCTGTCAAGAACTTCTATACTGGAGGTAACAAGTAATTTTCTTCAAATCTAAGATACTTTGTGTGGCATCTTTATATATGCTAGGACAAGTTTTACTAGTTTTACGTACAATTAAGGTAATTTGATTACATCATAACATAAACTCTCTTTCTTTTACATTTACTTTTAATCTAAGGTATATTTATACGTAATTGTTATTTCTCCTTAAACAGCATTTCAATTGGAAAAGAATATATGATAAAAAAATATGCACCAGTGTATTATCGTATTGTGTAGAACATACGGACGTCTAAGCGAACACATAACTTTTAGAGTTAATTTTAGTATTTATCTTCAAAGATATGTATAAAATTCAAGGTTAATAACAAATTGCAGATTTGCAAAACTCAACAACTACTGAAATTGTCTAAATTTTAAATGTACTTATTGAACTTTCGACTCGTATAAAAACAAGCAGAAAGACAGGCATGCTTCAATATCCTTTAAATAGATGCTCCACTGTCCTTTACACTGTTTCATTAACGATAACGATCACAACTATCATAATTCATATGAATTCTACAGTTTGATGAGCACAGCCAATTCTGACAAGATAATTAAACTGGCAAAGTTTGTATTTGATATGTTTAATAAAAGAACTCTTTACCTCCAATCTTAAAACAAAATGACTTAAAACATAATGACTTGCTTGAATTAAATCTCGAAATTGTGTATTACTTTTTTCTTTTTTTCAATATTTGAAATAAGATAGACACAAACATTGACCACGAGCAAAACAACAGAACAGTCAATACGTTAAAAAAAAAATGTATTGCATTCATTTTATCAAAACTGTATTGAAATTATAATGTTCGTATTATGAATGTTTATTTGTTAGATTCCACGTTTACCATGTGTTTAAAATTTATTATGGGCCGGAGGCCTACATTACTCAAATAAAATATTGTATATTTGTCTATATTGTCTAATTGACTATTAACAACATGTCATTACAGAAAAAATATATAAAACAGCATACTTGTCACATTAGTGACAATAATTTATATACAATACCGTTTTGTTAGTTTTTGCATCTGGTTGACCTTTGACCTCAACTGTGACCTTAAAACGCAATTTCATGAGTGGCATCCATCATCACACGATGCTATACAAATTGGGGAATAATGTTATGGTACTAAAACAATTCTACTAAAAATGGCCATCAAAAGTTAAAATAAGGGTCATTTTGCTTTTTGGATGGCCTACTAATAATTGTGCCAAAAAGCAATCCAAGTTATGGTTCTTGTCTCTGTGTGTTCCATTGATGATGGTGAACAAACGTGTGAAGTTTCATTTACATCCAATGAGTGGTTGCATAGACATCTTAATCGCAACTAAACGCAAAGTTTAACCTTGGTGTCTATGTCCAAAAAGAGCCATAACTGTGCCAATATGCAATCCAGAGTAATGGTTCTTGTCTCTGTGTGTTCCATTGATGATGGTGAACACACATATGAAGTTTCATTCACATCCAATGAGTGGTTGCATAGATATCTTAAATTTAAACGCAACTAAATGCAAAGTTTAACCTGGGTGTTTAAGTCCAAAAAGGGCCATAACTGTGCTAAAATGCAATCCAGAGTTATGGTTCTTGTCCGTGTGTGTTCCATTGATGATGGTGAACACACATGTGAAGTTTCATTCACATCCAATAGGTGGTTACATAGATATCTTAAACTTAAACGCAACTAAATGCAAAGTAAAACATGGGTGTCTAAGTCCAAAAAGGGCCATAACTGTGCCAAAATGCAATCCAGAGTTATGGTTATTATCTCTGTGTGCTCCATTGATGATGATGAAAACAAATGCAAGGTTTCATTGACATCCAATGAGTGGTTGCAAAGATAACTGAAACTTAAACGCAAAAGTTTAACCTGGGTGTCTACAGACGACGCCGACGACGACGCCGGGATCATGACAATAGCTCTCCTTGGACTTCGTACGGGCGAGCTAAAATGGGTCATTTCTCTGTCAAAATGCAACCCAGAGTTATGTTTTTTATGTCTGTGAGTTCCATTGAAAATGCTAAAACATGTGTGAAGTTACATTCGTATCAAATTAGTGGTTACATAGATATCTTTCCTGATAAAAAAAATTAAACCTGAAAAACCAAAGCCGACGCAGACGCTGACGCCGACGCCGACGCCGGGACGAGTACAATAGCCCCCCTATTCTAAGAATAGTGGATGGCGGTGGGGTAACGTTGGGTGACGGTGGGTTAACGTTGGGTGACGGTGGGGTAACGTTGGATGGCGGTGGGGTAACGTTGGGTGACGGTGGGTTAACGTTGGGTGACGGTGGGGTAACGTTGGGTGACGGTGGGTTAACGTTGGGTGACGGTGGGGTAACGTTGGGTGACGGTGGGTTAACGTTGGGTGACGGTGGGTTAACGTTGGGTGACGATGGGGTAACGTTGGGTGACGGTGGGTTAACGTTGGGTGACGGTGGGGTAACGTTGGGTGACGGTGGGTTAACGGTGGGTTAACGTTGGGTGACGGTGGGTTAACGTTGGGTGACGGTGGGGTAACGTTGGATGGCGATGGGGTAACGTTGGATGACGGTGGGTTAACGTTGGATGACGGTGGGTTAACGTTGGATGGCGGTGGGGTAACTTTGGGTGACGGTGGGGTAACGTTGAATGGCGGTGGGATTCGCGATCAGCGGTAACAAAACTATACTTTTAAACTATTGCTGATAATTTTTGGAAAATCTGAGTCGATCAAGATGATGTCGTATCATTTCTGATCATTCGGCAGAAACCGAAATTGTGCAGCCTGTAGCCGTTTTCTTGATCATTCGGGAAATACAAGATTTTTTAGTGTGAACATTGGCACGAGTATTTTAAAACTGCGAAAACTGTCTTGTTACCGAATAAAATTTGCTATGTCATTTTCTTTTATAAGCAACAACCTCATCAACATTATATTTTTAACCCATTCGGTCGTTTACTGGTGTAAAATTGATTTAGTGACAGTTTTATGGTGAAAATTCAGCGTAACGAGGTGGAGCTGTTTCAAAGTTGCGTAATGGTTGACATACACGGTATTGATGAGATGAACTTTGTTTAGAGAACGTCTCTGAAAACTGATCTCTATCCAAGACGCTGCTGATGCAATAACCACATCAATTGAACTGGTGTTAAATAAAGGTCAGATAAAACGGTTGAAAATTTGTTTGCGATTTCTTATATATCTCCTAAGTTATAGCATATAATACCCTAGCACAGTTTCTTTTTTCCGCTAGTATATAAATAACTGCCAAACGTATAAACAACCGGCAAAGTTTGTTTGTGTATTTAACTGCCAAATGTATAAGTAACTGTCAATGTATTGGTTTTAATTACATATAAAGTTCAACCATTACAGCATATTGTGGATCGATGTATTATTAACACAGAATATTTTTTTACTTTATTAGAATTTCAAATATACCGCGCCAGTTGAACACGTGTCATAAGTGTACATAATTATTAATGTAGTCTATTGGTTAACACGAAAGGCAAAATTGTATCCAAAGAAAAGATACAGGATTGTACCATGGTACAAGTAGGTGCAAAACGGAACGCTTGGAACCTTCATTCATCACACTTCGCCTTAATGTATACATGTATGTTATATTTTCATATGAGGCCAAAATCTCGATGCCTGCACATAAATCAATCTGTACTCGTATGAAAATAGTAACCTCCTAGCATTGCAATACACACCTTAATGATTTAATAAAATTAGTTATTATCTTTTTATAAAGCTAGTGCTGGCTTCCAAGTTTTGAAACCATGAGTAAAACATCTTTAAACATACAAAGTGGTCGTTCATATTATTTTATCACACAGATCGAAACGTTTTTAAGTTGTCATTGGTGATTTTAAGTCTTTCAACCATTAACTTGAATTTTGCCCTTTTCCAAATCCACGAGTAAAATAATGTACTGTGGTATTTTAATGTCATGTACATTCAAGTAATTTCAACTGTCAGCCGTGATTGTTCGACCTTAACGTCTAACTTATTAACGACTAAAATAGCTTCTATAGTGATATAGCCAATATTGGATAGCAGAAAAACATAATACAGTCAAACTTATCTTAAGCAGTCAGTCATTGGAAGAAGCAAAAGTGACCTTTTAAGAAAGGTAAATTTGCTTTAAAAGCATATAAATAGTATGTGTGGTTGCTTGAGACAAGTGGTTGCTTAATAGAGGTGACCACTTACACAGGTTTGATTGTACTAGTTTTGCTATTTTGAACATTAACAACACATTTTTTAAAAATTTTCCCTAATTTTAAATATATATATATAATACACATATATAATATATATATATATTTGACATTAAGTCGTTCAGTACAGCACCGGAAGGATAGTATATGGAACGCCATAGCTGTCTTATGTGGTTCATTTTATATGTATTGTGTGCATTCTTTATTTAATCATGTGCATTCATCATTATAGTATGTCAATACTTTATTACATTATGTCGATACTTCATTACATTTTGTAGATACTTTATTATATTATGTAGACTGTTTATTACACTATGTAGATACGTCATTATATTGTGTAGATACTTCATTACATTATGTAGATACATTATTACATTATGTGGATACTTTATTATATTCTGTAGATACTTCATTACATTATGTAGATATGTCATTATATTGGGTAGATACTTTATTACATTATGTAGACTGTTTATTACATTATGTGGATACTTTATAATATTCTGTAGATTCTTCATTACATTATGTAGATACTTTATTATATTATGTAGATACTTCATTACATTATGTCGAAACTTTATTATATCTTGTCAAAAGTTTATTATATTATGTAGAAACTTTATTACATTATGTCGAAACTTTATTATATTTTGTCGAAAGTTTATTATATTATGTGCATTCTTCATTATATTATGTCGAAACTTCCTTATGATGACGAGATCATTTTGACTGGGTGATTTCTATATTGACACCGCTTTAAACAACACGCTTCTTTGAGGTGTCATCCTACCATTGATTTTTGTTCTTTATTCTATAGTAATCAATAAAAGTTTGAAGGATTTTCATTCATAGAGAGACCCAAATGAAAGAAGTGAAACCTACATTTTACTGTTTGTCAACCTCTGCACTATCAAAATATGATGAGAAAAGTAGAGGTCATGTGTCATATAAGAGATTTTTTTTCTGCTCAGTGTGTACACTGGTGACAAAGTAAAAGTAGACTTCCGAAATCTTGTATTCATACCCCAATTTCCAAGCATCAATTTTTTTTTATAAATTCACAATTCAAACATGACAATGCTATCAAAGTGTTCAAAATACATCAATAATGCCATTCAAAAAATGAGCATTAAAATAAGGAAAATGCATTTTTAAAGAAGAAGCAATGAGGATTATTTAAAACTGCCATTATGCGACTACCCCACGAAATTCCTTTTTGCAATGCTGGTACTATGCCTTGACAGAAAAAATATTGAACATGGCGGAAGAGAAAAAGGAAGTTGTTCTTTAAAATCTCAGCGTGGATAGACACATCCCTTCCTTTCAACGGGGAAAAAAGCAGCACAAGAAGAGATATGGACACTCACCACAGAAAGAGATATAGACACGCACCACAGGAAGAGATATGGACAAGCACCGCTGGAAGAGATATGGCGCACCTCAGGAAGAGGAGATAAGGAAGAGCTATGGACACGCATCGCAGGAAGAGATATGGACACGCACCACATGAAGAGATATGGACACGCACCACAGGAAGAGATATGGACACGCACCGCAGGAAAAGATATGGACAGGCACCGCAGGAAGAGATATGGACACGCATCGCAGGAAGAATTATGGACACACACCACATGAAGAGATATGGACACGCACCGCAGGGGGAGATATGGACACGCACCGCAAGAAGAAATATGGACTGCCACCACAGGAAGAGATATGGACACGCACCGCAGGAAGAGATATGAACACGCACCGCATGAAGAGATATGGACAAGCACCACAGGAAGAGATATGGACACGCATCGCATGAAGAGATATGGACACGTACCACATGAAGGTATATGGACACGCACCGCAGGAAGAGCTATGGACACGCACCGCATGAAGAGATATGGACACGCACCCCATGAAGAGATATGGACAAGCACCACAGGAAGAGATATGGACACGCACCGCATGAAGAGATATGGACACGCACCGCATGAAGGTATATGGACAAGCACCGCAGGAAGAGCTATAGACACGCACCGCATGAAGAGATATGGACACGCACCGCAGGAAGAGCTATGGACACGCACCACATGAAGATATATGGACACGCACCACAGGAAGAGCTATAGGCACGCACCACATGAAGAGATATGGACACGCACCGCAGAAGAGATATGAACACGCACCCCAGGAAGAGCTCAGTATGGACTCGCACCGCAGGGAGAGCTATGGACACGCACCGCAGTAAGAGATATGGACACACACCCTAGGATGAGATATGGACACGCACCCCAGGAAGAACTATGGACACGTACCGCATGAAGAGATATGGACACGCATCCCAGGAAGAGCTATGGACACGCACCGCAGGAAGAGATATGGACACGCACTGCAGGAAGCGATATGGACACGCACTGCAAGAACAGATATGGACACGCACCGCAGGAAGCGATGTTTTTTCCCCGTAGAAAGGAAGGGATGTGTCTATCCATGCTGAGATTTTTAAGAACAACTTCCATTTTCTCTTCCGCTATGTTCAATATTCTTTCTCTTAAAGAAACTTGTTGTTTAAAGCCTTGTGTCAAGATGTTGGGCGAGTATATCGAGCTTAAAACGGGATCTTCTGTAAGGCGATTGTGTCTTCACTGGATTAAGCTGTAAAAACAGCCTAGCTTGAAACTATGTTAAATAGTTTTGTTCAAACTATATAATATATATAAATTTTCCTCAGGCTTCTTGCCTCATGATTCGTAAACGTCAAACAAACAAAATATAATAAAATGATTCTAATATTTAGAAACCATACAGACAATCATATCAATCAACTATTTACAGTATAATGTTTCAATCCCTGTAGAGTTGAACTAACTGTTGTTCAACACTATTTTAATAATGAGACCAGCTATTCAGACAACGTGTCTGGACAGCATTTGTTTAAGACTTGTTTCAAACTCAAACCAAAACTGTATGTCTGGAACAATGCTCAGCTCCAGCATAAAAATACACCTATATGTTTGAAGACTGTTTCAAACATACGTCTTCAAACTAACCTAAAGTGCATGAAATAAAACCAAGCTTCAGCACGAAAATAAAGTTATTGTTTGAGAACGGGTTCAAACTAATAACAAAACTTTATGATTGGAACACTGTTCAGTTCCAGCATAAATATACACTTATATGTTTGGAAACTGTTCCAAACCTAAATCTTCGAACTAAGATAAATGTCCAGTTCCAGCACAAAACTAAACTGTTATGTTTGAGAACGGTTTCAAAATAAAAGCATCAGACTAAACTAAGGTGCAAGAAGCAATCCCCAGTTCCAACACAATTAATATTCCTATGAGTTTCAAACAAGCCTTCCAAATGACTATCACTAGAAGAATCTTTGTCGTAGTGTACCCCCCCAACGCGATTCTCAGGTTTCAAGTACACATTGACGCTGACAATCTGATCTGAAGCAGACTTCTTGCAACTTGCGTCGAAAGACACTAGACAAAATATGTAAGCAATAAACCGTCCTTCAATAAGTCATAAAAACCTGACATTATATTCAGGAAAACACCTATTTAAAAATGGTGTCCAATTCATGATTCATGAATATTATATCAATCATTGATTATAATTGTATCATTCATCTTTTTATGATCAATTATCTTTTAAAACTTATATCTGGTATGATAATAGCAAAACAATAGGGTTTATTACCTCTTCTTATAATAATTGCTATATACAGACATTTATGCTATTAAACAACAATATTATTTTGTCACGGTGTCAGTATATAAATCACCCCGTCAAAATGATCTCGTCATCATAAGGAGGTTTTGACATAATATAATGAAGAATGTACATAATATAATAAACTTTCGACATAATGTAATAAACTTTCGACATTATGTAATAAAGTGTCTACAAAATGTAATAAAGTTTCTACATAATATAATAAAGTTTCTACATAATGTAATAAAGTTTCTACATAATGTAACGAAGTATCTACAAAATATAATAAAGTATTCACATAATGTAATAAACAGTCTACATAATGTAATAACGTATCTACACAGTATAATGACGTATCTACATAATATAATGAAGTATCTACAGAATATAATAAAGTATCCACATAATGTAATAATGTATCTACATAATGTAATGAAGTGTCTACACAATATAATGACGTATCTACATAATGTAATAAACAGTCTACATAATATAATGACGTATCTTCAAAATGTAATGAAGTATCGACATAATGTAATAAAGTATCGACATAATGTTATAACGTATTTACATAATATAATAAACAAAGGACATAATATAATGATGAATGCACATGATATAATAAAGTGTGCACATAATCAAAGAAAATGGACCATATAAGACAGCTATGGCGTTCCATAATAGTAAGATCATGGCACCTATTCGTGACTTGCGCATAGGAAAAATGCATGTTGCTTTTTATTCGCCGTTTAAATATAACAAATGCTTCCTTTCTATTTTTTCACTATATTATTAAAGAGGAAGCACTGTGATATCCCCAAAACGATATCAATACATACATCACATACTGAGAACTTTCAATGTTGATGTTTTGGTAAAATCGATATGTCTTGTGTGATATAAGCATTTATGGCAATTTTTAACTTGATTTGCCTTATATGGGGCTATTTCATCGTCGTAACATATTGTGATAGTTTTACATTATATTGGCAATCGCACAGACACGTGTTTGGATCGAAAACAACAAAAAATGGCTTTCAGTAAATCCACCATCCTCCAGCGTTACGCAACTTTGAAACGGCTCCACCAGCTCCTCCATCGTTACGCTGATTAACCGTCACTAAATTAATTCTTCATCTGTAAAATACCGAATTGGGTAAAATATAAGGTCGAGGACGGTGTTGCTTATGTTATAGGGTGGTCCCGGCCATAACACGGGTTGTTAGTAAATAAAAAACTCTCTATGTGCACTGTTTATTCTACTGAGATTAGATTAGGTGAAACTTGCAGCTTGCAAATCAAATAAATTATTGAAGGAAATATATAAACTGACACCTCATAACACAACTTTACACACCACATTTCTTTCCAAGACTGATTTAGAATAGATGTTGACCAATGGGAATGCATAAGATTGTCAGGTGACAATATTGCCCCACCAAAACTATTCAGCCTTGACTTTAAAGCTAGTAATTCTGCGTATGTTAATATTAGAAACATGTTAATGTGTTAGTACGTTAAAGTATATAAAAGCAGTAAAATTACACTTTACCACATTTATAAAAGAAAATTATATATCAAATTATGTTCGGTAACAAGACAGTTTTTGCACTTTTAAAGCACTCGTGCCAATGTTTACACAGAACATTCCTTGTTTTTCCCGAATTATCAAGAAAACGGCTACAGGCTGCACAGTTTCGGTTGCTGCCGAATGATCAGAAATGCTACGACATCATCTTGCTTGACTTAGATTTTCCAAAAATCATCAACTATAGTTTAAAATGATAGTTTTGTTACCGCTGATCGCGAGTCCCACCGCCATTCAACGTTACCCCACCGTCACCCAACGTTATCTCCATCGCCTCCTCCGGAAACGATTGGACACGGTGATTACTTAAAGAAAAATAGATTAAAAAAAAACAACAAAATTAATACAGATGTCGAAGAACAGCGTTAACTCGACTATTCTAGCCTTGTCGATCACAGAACAGTATATTATAACGTACCATCAACAAAATGTCTGGCTAAGGGTAGCTAGCCAGTACTTAAGCTAAAATGTATTTAATTTAATACATTTTTTTTAAAATCTGGGTGTGGATGTAGGGGTTTATGTGCCAAAGTTTATTAACAGGACTGTTTAGTTTTAATACAATAAAACAAAGTTGGAGGGGGAAGGTGTCTTGGGTTGGTTACACAATTGAAAAAGGGCAGTGTATCTTATTCAATACAGAATTTTTTTTTTAAAAAATCGAAGGGTGTGGGGTTGAATAGTATTAAATTTTACACAAAACAAAATATAAAAAATAAAAAAATAAACAAGAGACATCGAAATACCCCGAAAACCAGGGTTCTCAAACATTTTAGCTATTCTGTAACTATAACTCTATTTCATGCCAGAATTTTATGTACATTGAAGCAGTAAATAAAAAAAGCATACAATTCAAATTTTGTTTTTTTATTTGTAAAACACTGATGCAATAGTTTTGTTAAGAAAGCAATAAATAAAGTTTTTCTCTTGTTTTGTGCTATTCACTGTTTGTTTGGCTAAAAATTACTTCCGTAATTCACATTATGAAAGATGTAATGTGATTATACTCGGAAACAAACATGCATATTCATAAAATAATACATCAATATTTTCACATTTTGCATTGAGGCTTTAGTGGTGGTATTTTTTCCAGTACCCAAAGATAGGAGGTAAGTCAGACATGCTCAACTGATAGCAACAATTTCTTAAACAAGATGTTAGCTTCTGCAAATATATTACAAAATATTATGAGAAATTCAGCTGTGTTGTAAAATTTTTAAATGGACCTGTACATTTCTCTAATAAATATTTTGTATTTTTTTTACAATATTTTTTTGCCTCATGGCTATCAACTAAGCAAAGGCATCGCAAACCATTTTCAAGATAAAAATGTGCATGTTAATGGAGTTTCATTTTAATATACATCAATACATCAATCCAAACGTTTTTAGAATATTCATCAAAATAACAAAAGAAAAAGATTATATTTACTTTACCGCTAAAACAATTGTAAAAGACTGTTTACGGAAACAATCAATTTTAGCACTTTTGACTAATTAAAGGGCCATAACTCTGAAGATAATAGTCAGAATTGGCTGGTTATCGAACTTGGCTCAGATTTTATACAGATACACACTTTGTGTAAGTTGGCTGGTTATTAAACTTGGCGTAAATTTTATAGAGATTCACACTTTGTATTAGTTTGGTTCAGTTCTGATAAAATATACTCTAGTTATTGAGCGGAAACGTTCAATTTTAGCTAATGACTAATTAAAGGGCCATGACTCTAAAAATTATGGTCCGTATTAGCTGGTTATCGAACTTGGCCTAGATTTTAAAGCGATGCACACTTTGTGTAAGTTTGCTTCAGTTCTGATTTAAGAATAATCTAGTTATTGAGCGGAAACGGTAAATTTTAGCATTTTTGACTAATTAAAGGGCCATAACTCTGAAGATAATGGTCCGTATTGGCTGGTTATTGAACTTGGCCTAGATTTTATAGAGATGCACACTATGTGTAAGTTTGGTTTAGTTCCGATGAAAAATGAACTTGGAATAAATAATTAAACATTAAGCATATTCAATTTAGAATTAAGCATTTGACAAGAGGAATTATGACCCCGTTGGCTTTCCATACGTTTTGGGTAACTTTTAATGCCATTTATTTTCAACATATTACATGTTATATACAATATCCAACTATAATAAAATTAGTACTCAGACTGAATCTGAGTGGACCCATCTCGTCCGTAATGAACTGGCAAACTTTCTCATATAATCTTATTCGTCCAGTCAGGACTCAAACCTACGATCTCAGCGGTAAGTGGTCAGTACACAACAACGCCATAGATCACTCGGCCACGGAGAACCCTGTATAGAATTTCAACATACTGCAAAGTAATACAACCAGTGTTACGTCATCCATTTTTTTATTTATGTTTATGTGCGCGACCTCAAATCGAATCTATGTAGAACCACTGTCCTTGAGCAAGTAAATGCTGTGTATTGGAATAAGCTAGATTCGAATTCAATTGCCTCAGAATAACACATTCAAAATGTACAATAACATCAACAGCAACAACAGCAGCTGAACAACAACAACAGCAGGAGCAGCTGAACAACAACAACAGCATCAACCAAAACAACAGCAACAGCAGCAACTGCTCAACAACAACAACAGCAGCAGCAGCAACAGCAACTGAACAACAACAACAACAGCAACAACAACTGCCCAACGACAACAACAGCAGGAGCAGCTGAACAACAACAACAGCAACAGCAACAACCAAAACAACAGCAACAGCAGCAGCTGCTCAACAACAACAACAGCAACAACCAAAACAACAGCAACAGCAGCAGCTGCTCAACAACAACAGCAGCAGCAACAGCAACAGCAACTGAACAACAACAACAGCAGCAACAACAACTGCTCAACGACAACAACAGCAGTTACATCAACAGCAACAACAACAGCACCTATGTAAGACCAACATTAGAATACTGTAAACAGAGGGTAGCAGCTAGATACGTATTGAAAATACGATTTTACCAGTATCGCCATCCATTGAAGCAAAACTTAAAAGGCCGCAAAAACTTCCGCACAAATATAAAACATCACAAAAACTAGTTTCTGTATTCCAATTTAAGATAAACTTCAATTGTTGTGTTTCCTTTCCGCGTACACATGATCATCAAAATTCTTTCTATCTCAGAACAATTACAACTTGTAATTGCCGTCCAAGTCATGTTAAGGCCTGTGTCAGCCAGTCAGTCCATTTTATTGCTGTTCTGATCACAGTATAATTGTTATAAAACGCCATGCCCCGTATTCATCTTAACATGAATATACACTCGCTTTCAAACTTCTATTTCCATTTACGGTATAAATTCTGTCCAGGTTCAAAGTCACTGTCAATTATTATGTTAACTTGCACAAAGTTTGTCTTAAGGACATTTCAAAAAAACAAATATTATACATACATTTCCTAATGGCGCAGTAATAGAATTGCAACTGGATTGCATTAAAAGATGTGTTTTTTGCTAATACTGGCGACTATCATGTTTTAACAGTAGCAATTAAGTTATTTTATATTCAAATATGCAACTTATCTTTCAAATCCACATTTTAGTATATTTGCCGGCAGTGCCTACCACCAACTTACATAGCAATTCATATATCAAGTGACTACCACCCATTTACACAGCAATTCATATATCAAGTGACTACCATCCACTTACACAGCAATTCATATATCAAGTAACTACCACCCACTTACACAGAAATTCATATATTAAGTGACTACCATCTACTTACACAACAATTCATATATCAAGTGACTACCACCCACTTACACAGCAATCCATATATCAAGTGACTACCATACACTTACACAGCAATTTATATATCAAGTGACTACCACCAACTTACATAGCAATTCATATAGCAATTCATATATCAAGCGCCTACCACCCACTTACATAGCAATTCATATATCAAGTGACTGTTTAGAGTGACAACCATAATGGTGTTGATGATTGTACCAATTATTTCCAAAATAAATTCGTAACATGAGTTAAAAAAACTTATAAGGAAAACAAAATACCATATATAGGTATGACTTGGCGCATGTTTAAAACGTACTGGTATATAAAGCTACAGTTCTGTGTTATATTTGATTATGATATATAATACCAGTTTAACAGCAGACGCTTGTTTTACACATGTATATTTTTCTTTTTTTCCGTGTCTCATGACAACGAGTACCAAGCGTACACTCATAAGCAATGATACCGAGACACACTCTCGTATTGCCAGATAACCTGAATTACATTTTCATTTTCAGAGTGTTGATTATAAATGGATTTGACGGAAGTTGCCGAATTGTTACGACTGACGTGGTCGTAATCCACTCTAGACACAAACTGGTTTCAGCGTTGTTCCAATTGATGTGATCGGCAAAGTAAGTATTAGCAGCTGCAATATACGCGAAGCACAGGGCTGCGACTATAAGCGGATTCATCCGGAAATAGCCGAGTAGTTACGAATGATTTGATCGGAATCGGAAAAACGTTCGACCATTTCCGCTATAAACACGAAAATGGCTTGAACGTTGTTCCAATTGCTGTGATCGGTAAAAGCAACATCTCTTGACTCCGATAACAATAAGCGAAGCACAGTGCTGCGATTTTATTAAGCAGAATTATCCGGAAATAGCCGAGTGGTTACAAATGATATGGTTGTAATCGGAACAACGCTCGCAAGTGTTTTAGCTGGAAAAAGCATGTATGCATGATGATGATGATATTATTATCATTATTAATAATGATTTACAAAACAACAACCAAAACACAACAAGGAATAGTTTGGGTTCTTTTATTTCTTCTTTTTGTCATACTCAGTTGCAAAAGAAAGTGCACATGTTAAAATTCCAAATGTTTTACATCCACGTGTATACACATGTCTTTATCTGTCAATTGTAAAACCTAAACACTCGGTCTAGACGACAAAACACGTCACAATTATTCTGAATTAATTTAACTAATTTAACTAAAATTCAGTGTCCACTATATTTTGCAACTGAGTATAACATTATTTCGGGGCCACATATATATGGAAATAAACAACAATTGGTGATGCCAAGGACTTACACAGAGAAGGATAGGAAACTTGTATCTCCAGACTAAATGTTGATGATAAAATAGCACGTGGAGCATTAAATATTTAACAAATAAACAATTCACAGGCAACTGCTTTCTGATACAAAACCTGTAAAGTGTAAGTTACCTGTTTTGTTTCATGACGTTTTAATCATGCAAAACTATCTTGTATTTAAACATTGCAGGTTGAGGTAACCGTTCAAGTTACAATGTCAATTTGTTTATGGCAGTTAACACTACTACCTCAAAAACTGTAAACACAGATTGCTGAGCATGTTCTCTTATTATGTCTGTCTGGAATAAAACTGATTTGTATTCATGAGTTTAAAGGAAGTTAAGATAACTGAAAACGAGAATTCGCGAGAGTTTGAATGGTTTCGTGAGCTTTCACTAAACGAGAATGCGTTACATATCCTTCTCTATATGAGTTCCCGGTGGACATAAATCAATATAAATATATAAAAGGTGAAGCGTCTTTAACGTATTTCTTCGTGTCTGGAACCATTGGTGTGTCTCAAACATACAGCTCGTAATCACCGCCAGATTTATACATATAATATACGTTCACGTGTATAATAATGTAATGGTTTTACGTTCACATATATAATAATGTAATGGTTATACGTTCACATGTATAATAATGTAATGGTTATATGTTCACATGTATAATAATGTAATGGTTATATGTTCACATGTATAATAATGGTTATACTTTCACACGTAACCAGTATTATGTGTTATTTGATCAGCCACAAGGCCGAGTCTGGCATCAAACCCTTGACCTCTAGCGTGAGTGGCCAACACCCTATCAACTACACCATCCCCGCTTATATTGCAGTTAAGCCCAAGTAGGCTCACACAATAAGATTCGAACAAGTTCATTTTTATTTTTATGCGTTTAACGATGATGATTCTAAACAAAAGAAAAGTTTTAATTTAAAAAACTATTTAGAAACAAAAAATGTGTTGTTGTTGTTGTTGTATGGTGTTAAGCGTCGCTTTCAACAATTTTTCAGTCATATCGCGACGGTGTCTACTTGAGACAGTATTCTGAGCGCTGTCACACTGGAGTATCATGCCGCAGACACATGGTTTGATACCCCACCCAGTCACATTATACTGACACCGGGCCGACCAGACCTAGAACTCTCCTCTAAATGCTGAGCGTCAAGCGAGGAAGCTTCTAGTACCATTTTTAAAGTCTTTGGTATGACCCGGCCGGGGATTGAACCCACGACCTTCCGCATGCGAGGCGGACGCTCTACCACTAGACCACGCCGCGGTCTACTTAAAATGTGTCAATCGGACATGCATGCTCCAGTTATACGTTACTAAGGCTTAATTTAACCAAATATTAAGTGGAATGAGGTGGTGGTTTCTGTAAGAGTTGATCGAACTTCACTAGCATTTTGTTATTACATAGATACATATCAAATATTATTTAAGTACAGATACCCTTTTCCTAAGTTATTGGGTGAAACACATTTGACGGACGGACGGACGGACGGATGGATAAGCACAGACACATCCCACGGACGAAACTAGAATTAATTTCCAATATGACTATGTATTTATATAACATATATTTATATGAGACGTCGTCGACATGACTATGTTCGGCCTTTCTGACCTCCCAGTTTATAGCAGCAAAATCACGTATTTGAGTTTTACGTAATGTACTGAATCGAAACATATCACTACGTACACATCTGACAGATGCATGGATTTACAAACGCAAAAATTACGACGAATGTCAAATTCTGAAAATACTAGCGAAAAACGGGAACAATTTTCTCTCGATTTTTTTTTCGAAAAAAAAACGGCTTCAAAAAAACAACAAAAAACGAGCGATTTTTGCATAATTTTTATATGATTTTATACAATATATTCTACAATTATTGTGAGATTTTTTGAAAAGTTTACCAACTAGATTTTTTACAAATTCAATTTTTTAACCTTTCCCTACGTCAAAACATGCTTTAAAGCGAACGTTAACGTCGGTATACCGTATTAAGTATACGGTTTGTGAGAATTAAACACGTTTGTTTTTACCATTATACAGTCAAACCTGTCTTAAGCAGCCAGTCAAGGGAACGAGCAAAATTGACCTTTTAAGACAGGTTATTGCTTAATACAGGTTGATTTACTCTGAAAGCAGAGAACGCGGGAATAGAATATATGGTTGCTTAAGACAGGTGACTGCTTAATAGAGGTGACCACTTACACAGGTTTTACTGTACTAGTATTTTGTGCACACTAGTTAGATATACTACTGCTGTTTAGGGGCAACTAATTTGTCTATAGCATTTCTAATAACGTGTCTGTTTGTTACACGTACAAAATCGTAATTTCTTCCACTTACGCGGAACTGGATTCCAAAACAATATTCTCATTTTTGGCTACCTCCACGACTGCTAGTGAAATGTGGACATTATGGCTATAAATTGGGACGCCAAAAAGGCAGAACATGGCCATGTTTACGACGTCACATATAAATATATGTTATATTTACCGCTGAAAAAAATACATATTCATATTGGAAATTACTTCTAGTTTCATAACATACTAATTATACCACATATTTCGAAAATAATTTAAAAGGTATATTCCTCCTTATCACTCAATGTCCCTTCACTAGGAATGGCTGGGATGGAAATGGAGGAGAGAGGTAAAAATTATAAGTGCAAAAGGAACAGATTCTCAAATAAAGGACATCTTGTCAAAGCTAAAGATCGTTTATTATATTGCAAATTAATGGTTGTATTGTTTGTTGATCGGCCAAAAGTGTTGTTTGGTGGGTTTTCTAGACCTATTTCTGCACGTTGTTGTGTGATATCGTTCAGTAGACTAGATAGTATGTATAGACATGCAATAATTATGATTATGATGTTGGCCGCTCACACCAGAGGTCGCGGCTTCGGTTCCGGGCTCGACCTCACGGCCTCTCACCCAGTACTGGTTCTACCTAGGAAACGTATTCGAGATTATTAGCTTAGACCCTACTTTGAGTTCAAGCTAAACTATATTAGCATAGACAAAATAAACAGAACAAAAACATTTACAATGGTGTTGTGAAAATATATTACTTACGGAGATGTTATTCCTCCAAATGTGCATATTAAAATCCAATTGAATTGTATGAATGTATATCCAAATATGAACACAATTTCACGTAATAAAGAGAGTAACACTATTTCATTTTGCACTGGTAACACGCTATATCATTGTGATAAACTGAAGGAATCCCTTATGACCATGTGATAATATTGTACATTGATTGCACGAATAAAATGGGGTTGTCATAACGATATTCATTACCAGGTAAGTAAGACAAACAAGTGTTGTGTTGAATTAAAAACGAAAGAGTGCAAATGAAGTTAAGAATAATCTTAATAAAAGCAAATTATAAGTTATTTTGAAAACACGATATTAAAATAGTTGCTTCCTTTCAGGATGATATGAAACTTTACTACACCATTTTAAACTTTAACTCATATAGATCTGCACTTTTTCTTAACAACACATGTTTATATCACTTCCCTTGGAAGAAACACGCTTCGACTCACAACGATTTCCACGAGTTAATACGGATTAATTGGCTTACACGGTGTTAGAATCTTTGCCTATTTACACATAATCCCTACCCATTCACCCACAACAATAATTGTACACCATTGTTATATTTACAGTATATTACGTATAAGAGTCTACATGTATATTTCTTACATGTGTGATTATAACTTAGCAATATGCTGCTTGTTCGCCATTGAAACCGTTGACTAACACTATTTTGTATTTTAACACGACACGTCGAGGTGTTCACACCAGCTTGGGTCCGTTTCGCTAACGTTCGTGCTAGTGTTAAAATGACTAAGTGTAAAATTTGAAGTAATTAAAAAGTCAAGAAATTGATTGAGTGTGTCCCTTCGTACTGTGATATTGTTATATATATAATGGAATATTGTAATACATACAGGGATACTGTAATAGATACTGGTGTATTGTAATATATACTTGAGTATTGTAATATATACCGGTGCATTGTAATACATACTGGGATATTGTAATAGATACTGGTGTATTGTAAAATATACTTGGGTATTGTAATATATACTATGGTATTGTAATACATACTGGGATATTGTAATAGATATTGGTGTACTGTAATATATACTTGGGTATTGTGATAAATACTGCGGTATTGTAATACATACTTGGATATCGTTATAGATACTGGTATATTGTAATATATTCTTGGGTAATGTAATACAATTTGGTATTGTAATACATACTTGTCTATTAATATACATACTGGGGTAATGCAATACACACAGGGCTACTGTAATACATATTTGGGTAGTTTTATACATACCGGGGTAGTGTAATACATACTTGGGTAATGTTATACATACTGGGGTATTGTAATACATATTTGGGTATTGTAATACACACCGGGGAAGTGTTATACATACTTGGGTAATGTATAAATATTGGGATAATGTAATACATACTTGGGTATTGTAATACATACCGGGGTAGTGTAATGCATACCGAGGCAGCGTTATACATCTTAGGGTATTGTAATACATACCGGGATAATGTAATACATACTGGGCTGCTGTAATACATACTTGGGTATTGTAATACATACTGGGCTATTATAATACATACTTGGGTATTGTAATACAGACTTGGGTAATGTTATACATACTGGGGTATTGTAATACATACTTGGGTATTGTAATACACACCGGAGAAGTGTAATACATACTTGGGTAATGTATAAATATTGGGATAATGTAATACATACTGGGGAAGTGTTATACATACTGGGGTATTGTAATACATATAGGGGTAATGTAATACACACCGGGCTACTGTAATACATACTGGGCTATTGTTACACATACTGGGGTATTGTAATACATATTGGGGTATTGTTATATATACTGGTGTGATGTAATATACACTTGGGTATTGTAATATATACTGGTGTATTGTAATATATACTGCGGTATTGTAATACAAACTTGGATATCGTAATAGATACTGGTGTATTGTAATATATACTGGGGTATTGTAATACATATTAGATAGTGTAATATATACTGATGTAGTGTAATACATCCTTAGGTATTGCTATACATACCGAGGTATTCTAATACATACTTGGGAATTGTAATACACATTGAGGCATTAGAGAAATAGTTGTAACATTGATTACTATATATACACTGAAGTATTGTAATACATTCTGAGATATTGCTCTACAAGCTGAGGTATTGTAATACCTGCTGGAGTATTGTTATACATACATTGCCTGTATGTTTTGAGATGATTGCATCCTTAGTCTCCTCCCATCCATTATTGATATACGTTGTACCACTACTATATTGTTATATGTATGCTTATATTTATAAATAATAACAACCAGTCCTGTCCGTCTTTGTCTTACATATTAGTTACTTATGATTATACTGTCAATAATATATATATGAATATATTACAAATACAATGTATCATCAAAAGATTATTCGGTTTCATTGGAAATTCAGCGCTCTGAAACGACCGTATTCTGGTCAAAGGGAGATAATTGCTTTGAGGATAAAGGAACGACTTCGTATTATTGATGTCACTCTAATTTTAGCGAGATTTATATTTCATTGAAGCAAAGCATGAGGATAACATGTCCTACTATTTGTACTTACTATATGGCCAGGCTGCACCATGTATCTGTGCAATACCCTATATCATCAACTGTATCGTAATCCTACATAAAACCTGATGTACCCAATATTATATATAATATACATTTGAATAATAGCAATCAGTTTTGTCATTCTCTTACATGAGATTTGTCTTTCATATTAAGTCTTCAGGCTGACATTGTTTATAAAATATTATAAGAATCGAATCTGATACAAATAACATCATGAAAAGATACTTTGTTTATATTGTAAATTCAGTATTAAGAAATGACACTTTCTAGTCAAAGGGAAATAACTGCTTTGAAAAAGACGAAGGAGCGTTCTATTCATATTGATTTCATCCTAATTTTAGTGTGATTTATATTTCGCTGAAACAATACAAGACGGGGACACATATTCTACTGTATTTAATAACTATATTGCCAGACTGTGTCATATACCTGTGTAATATCAATACAAATCATACTTTTATGTAAAACTCTGAAAGTATTAGTAAATCAACGTGTTTATTTCTAAATCGTTCTTTATTTCTGTTACACGTGTTTGTTTTAGTCTTCGTTGTCTTAGATTTGAGTAAAACTTTGTGATTTATTTATTTATTTCCAAATGTGCTTGCTTGCAATATCATCTTAACTCATGTTACAGGCGTTCGTTTTAAATTCTTTGCTTCAAACTATTTAATTTAAACTTGTGCTAGTGCTGTGGCTATGTTATTTGCATATTCCCGTTGGAGATTTAGTTTCTTAGCTAGGAATTCAGTTAGACAATAATATTATAATGTGATTTCGTGGCTATACAGTGATAATAGATATACTAGAACTATTTACCGATGATATAATTCTTGGAAGAATTTCCTGTTTTCCCTGCAAGTTATCAAACTCAGCTGTACCGATTCACTCATGCAAACTGCAACGATGTTTACTGCGAAACGTTGGTTGCCATCTCTGTGACAAACGTCTATCGAAAGCAGGGCATAAATGTCGAACCCAATTTCACCACAAGCAACAGGCTGAATGTAAAAATGACAAGCAAAATAAATAACAACACCAAAGAATCCTAATTTCCGGTTTAAACGCAAAGTTTTACATACTGTTAAGATATGTTAATGCTAGGAAACACTGAATAAATACAAAAAAAAAATAAAACATACAAAAAAGAATGACTAGGAAAATGGTTGGAACTACGTTACTCAAAACAATATTAGAATACATAAGGCGAGAATTTCCTGTTTAAAATGAAATTCAATTATAAGTTGAAATTATCCTTAATTTTCTAATAGTATATCATTTATTTCAAAATAGTTTTATATGTAAAAGAGGATTTATTATTTTCCAAATATTCTGAAAGTGTTATTTTTGTGGTAAAATCGTCATCCTATTTCAAGATGTGCCGGATAGATCACGATTAATATGGTGCTTTTTCGAAATCCGTGTCCAACTGTTGCCTTTGTTACTGGCGAGAGAATCAACCGAACAATCAAAATGCATGATGTGGTTTTAAGATCCATTGCTTTTGCAATTGCCACTGATATCAGAATTACAGAAAAATGTAAAGAATTTACCATCAACTTGTTCATCACACTTTTTTTCCACTGACACCAGTTTCTGTTACATCCTGTGTCACATTAGAGCCAAACAGTCTTCCAGCATAGCATGGGTCTGAAACAAGCAGCAACAGAATAATTATAAATAATGCAAAACTAATATGTTTTATGAAATTTCTGTTATAGGTTATAATTCACCGTGTTAAATATAAGTTATTCAGACACCTGTGTAAAGTAAAATCCAAAAGATTGTAGAGAGAGGCTTTTTATGCCCCCCCCCCCACCCCCCAATTTTTTTTTGGGGTGGCATATAGTAATCGCAGCGTCCGTCCGTCCGTCTGTCCATCCGTACGTCTGGAGCGGCAGTTGTGGGTTGCGTTGCCAGTACAGAAAGGCATTGTGGGTTTTTTTTTGGTACTTGTGGGGTGCAATGTTCATTTTTTTCACATTTTTCTTTTCTTTTTTTCCACATTTTTTCATTCTTTTTTAGTGTCATTAGGGTTGGATCTCAAGGATTGTGATATTAGGGTTAGAAAGAAAATAGGTGGGTTGGTTTTGTTTTATAAAAAAATAGATGTTTTATAACATATAAAAACCGCACCCACAACATCACTCCCACCAGAACGTCCGTCCGTCCGTCCTTCCTTCCTTCCATCCCGTATTTCGTTTCCGGCCTGTAACTTTGTCATGCATTGATGGATTTTGTTGATACTTGCAACAAATGATCAACAGAACATGACGACGTGTCGCGAGTAAGACCCACACCCGTACCACCTCAAAGGTCAAGGTCACAATTTCAGTTTGTTTGACAACACTTTGAGTTTATGTGAGATTTCATTTCTGGCCTGTAACTTTGTCATGCATAGATGAATTTTAATGATACTTGCTACAAATGATCAACATAACATCATGACATGTTGGGGGGGGGGGGGGGGGGGGGGGGGGTGACACTTAACAGTGACATTTCTTGTTTCTTATCAAGATTGACTTGTCAACTATGGAAAATCAAAATAAAGAAAAGCTCCAAGCCGCCTACCTGATTCTATTTGTCACTTTATTTCAAAATCGAATGCACTCACCGTCGGATACTCACGCCAAATCCATTCCGATACTCTCTTGTATCACCCGCCAGATATTACTCTAGTTTTGCGTCGTTTCTACCAAGCCACAATACAACCATATGATTGGTTCCTTCACGATTTCATAAAGGAACGTTATTCAATCGCAATGCTAGTTTGATGCAAACGCCGTTTCACACGGGTGGTGGAGGGACAGTACCGGAAATGACACCCGTGGGTATCCGACAATGGAATGCACCAAGCCTGTAATAAACTTTGCAAGTTGATTAGAACTACAAATTGTACTATCCTTTTGGATATATAGTTATCAATGAAATGCAGTTAAAACATTCTAGTCCTTCTTACAGTTTTTCACAAACACTATCACGTTTTAGCATATTTTCGTAAACGGCAAATTGATCATGACAGCAGGCTATATGTGTATCTGGCGGGTCCTAACTTCACAACATTTATGAATGAAAATGTCTATGTTGGGAAAAAATATATCTCAATTGTAAAGTTATAACAATTATAATTGCTGATAATTGCTCGTCTTGAATACACCGTAAAGACGGAAGTCTACTGAAATAAACTGGACAAACTTCGATAAGTTTGGATAAACCCAGACTGGTGAAAAGACAGGTTAATATTCTTTATTTTCATTGTCATTCATTATTTTATTAAATATCAGGGATAAAAGGGCAACAGTAAAACTAAATGTCATTATTTTATAAGATGAGAAATTGCATCTACTTATTCATGTAGTTAACTTATTAATTTGTGAAACCAGTTCTTACAACTTCTTACGCTCGAAGTCTTAGAAGGTCTATGGTTTTAGCTGTAAGTTTTTGCTTCATTCTTTCAAGCTGTTCACGTACCGCACACGTACTCAATGTTACAACTATTTCTTTAAACGGTAACAAATTTGAAACAAAGTTGAAACAGAGTACGAAATGGAAAGCAAAGTAACACACACTCAAGCATGGCAGTATGCAAGATCTGATCAATTCCGAGTTTACGCACATTTCTGACATCAAAATTAAATCATCTAATGATGATAGGGCATGTATTATCACAGTATTAGTCGTTCTGTCTGACAACCAACTCGTCATTGTGGATTACAAGAAAAGTCAAACTCGTAAACACGACAACAAATACACTAACGTCTGAAATACGACTGACATCAAATCGATGGGACGTCACAAAGATCAACGACAGTAAAGATGCCGTGAATCTCCCTGACACGTGGGAAATACAGTTGTTGTCAGTAGCGTCACAGTCACTACTTAAAGACCGGGATATCAAAGTGAATATTAAGTGTGCTGGTATACTGTACAACGATGGGACATTTATAGTGACTAAGTACCCGAAGAAAGTGGAAATATTACACATGAGCGGAACTGTGGAGAAGTCTGGTGAACGAAACCAGGGGTGCGCAACTGTTAATCTATCCGCCGAACATCGCTTTCAACCCAGACAAGACGGTCGTGTACGTGCCGGAGCACTCAGTGATATGTTTGACACTGGACGGCAAGGCGAAGGCCGTCTACACGGATGATAAACTAGAGTATCCCAATGATTTTATTGTAGACAGGACTGTGGCAGTGTATGTCTGTGGGTTCATATCCGATAACATCCACCAGAGTACCGCGGATTGTACCAAGATACATATACTGCTGGTATATCACAGTCAGGGAACTCTGCCACAACGCAGAGTGAATCGCGTTGACAGTTTGTCACAGATTCACGTCGATCTGATGCGGGAAAACACGGCATATTCTGATGAATAAAGTCAATTATTTACTGGATACAGCTATAGGTTTTAAACTTTTTACATGATCGAGTTTCACCTAATATTAATTAGCATTTTCAATGTTCCTATCAAAACCAATTGTGAATTAGTAAATGTTTAAAACGCAATAATTAATAAATCCTCGCTAAATATGTATGTAAAACGAAAGTAGAAATGAAATTGTCAATAAAAACATTAATCAGTGCAAAATATCATTTATAACTGTTGTTTAAGTAATTTTGTTTAAAAAAAGAGTGATAACTAAATGACTTTTTACTTATACCATGTGAGAAATTCCATTTGAAAAAAGCTTTAAGTGTCAAAGGTTTGTGTCGATGTTGATTTAAATGTCACGGATTCTTCTCTACAGGGTCACAGATTATAGTCGACACTGTTGGCAGGAATGGACATATCTTTTGTCGAAGATTCCTCGCTGTATTGTGATCTGGATCATTGATTAGATGTTCTTTTTCAGCCACCAATGAAACAGCTCATATTTTCGAAAATAAAATATTTCATTTTACATTGAATGTCATGACTGTCAGTAGATGTTAACCTCTTTCCTCTGTCGATGACATCGTTCCAGGAACGAGAAAGTAGATCAACTAAGCCGGTTAGAAGTTACGTGGTATTTTCTACTAGCCAAATAATGTCTTACCTATGCATGTGTCTTAAGACGAAAATGCAAATGAGGGATGTACCAAAACCGTTCATTTATTTGCGGATTGATGTCATTTCGCTTAGTCTGGCTAGCACGAACATTTTCATAGTGATACCACATGGAAGTCGGTGGGTGTGTTTTTTTGGGGGTATGGGGGGGGGGGGGGGGGGATGGGGGTGTAAAATAAATCACAAACTATCAGACACTCATTATGTAACGTTTAGGTCATAAAGTTTGATTAAGAATTTGTCAATCTATCATTTGCAGGTATGTATTCAATAAGTTTACGGCGTTTCGACGTAACGTAACGGCAAAACCAATGCATTTGGCAAATTCCTCGATCCCCGTAGCAACGCCTAAACTAAATCACAGAGATTATCATTTTGGTGGTTTAATGACCCAGATATTCTCAATTTTTGCAAGGATCAAGGGAAACTTCCGGCCATGCCATGTGAAAACATTGACATGGTTCAAGTATTGCTTGGTGAACATGGGCTGCCATTTAACTCCAGTGCAGATGACGTCGCACACATAAAAGCATGGCAGCGAGGTAACGTCGGGTCATTATTTGACCAGTTCTAATGTATGGGCGCCTCGTACTCTGATTAGTTGGCAGTTACGAGGCAAACGGTAACGAATATTCTGTACTGAAACGCCATGCTGCCAAACAGCGAAGGTAGCCGTGGCAACAGACACTGACGTAAGCACGTCAACGTTCGGTTCCGGTCTTTGTCTCTACAGGTTTACCGTTTACCAGGTCGCTGTGACTGTAAACAGTTCAGGTATATTAGAAACGTGCCTCAGGTCGCTCATTCTATTTGCGACAGCACCATAACTGGAATGCGACCACTATGGCCTTTACCCCACCCACTATCATTTTATTGCGTCCGTTTTCAGAAATCCGTTGCATGTCGAAATATGTGAAAAACTAAAAAAAAATCAAATTGGCCTCTATTGTATCGTATTGCATGTGCACGTGGAAAAAGTGGAAATGAATGTTCTGGGCACTAAGTGCTATGTACACGGTGCATATGATCTCATTCTCAAAATGTATGTTGAAATGTGGGAGAATTATGTGGTTAAAACATTTCAGTTGAGATAGGATTTAACTGCAGTGACATATAAATAAATTAGACCATCCTGAAAAAGAAAATTGTTTCCTGTGCTCCTACCCAGTATTTTCCATGTGAGTTAGTACATTGTAGGTAGCTAATTTTTATGCCCCCGAAATTTTTTTTTGGGTGGCATATAGTAATCGCAGCGTCCGTCCTTCCGTCTGTCTATCCGTCCGTCCTTCCGTCCGGTATTTCGTTTCCGGCCTGTAACTTTGTCATGCATAGATGGATTTTGTTGATATTTGCTACAAATGATCAACATAACATGACGATGTGTCATGAATAAGACCCACATCCGTACCTCAAAGGTCAAGGTCACAATTTGAGTTTGTTTGACAACACTTTGAGTTTGTGTGAGATTTCGTTTCCGGCCTGTAACTTTGTCATGCATAGATTGATTTTGTTGATACTACAAATTATCAACATAACTTGACGACGTGTCGCGAGTAAAACCCACACCCGTACTCCAAAGGTCAAGGTCACATTTTTAGGACGGCTTTATTAATGTGGTGCTTGAAGCGAAGTGTGACAGCTAATATCAGTATTAAAGTAACACAAATTTTTGATAGCTATATAAAGTTGGCTATACTTTATAAAGTTATGGTGCTGTAATGAAGAGACAACGGAGAGTTTATTAATAGAAATCTGACATTTACAACTATATCATTATAATGGTACAAGTAATAATAACAACACTACTAATACTAAATTATGAATGATATAAAAAACACCTCATAATGAACAATTCAAACGGCCATAACTCGTTGAAATATGCACATGTAGGCTTGGTACAAGTCACCCTTGTATAGTTTCACTAAATTTAGGCCAATGGCTGCTGAGAAATAGCGTTACCAAAAATTGTCTAGAGACAGACGGACGGACGAACAAACGGACCGGCCGACGAGCGTGACTCAGTCCTATAAGCCCCCATATACTCTGTATCTGAGAGTATAATGTATATTGTAAATAAAATGTTACTATACTTATTTTGATTATTAATCATACCATGGTCTGTATTTGAAAATAGGGCTTTAAATAATCAACCTTTAGAACTAGTGAATGATTTTAATTATATGGGTACTGTTTTCAATTACACCGATAACTATTCTCTTGATCAGGAAGCATTGGAGGAAAAGGATCTTAAAGCATTAAACATTTTACTGGCAAATACTCGTAAATATACATGTACATTGAAACCTAAAACTGTCTGTCAAATGTTAAAACCGCGACAAGTAATATGGGTGTATATGGAGAGTTAGGTAGATACCCATTGTATATAAATATATATGTTCGTATGATTAAATACTGGACTGAAATTGTTAAATCTGATAACATTTTAATTAAATATTTATATAATGCATTACTAATTGATTGTAATAAAGGTGGAAAGAATTGGGTAAAATCCATCAAAAACCTACTGGAAAATTATGGATTTTCGTATATATGGTCAAGTACTGATGATGCAAATTTGTTAAACTTCCGTATTGTTTTTAAAAAGATAGTACTAATTTTAAACAAAAATGGTTTAATGAAATCGAAAACAGTCGTACACTATGTACTTATAACATGTTAAAAACTACTTTAGAATTCGAAAATTATCAGAAAATTAAGAGTTCCTATGTCAAGATTAAGATTATCTTCACATCATTTGAAATCGGTCGTTATACACAGAACAGAATTGAACGTAACGTCATTGCACTCTATGTAACTTTAAACGACTTAGAAGATGAATATCATTTTGTGCTTATATGTCCTAGTTACCAGGATATAAGTAAGAGCTTTATTAAATTATATTATTATAAACGGTCAAGTATGATAAAATTCATTGAGTTAATGCAATGTAAGAAGTATTCAGTCTTGTTTAATTTGTGTAAGTTTATTCATCAAGCTTTTAGTGCTCGCAATTCCTTGTACAATCAAAATACATAATAAATACATCTATATTTTGTGTTGATTTACTCAAGTATATATTTGACAAAGTATTTAAATGTTTGATTTCTATTTGTCCAACCTCAGAAACTATTTAAATATATGTATTAAAACAACTTATTTTTCTAGTTTAATAGAATCTAACATTATATTATCTGCGTGTCATGTGTTACATTTATTATCTGAATTTGTATGTAATAAGAAACATTATATGTTTAAATTACTGAATAAAGAATTTTACTCTTGAATCTGTAATTAATAATACATTGTATTAATAGACTGAGGAAAATAGGTTAAAAATGTTAAGGATGTTAATGTCTGTATAAATAGTTTATTAAAAATTGTTCAAATTAAATATATTCGACACTTTTGTGACACATATTCCGCAAATGTTTTATTTTAAAGGTAATAAAATAATAATACATTCCATTCTGCCTATGTTTTCAATTGCATATACTCCAATAACTAATTAGTTTAAACATATTTTATTGCCACATATAAACTCATACGCACATTACACACATTCAAGGAACATTGAAATAAATAAATAAATAAATGCAAAAGGGTTTGACCGCAAGTGCCCACCACATTAGTTATGGCCATCCCCTTAATTGTAGTTACATTGATCCAAGGTATTTTTCTGTTTTTTGTTTCTATTACAGAAACACAAAAAACAGCAAAGCATTGACTCCAGCAAAATACAAAACAGTAACAATAATAAAATCAACACGACATAAACATACAAAAGATGACATAATATAAAGTTGGAAGAATAAAAAAGAAGTCCATATCAGGTACGATCACAATATTAGCAGGTAAAATGATACAATATACCGAATTATTGTAACCATTATTAATGACGCGTTTAACAATGGTTATAGAATCGCACCAATACTCTGCTCTACCGGTTTCGTAACACCACAAGATATCTGCCGGTATCACAACATCACCATATATCTATCGGTATCACAACACCACCATTTATCTACCGAAATAACAACATCACCATATATCTTCCGGTATCACAATACCATAAGATATCTATCGTTATCCCAACATCACCATATATCTACCGGTATCACAACATCACCATATATCTACTGGTATCACAACATCACCATATATCTACCGGTATCACAAAACCACCATATATCTACCGCTATCACAACACCACCAGATATCTACTGATATCACAATACCATAAGATGTCTCCCGGTATCACAACATCACCATATATCTACCGGTATCACCACACCACCATTTATCTACCGAAATCACAACATCACCAGATATCTATCGGTATCACAACCAGATATCTACCGGTATCACAACACCACCAAATATCTACAGGTATCAAAACACAACCATATATCTACTAGTATCACAACATCACCATATATCTACCGGTATCACCACACCGCCATTTATCTACCGAAATCACAACATCACCAGATATCTACCGGTATCACAACCAGATATCTACCGGTATCACAACACCACCAAATATCTACAGGTATCAAAACACAACCAGATATCTATCGGTATCACAACATTACCATATATCTACCGGTATCACAACATCACAAGATATCTACCGGTATCACAAAATCACCATATATCTATCGGTATCACAACACCACCAGATATCTACTGGTTTCACAATACAATAATATATCTACCGGTATCACAACACCACCAGATATCTACCGATATCACAATACCATAAGATATCTACTGGTATCCCAACATCACAATATATCTACCGGTATCACAACATCACCAGATATATACCGGTATCACAATACCACCAGATATATTCCGGTAACACAACATCACAAGATATCTACCGGTATCAAAATACCACCAGATATCTACCGGTATCACAACACCACCACATATATACCGGTATCACAACACCACCAGATTTCTACCTGTATCACAACACCACCAGATATCTACCGGTATCACAACATCACCATATATCTACCGGTATCACAACACCACAATATATATACTGGTACCATTACACCACCAAATATCTACCAGTAACATAACACCACCAGATATCCACCAGTATCACAACACCACCAAATATCTACTGGTATCTCAACACCACAAGTTATCTACCGACATCACAACATCACCATATGTACCGATATCACAATACCACCAGATATCTACCGATATCACAACATCATCATAAAGCGGGGCGGTAGTCTCATGGATAGAGTGTTGGCCGCTCACGCAAGAGGTTACGGGTTCAATTCCCTGCTTGACCCGATGCCTCTCATAAAACAACACTCAGTACTGGTTCTACTTAAAAAACGGACTCGAGAGCGGTTCATATAAGCTCTGAGCTTTCATCGCAATCGGGCTTAAATAATTAGAATAAACTAACATCATCATACATCTATCGGTATAAAAACACCACAAAATATCCACCGATATCACAACACCACCAGATATCTACCGGTATCAAAACACTACAAGATATCTACTGATATCACACCACCACCAGATATCTACCGGTATCACAACACAACCAGATATCTACCGGTATCACAACACCACCAGATATCTACCGGTATCACAACACAACCAAATACATAACGGTATCACAGCGCCACCAGATATCTACCTGTATCAAAACACAACCAGATAGCTACCGGTATCACATCACCATATATCTACCGGTATCACAACACCACAAACCACAACTATATATGTGATTGAAATGATGCAAAAAAACAGATGAAAAAACTTCAAACTCAGTATTGTTTTCCTATAGTATTTCTGGGTACAAATTAAATTCTCCGTACTGGATCGCAAATGGACGATAGCCCTTTCTATTGAACAAACTTGAAACATAGAGACCATTTAAAATCAAATATGAACAAATATGGCTGAAGAAGATATTGAACATTCCCAATTTTATCCATATTTGGGCCCTGCTGGTCCCTTATGGATATCAAATTTCCTTTATAAAACCCAGTCGCAATTGTTATGACTAAACAATACTAGAGATATTAAGATGGTTAAATAATTTCTACTACTGACAGATGATAAAAAGAGAATTTACTGTTTTTCCCAGGTTTACTGTTATGAGATCGAACATAATTATGTTTTATACTGACTATCTATAACGAAAGGGCGTACACTTTGCTACTGCTGACAGAAAGAATGTAATCCAATGACAATGATACACCAATCGGACTGCTAGGTAAAACATACACTATAATAAAAGATACTTACTTACATACACCATTGAAAGAAGGGTACCTTACTTTATAAATAGAGTATGTAAGTATCTTCTCCAATGACAATGATACACCAATCGGACTGCTAGGAAAAACATACACTATAATAAAAGAAACTTACTTACATACACCATTGAAAGAAGGGTACCTTACTTCATAAATAGAGTATGTAAGTATCTTCTCCAATGACAATGATACACCAATCGGACTGCTAGGTAAAACATACACTATAATAAAAGATACTTACTTACATACACCATTGATAGAAGGGTACATTACTTTATAAATAGAGTATGTAAGTATCTTCTCCAATGACAATGATACACCAATCGGACTGCTAGGTAAAACATTCACTATAATATAAGATACTGCTTACATACACCATTGATAGAAGGGTACATTACTTTCTAAACAGAGTATGTAAGTAAGTATCTTTTCCAATGACAATGATACACCAATCGGACTGCTAGGTAAAACATACACTATAATAAAAGAAACTTACTTACATACACCATTGAAAGAAGGGTACCTTACTTTATAAATAGAGTATGTAAGTATCTTCTCCAATGACAATGATACACCAATCGGACTGCTAGGTAAAACATACACTATAATAAAAGATACTTACTTACATACACCATTGATAGAAGGGTACATTACTTTATAAATAGAGTATGTAAGTATCTTCTCCAATGACAATGATACACCAATCGGACTGCTAGGTAAAACATTCACTATAATATAAGATACTGCTTACATACACCATTGATAGAAGGGTACATTACTTTCTAAACAGAGTATGTAAGAAAGTATCTTTTCCAATGACAATGATACATCAATCGGACTGCTAGGTAAAACATACACTATAATATAAGATACTGCTTACATACACCATTGATAGAAGGGTACCTTACTTTATAAATAGCTTATGTAAGTAAGTATATTTTCCAATGAAAATGGTACACAATATTTCATTTAAGTTTTATTTGTTTGATATTTAGCATCATTTTATAATATCGAGGGCTAACAGCTGATTACTCTTTCCTGGTATATTGGAAGGTTAACCAGTACTCGAACGCACCAATTTCGGCAAGTAACTGATAACCTTCTAACTTGAATCAGCGGCGAGAGACGAATGACAATGAGACACAATGTCGTATATCAGCCATCACGGAGAAAATGGCCGGGTTGGGATTGGAACTCATGACGCCTGGATTGATAGCCAGGCGCGCTACCGACTGGGCCCATGAAAAATTCAATATTTATCTACACAATACCTACAACATCGTATACAGATAGGAATGATGCAAGCATTTCACCATTCACACTGATGTCATATTTTGTTCCTAAAATTCCTTATTCAAATGTCACATAATGAAGTTTGTGACGACACGCACTTAAACACGAGCTGCATAAAATTATGCTTATTTAACACTTTTCTTAGCTGACGTCTAACTCACACAACCAACCACTCACCCATTCATTCACTCACTCCGTTCCTTACCTTTACATTTGGTAGAAGAGAGGTAGTCTAATATCTTATATTACTTACTTCCTTACTTACAGTATTGATAGAAGGGAGGTAACTCAACTGGGACTGTTTCACCAACTAGAGTTGATTGATTGAGTTTTTAGCGTCATGTTTATATCATCGATGGCTAACAGTCGATCAGTTAAACTACCTAGCCACTGTTTCCTGGGTTCCTGGAAGGTTAACCAGTACTCGAAAACACCATATTCCCGCAAGTTACTGATAACTTTCCCATTTGAATCAGCGGCGAGAGACAAAAGCAAAAAGAGCAAAAACAGGTATAGCATATACGCAATAAGTCATCACTGCTGTATAAAAGCTGACTTTTATAGGATTTTAACAGGTGCATATATTAATGAGAATTTGAGGACGTTTTAAAAATAATACTTGTGTGTTACTGCAACTGCACTGTCAACCTGCCAGTTGTTGTGCATTTTATGTGGGTATCCTGATTTGAAAAAAGTACTTAAAAAACATTATGTGGAATATTTCATACCGTGGAAATCCGAGACCTTAGTTTATATTATATATAGAACAAAGAACAAAATTCAACTGTGTAGTGAGACCTATACGACTGGTAATGTTTTAAAACAACCGCTCGATCAAACATACATTACGATAACCCTTTATCCCAGGAATACGATACGTCCTAACCATAATGACGAACTGCGTACAGGATATAACGTGTACAGTGTATTGAATGTCTATCTTTTATATGTTCTAACCATAATGACGAACTGCATACAAGATATAACGTGTACATTGTATTGAATGATTATCTTTTATCGCGGAGTGAAACAAACTATTTAGTAGCAATTCATGTTAACGATGAATAACTATAATATTAACATAACACTAGTAGAAAATCATACACATTTGTAAATAATATTTGATAGGGAAGTATAGAACGCGACCAAAGAAAGAACATAGCTGACTCAGTTTTATTGGGTCTGTTCGTGAAGGGTACTGAGATATGCAATTTAGGTCTATGATTGACGGGTCTTCTATAATTCTGTATTGAACAGTTATATTTTTTGTGATACGAGGAGCGTTCAATAACTAATGTCAATCGTCCCATAGATTATGAACCGTGAACATACAAATCGTGAAACTTCACAGTCAGATAGACTTTTTATGGTACTCTTGACCACATACAGTCGTATACACTGCAATCAAATATAGTTTGAAAAAGAGTTGCTAAATGTGTTCATATATGGAGCTGCATGAGTGCACAGCGTTGCACAGGCGGAGTAAGTGCATCTCAGATTTTTATATGTATTTGGTAATATCAGAAACATTAAATATTAGTTCACTTTTTCGAACCAAATAGAAAAAAGCACCAAAATATGGTCACCAAAGACAGACGAGGGTCTTGCATAGCTAACAGAAGTGTTGCATTTCAGTGTTTGATGGGTATACACAATACAAACTATGAAAACATATTTCGGAAGTTGTTAAAAATATTGAAAAAGATTGCATTTCAGTTAAAGGGAATTTATCAGGATTTTTCAAAAAATTGAAATTGGCTAAAATATTTTTTATCCAATATATCGTCCCTATATATACTCACTGACCCTGCATTGCCTAACGGATATCTATTTAAACACGCCAAAATATTAGATTGAAAAAGGATTTCCTAACTTGGGCTTCGCGCCTAGGTTAGACTAAAATAGATTTCCCGCTTAAAATTGCAACATATTTTGTGACGTATCAAATGAGTCACGCCATTACATTTTGATTTCAATATGATCCGTTATATAGGTTTACATGTAGTAAAAATGTTTCATCTTAGAAAGAGTCCGAATGACGATGTGAAGGTAATTATATGCTGTCTATTTTTAGAATGGGGACTTCGTTTCAAGTTTTGCACTCCAATTCAAATATCGATTATGTCACGTTTTAGTGAATTTGACATATCAAACCATTTGGATTTATCTTATTAATGATAATGAGATGCTATTTATCTTCTTTATAATAATTTCATATTTTGAGACATTCATAAGCGTTTTTCCCTGATATAATCCCTTTAATTATTTTGAAAGTCTGCACTAAATTTTATCAAGATATAACAAAACTTATTGAACCTCCCTCGTTTAGCCAAGCCAAGATTCCACTGTTCTTGTTCATTATCCGTTATTTTAGTATTCAGTACTTTGTTTGAGGATTGACATATTTAGGCGGGTATAAATAATTAGTATTTTTGTCAGTAGTCTTTAAGGATAGGTAAACGAGAGGACACACAATTGTAAACTCTGCATAAACCTGTTCGCGTGCCACAATTAAACCCAGCACAGTGCAATCATACTCTTAGCACCGAAGAATAACGGAAGTTGCCGAACATATACGATTGGTAAACTGTGGTTAAGGAAGTGAATTATTTGCTCACAATGTTTATATAGAAACGTTATTGTTTTGTGTGCAAGGTATGTGAACTTTTAATTCTTGTTTAAGTGTATTATTATGGTTTTACCACTGACAAACGAACTGTCAAATTGTACGATAACCCTGCTTTAAGCCGGTTAATGTGATATTTCCGATTCTTGTTTCTAAGTTGTTTCGTATCAGTATTGATACGACCCGTATCTTTGTTATTTTTTATATGTCCTGTGATAATATCGTTTTGTGTTTGTTTGTATACTAACCTATGGTACAGTATATAGTATGAAACTGAAAGTCGAAACTATAGCCTGAGTTCTATAAAAAAAAAACTAGTTTGAAAGAAGTAATGTATACACAAAGTGTACACTCTCGTCGGTTATGATATGCTTGTCAATAATTATGCGCGAGAATTATGCGAGTTGAGTTATTGCCGAGTAAAAGTTTAAACAAAATATGTTGTAAACATTTGGATCAAAAGTGTTCGATCTTACTCATTTAACAATTTAATGAAAACATCAGATGGCTTAGGTATCGATCTGTGTTCAAATATGTTTAGCTTGGAGCACGTGATTTAATGGTAGAAGATCGGACCCAGGATCGGAGGGTCGTAGGTTTGATAACCTGCCACATTCATACGTGGTGTCCTTGAGCCAGACACTTATGTGCATCAGCTAAGCACAGGTTCTACAGATAATCTTGATATATGATTTGTCTAAATTGCAAGAACCTTTGTTTAAAGAACTTTTTTCACACTCGATGTAAAATAAATAAGTTTAAACTGAGAAATGTATTCATGCAAAATATCTTGGATACACAGAACGTTACAAAAAATGACAGAATCGGTTTTATTGAGTCATAAGGGGTAATGAAACATGTGGGGGCGGTAGTGTAATGGGTAGAATGTTGGCCGCTCACGCCAGAGGTGGCGGGTCCAATCCCCAGCTCGACCCGATGCCTATCAGAAAATAACACTCAGTACTGGTTATACCCAGGAAGCGGACTCGAGAACGATTCATATAAGCTGTGAGCTTTCATAGCAATCGAGCGGAAATAAATTAGAATAAACCTAAAAAACTAAACCATGCGACACCCCTCCCGCCCCCTGTATAGCACAGGCTTAAGTGGTATTTTATTCTCGAACGACTTATAATATACAACATTTGTCCTTGAAACTGATTTTTTGTTCACATTGTTAATTTTCTAAATAAAACTACATTGCCGTTCTGTAATTTGGACATTCATATAATACAAACTTATTCACGGGTTGATGACCATAACATACCTATTTTATTGATTATTAGGTGTTATCAGTTGTTACCTTGTAAATTATCTGTTCCGTACGCGTAATTAGACTAAGGTAGTCTGCATTTAATTTTAAAACTTGGTATTCTGCCAGACATGTTTTAACTAACATGATTTAATATTTAGATAGTGCATGTTTAAACAGATCATCATACTTATGTTGACCGGCTTGTATTCCTTAAATAAACCGTTCATTTCAAATCTCGATGTAGAACATTAGAATACCGATAGTAGTTTTCATCACGGGACATTAGCCGGTATTCTTGTTTTCACACCTGTGTATAACATCACGGGGCATGAGCCGGTATTCTCGTTTTAACACCGGTGTATAACATCACGGAGCATTAACCGGTATTCTCGTTTTAACACCGGTGTATAACACCACAGGACATTAGCCGGTATTCTTGTTTTCACATGGGTGTATAACATCACGGGACATTAGCCGGTATTCTTGTTTTCACACTGGTGTATAACATCACGGGACATTAGCCGGTATTCTTGTTCAAACCACTTACGTATATAATAATGGATGTTTTATTTAAAATGACACGAACACAATTGACGACATGATTTTAAAGTTATCAAATTGTTAATCGACAACATTGCATAGTGTTATGATAGGTAGTGCATAATTTAATTTTATAAACCAAAATGTAAAGGTGGGTGGGGTAAAAGATATGAATCTTGACTATTTAATACAACAACTTGCACCAAAACTTTAACGCAGGTACATATCAAATTTAAGGTTTGAACATTTAGCGGAGATTAAACCATTATCTTTTAATTTTTAACATTCATCAGAAGTTTTAACATTTAGCGGAAGTTTTAATATTTTGTGTTGGTATAAATAAATAAAATACCCATGGCGAAGGATATGGACGACATTGTATTCGTGTTATATAACGTTCCCTAATGATATTTCTTTTTTCAGGTAAAGGGTTCATTTCACTCAGAGGCTTTACCATCTCTTCCATTCTTCTGCATGTGATAATAAAAGAACATAGAATATCACAAACTGCCAACTACAGTTACAGTAACTGCATGCAAGCTGACAATAATTTTGAGAAGTAACATCTGGCTGCGATATCAAACTTTACCAATTGTTTACGAGAAATCTATTCAACAAAATGGCCGTTCCTGGAAGAAAAGCGAATGGAGTTGATTTCAATAAGAACGAAAACTCAGAGGATATATCGGCAATTTTCTGCCAACCATGTGACGAGAACGAACAACAGCTACAAGCAGTAGGGTTTTGTGTGGATTGCCGAGAATACTTGTGTGATGCGTGCTTTACACATCATTGCCGGGCCCGACCATTTAGACATCATGTTCTGCAAGATAGGACAATAATGCCAAGAAATCTCGATCAAAAGAAAGCATCCGATATGACTGGCGATGCATGTAATGAACACCAAAGGGAGATAATTAAATTTCACTGTGGGTCACATGACTATTTTGGATGCGCAATCTGTATCGCGGTTGACCATCATAATTGTGAGGGCGTCATTTATGTCGAAAAAGAATATGAACTGTTATCTACGACACTTAACGATCTCAAAGAGCAAATTGTCAGTAATGAACGAAATATAGAAGACAATGTTGAATGTATTGAGCAGCATTACTCTGACGCAATAGTTAGAATAGGACAGTTCAGGAAAGAACTAAATGGCTTGCTGGACAAACTAGAACATGAAATGAATAACAAGGCGAAAACGATCAAAGACGAAGACCAAGCAGTCATGTCCTCAATATCGACCAAAATGAATGACATGAAAAGTGAAATAAATTCTTCTATCGCCGAAATCAATACATTACACAATTTAAAGAATAATCGGAAATTGTTCGCCATTATTGATAAAACAAAAGACGAAATGAAGAGATTGGATAACACACTGACTCAAATGCAGAATGAAAACACGACAAGAAGATACGTATTCAAACCAGAAAAGCAATTAAACGACTTGTTTGAAAACCTGAAGTCAATCGGGAGTCTGTCCGTAATGAATCGATCATATGGCACAATTACACCACAGACAACTGCCGAGAAAGACAAAACATTCGATACACGGAACCAACACCACCACCACCACCACCAACAACAACAACAACAAAAACAACAACAACAGCAGCAAATGCAGCAGCAGCAAAAAGCCGTTACATTGCAAACCGGTATATACTATGATAACAAATTGACGCAAACAGAATATGCGACAGATAGTAAATTAACACAAACAGAAAACTCAATGGATAGTAAAGAAACACAAACACAAGCATGTCAGTATGCAAGACCTGATAAACTCCGAGTTGCGACGCATATATCTGACATCAATGTTAAATCACCTAATGATGAGATGTACGTGATTACAGGATCAGTACTGCTGCCTGGCAACCAACTCGTCATTGTAGATTTCAACAACAAATCTGTCAAACTCGTCAACACGACACAAAACACAATTACGTGTGAAATGCGTCAACCATCAGGACCATGGGACGTTACCATGATCAACAACAGTAAAGTTGCTGTGACTCTTCTTCAACAGCGTGCAATAAGGTTATTATCAGTAGTATCTCAGTCTCTGTCTGAAGATCGAGATATAAAAGTGAATGGTCAGTGTTATGGTATAGTATATAATGATGGGACACTTATAGTGACATTTGTAGAACCGAGGAAAGTGGAAATAATTAACATGAGTGGTGTTGTGTTGAGAAGCGTGGTGAACGATGCCAGTGGAGTTAAACTGTTTAAGCATCCGCAGTACATAGCCATCAACCCAGATAGGTCTGCTATATACGTGTCAGATTACGACAACCACTCAGTAACCTGTATGACACTGGGCGGCAAAGTGAAGGCCGTCTACACGGATGATAATCTGAAGAACCCAAATGGTATGGCTACAGACAGGACCGGGACAGTGTATGTCTGTGGGATCGGCTCCAATAATATCCACCAGATTACCGCGGAGTGTACCAAGATACAGATACTGCTGGATCAGCAACATGGAATATCTAAACCAGAATCCATCACTTACTGTGATCAGGAGGACAAACTGTATGTTGCGATGTGGAATAATAATGTCATGAAAACGTTTCAATTAAAATAAGATTAACTGACAGTTAAATATAAATAGTATACTGCATGAAGAAAATAGTGACGTTTAAAATGGCATAACCTGTAACTGAACTGAAGAAATAAACAACTTACAAATATTTTTGTGAACGTTTATTGCCTTCTGCGGATTGAAAACAGCTGAATCTGAAACCTCTCTTACACATGAATAAATTGTTTTGTAAATATATATTTACAGTAATTCTAATGTGCAAATTAATTGCTTCGCTTTCGAAAATTATCGTAAAATGTCCGATGATATACACCGGTCGATACAGTTAATTGCATCTTTAATCATTGATGCCCGGAATTTTCGAAAGTTTACGAATATAATCGAGATTAGATAACATAACAATTGGGGTTATTGCATGTGTCAGGTCTAATTCAAATATCGGGAATAACAACGAGTTTAAATACATGCTTTTAATGATAAACATCAGATATGATCCACATAGTCACAATTGATGATAATAAATAATATTTATACCTTTGTGCCGCTTTAATATCCACGACAATAAACTCAAGTATCAAACTGTTTTAAACAATCCAGCTGCATACCCAATATTTACAATGAAGAAACAACGAACGGATAATTAATATACAACATAACTATTTTATAATGAAAGTATCATGTAAATAATAATAATAATAATAGTAATGCTATTTATAACAATAGATATAATAATCTAAGAAAAATGATTGAAAACAAGAGGGCCACGTTGGCCAGAATTCGCTTCCCTGTGGCATAGACGACAATACCAAACAAGACAATCCTTATTTTATACTAATTTATCTTAGCTCATAACTTATATGAACCGCTCTTGCGTCCGCTGCCTGGCTTGAACCAGTACTAAGTGTTTTTAGAGGGATCGGGTCGAACTAGAATCGAACCCGCAACCTCTGGCGTGATCGACAAATACTCTATCCACTAAACCACCGCCACGCTTTAACTCTTTGATAATACATAGACCATGCCTAAGACATTTAGATTTGGACAGTAGAGGTGTTATAGATATATACCATAATGTCAAATAACAAAATTATTGACAATTTAATAGACGATAACTCATTATCGAATATGACAAGTTCATACACTTTTACAAGATATTATGGTTAAACAACTACTATGTAGGTTTGATGGAGATCATGTGCTAGAGAGAGAGCACACAACTTTAAATAGCATATTTATGACATTTCAAGGTCTAAGACCCACCAACAAGACCAAACGGTGAGACACATGACCATGCAATTTACATAATTTAGGACCATGAAGTGTATAATTTTGATTCACCAAAGCTACATACAAAATTTTATTAAATATCACTAACGGTTTTTGAGAAGTAAACAAGAAATGTCACTAGTAAGTGTCGCATACCACCCTCCCCCCCCCCCCCCCCCCCACCCCAACCCCACCCCACCCCACCCCACAAATTGACGGTGAAAATAGCAATATATGTTATAATAATAGTAGGTAGCAATGTATCCATGAATATCAAGAGTACTGGACTGAAGTTTCAGACTCGACATGCAATTTCATGTTTTTTTTACATTAAAGTGTGACCTTGACCTTTGTGTAACCCTGTCCTTGACATCTGATGTAACGGTCTGGGTATTTCTAAAGGTAAATGATGCAGGTGACATATCATGACATGCTGATCACTTTTGTCAAGCTATTTTAAAATCCCTCTATGTAAGACAAAGTTACTGACCATACATGAAATATCAAACAAACATAACGTGTGACATTGAGGTAAAGTTCTTCGTCTTAATGTGACACGTCGTCATGTCATGTTGATCAATTAATAAATTGAGCCAAGGTTTTTTAAATCAATCCATTTATGATTAAGTTACAGGGTGGACCTGAAACCTCAAACAGACTCAAAGTGTTGTCATACAAACTCAAAGTGTGACCTTGACCTTTGAGGTACGGGTCTAGGTCTTACGTGTGACATGTCATCTTGATCAATTGAGCCAAGTTAAAGACAAAGTTACAGACCAGACACGCAATATCAAACAAATTGAAAGTGTGACCTTGACCTTTAAGGAAAGGTTCAGGGTCATACATGCAACACTTAATTATGTCATGTTGATTAACTGAGCCAAGTGTTTTTGAAATTTATCCATAGGTGACAAAGTTACAGACAGGACACGAAATCTTGAACAGACTGAAAGTGTTGTCAAACAAAGTTAAATTGTGACCTTGACCTTTGAAGTGGAAGTCTGGGTGTAATGCGCATCATGTTGCCATGTTATTTTGATCTTTGTAGCAAGTATTAACATAATCCATCTATGCATGACAAAGTTACAGGCCGGACACGAAATCTCACACAGACTCAGAATGTTGTCAAACAAACTCAATGTGACCTTGACCTTTGAGGTATGCATGTGGGTCTTATGCGTGACTCGTCATCATGTCATGCTGATGAATTGAGCCAAGTGTTTTTGAAATGCATTCATAGGTGACAAAGTTACAGACCGGACACGAAATCTCAATGAGACTGAAAGTGTCATCAAACAAAGTTAAATTGTGACCTTTACCTTTGAAGTGGGAGTCTGGGTGTAATGCGGGACATGTTGTCATGTCATGTCATCATTTTTAGCAATTATTAACAAAATCCATCTATGCATGACAAAGTTACAGGCCGGACACGAAATCTCACACAGACTCAGTGTTGTCAAACAAATTCAAAGTGTGTCCTTGATCTTTGAGGAACGGGTGTGGGTCTTACTCCCAACACGTCGTCATGTTATGTTGATCATTTGTAGCAAGCATCTATGCATGACAAAGTTACAGGCCGGATACGAAATCTCACAGACTCAAAGTGTTGTCGAACAAACTCAATGTCTGACCTTGACCTTTGAGGTATGGGTGATGGGTCTTACTCGCGACTCGTCGTCATGTTATGATGATCATTTATAGCAAGTATAAACAAAATCCATTTATGTACGACAAAGTTACAAGCCAGACGCATGACGAACGACGACGACTAACGGCGATCGCAAGTCACGTGTCACACGAGACGTTGTCTCATGTGACCTAAATACAATGAACAATGTCACACGAGACTTTGTCTCAGGTGACCTAGATACAATGAACAATGTCACACGAGACTTTGTCTCAGGTGACCTAAAAATTATGAACAATGTAAAAGTTCTTAATTAACAAGTACTATAATTAATTTGATTATTACTATTAACATGAATTTAAAATAGTTTAATCAAAAGAAAAGAAAATGTGTTCATAACGTTTAGGATGATTATGACAGTAAAACTATTTTTAAAAAAAAACAGTTACAAAAACATATATACGAAAAAAGACATTGGAACATTGCAAGCAATAAATAGGTACGCTACCAGTTTACCAATTTTGTTGCCATAATTTTTGTCCGACTGAAAAAAGTGATAAAATGATGTGCATGCTCTCTTTATTGTCCTCTATCCACATGCAAGTTTAACAAATGTAGCTTGGATACATTTTGTGTGACGACACGATCTAGTTTGTAATATTACTTATTTTGTTGCCAAACAATCACAATATGTGCCCGACTGAAAAATAAATCTCCTTATTGCTCCTTATATAGGCTACTGCTTGAATGACCTATGTTCCGCAAACGTTTCAAAATGAATACAAATTATTACACATTACATTATGCCTATGTTTCTAATTAATTTACTTCAACTATTAATTGAGTGCAGAGGTTTTCCGATCTTTATTTCAATAAAAGATACACACCAAACCAGAAAAAACATTGATTTTAACAAAATACAAAACAGCAAACGTAACAAAATCATTACATTATAAACAGAAAACCACTAAATATGACATATATATCCAGAACTGTAGAACCACGAATATATTGTTATTAAATACTGTTTAAGACCTGGGGAAAATCAACTACTCCAGAAATAGCAAGGAGCATAAAAATCGGCGCATCCAAAACAGACGACAGTACATATCACAAAAGCCAGGACGGGTTAGCTCAGTCGGTAGCGTGCCATGGATTTTGAGTTCGAGTCCCAGTCTGGACATAATCTCGGTGATAACAGATATACGACATTGCGTCCCACTGTTATTCGTCTACCACTGAAAAGTGGGAAAGCTATTAGCTATTTACGGAGGTGGATTTGCTTGAGAACTGATAGTCTATTAGCATTCGGTGGCACAAATGATGCTAAACATCCAACAGAACAAACGTAATCATAACTACCATAAACTGGTATAAGTATAACGTTATGCACGGTTAACTATTTAAACCTAGGACATATACAAGATACGTACTTGTATATAATATATAATTTATAAAATAGCATCGCACAACTACAATATATTACAACTACAATTTATGAATTAGCATCGCCCCACTACAATATATTAAAAACGCAACTTATCAACTTGCGTTGCACCACTACAATATATCGCCACTACAAACTATTATCCAGCATAGTGTCACTAAAATATATTACCAGTACAATTTATCAACTAGCATCGCACCACTAAAATATATCACCACTACAATTTATCAACTAGCACCGCACCATTACTTTATATTATCACTACAATTTATCAACAAGCATCGCACCACTACAATATATAAAAACAAAAATTTATCAACCAGCATAATGTCACTACAATATATCACAAATATAATTGATCAACCAGCATCGCACCACCACAATATATCACAACTACAATTTATCAACTAGCATTGCATTACTACAAAATTTCACCACTACAATTTATCAATTAGCATCGCACAACTACAATATATTTCAACTACAATTTATGAACTAGCATCGCACCACTACAATATATTACTACTACAATTAACCAACAAGCATCGCACCACTACAATATATTACAACTACAATTTATCAACTAGCGTTGCACCACTACAATATATTACAAAAACAATTTATCAACTAGCGTTGTACCACTACAATTAACCAACAAGCAAAGTGCCACTACAATATATCACCACGACTTTATATCAACTTGCATCGCATCATTACAATATATCACCACTTCAATATATCAACTAGCATCGCACAACTACAATGTATTACCAGCAATATATTACCAGTACAATTTATCAACTAGCGTCGAACCAATACAATATATTACAACTACAATTTGTCAAGAAGCATCTCACCATTACAATATATTACCATTACAACTAATCACCTAGCATCGCACCACTACACTTTATCAACACTATAATATATTTACCAGCATAACATCACTACAATATATCACCACTACAATATATCTACCAGCATAACGTCACTACAATATATCGCCACAACAACATATCAACCAGCATCGCACCACTACAATGTATCAACCAGCATCGCACCACTACAATATATCACCTCTACAATGTATCAACCAGCATCGCACTACTGCAATATATCTCCACTAAAAAATATATACCAGCATAACGTCACTACAATATATCACCACTACAATATATCTACAAGCATAGCGCCACTACAATATATCACAACTACAATATATCACCACTACAATATACCAAACAGCATCGCACCACTAAAGTATATATCTCCACTACAATATATTTATCAGCATAACGTCACTACAATATATCACCACTACAATATATCTACAAGCATCGCACCACTACAATATATCATCACTACAATATATCAACCAGCATAGCATCAATAAGATATATCACCACTACAATAGATTAACCAGCATAGCGCCACTACAATATATCATCACAACAACATATAAACCAGCATAGCGTCACTACAATGTACCACTACTACAACATATTAACCAGCATAGCGTCAGTACAGTATATCACCACTACAATATATTAACCAGCAAAGCTTCACTACAATAAATCACTACTTCAACATATCAACCATCATAGCGTCATTACAATATATCACCACTACAATGTATCAACCATCATCGCACAACTACAACATATCACCACTACAATTAATCAACCACCATTGCACCACTACAATATATCAACGCTACAATGTATCAACCACCATCGCACAACTAAAATATATTTCCACTTCAATTCATCACAATATATCACCACCAAAATATATTTACCAGCATAACGTCACTACAATATATCACCACTACAATATGTCTACCAGCATAACGTCACTACAATATAACACCACTACAATATATTAACCAGCATAGCACCACTACAATATATATATCCACTACAATATATCAACCAGCAAAGCGTCACTTCAATATATCACCACTACAGTATATCTACCAGCAAAGCGTCACTACAACATATCGCCACTATAATATATATACCAGCATACCGTCACTACAATATATCACCACTAAATTATATCAACAAGCATACAACCAGCATCGCATCACTACAATATATCACAACTACAATTTATCAACTAGCATCGCACCATAACAATTAATCAAATAGCATCGCGCCACTACAATTTATTACCACTACAATCTATCGACCAGCATCGCCCTATTACAATATATTACCACTACAATTAATCACCTTGCACCGCACCACTACAATATGTCACCACTACAATATATCTACCAGCATACAGTAACGTCACTACATTATATCATTACTACAATAATCAGCCAGTATAGCGTCACTACAATATGTCACTACTACAATGTACCAACAAGCATCGCGTCACTACAACATATCAACTAGCATAGCGTCACTACAATATATGTCCACTACTATATATCAACCAGCATTGCATCACTACAATAAAACACAACTACAATTTATCAACTAATATCGCACCAATACAATATATATCCACTACAATATATCAACAAGTAAAACGTCACTACAATATATCACCACTACAATATATCAACCAGCATATCGTTAATACATTATATCATCACTACAATATATCAACTAGCATCGAACCACTACAGTATATCCCCACTACAATTTATCAACCAGCATAGCGTCGCTATAATATATCACTATTACAATGTATCAGCCAGCATAGCGTCACTACAATATATAACTACTACAATATATCAACCAGCATGACGTCACTGCAATATATCACCTTTACAATATATCAACCAGCATCGCAATACTACAATATATCACCACTACAACATAATTATCAACCAGCATAGCGTCATAACAATATATCACTATACAACGTTATCAACCAGCCTAGCGTCACTACAATATATCACTACTACAACATATCAACCAGCATAGCGCACTAAACTATATATCACTACTACAATGTATCAGCCAGGATAGCGTCACTACAATATATCACCACTACAATGTATCAACCAGCATCGCATCACTACAATATATCACCACTACACTACTTCGACCAGCATAGCATCACTACAATATATCACAGCTACAACATATCAACCAGCATAGCGTCCCTACAGTATATCACCACTAATATATATCAACCAGCATCGCATCACTACAATAAATCACCACTACAATTTATCAACTAGCATCGCACCATTACAATTAATCAACTAGCATCGCGCCACTACAATTGATTACAACTACAATCTATCGACCAACATAGCTCTATTAGAACTAAATTACCACTACAATTAATCACCTAGCACCGCACCACTACAATGTCACCACTACAATATATTTAACAGCATAACGTCACTACAATATATCTACCAGCGTAACGTCACTGCAATATATCACGACTACAAAATATCAACCAGAATCGCACCCTACAATATACCACCACTACAATATATCAACCAGAATATCGTCACTACAATATATATCCACTACAATATATCTACCAGCATACAGTAACGTCACTACAATATATTAATACTACAATTATCAGCCAGCATAGCGTCACTACAATATATCACTACTACAATGTATCAACCAGCATCGTGTCACTAAAATATATCACTACTACAATGTATCAGTCAGCATCGCATCACTACAACATATCAACCAGCACAGCGTCACTACAATATATCAACACTACTATATATCAACCAGCATCGCATCACTACAATAAAAAATACAAATACAATTCATCAACTGGTATTGCACAACTACAATATATTTCCACTTCAATTCATCACCCAGCATCGTACAACTACAATATATCTACCAACATAACGTCACTTCAATATATTACAACAATCTATCTACCAGCCTCGCTCCACTACAATATAATTACCAGCATTACGTCACTACAATATGTCTACCAGCATAACGTCACTACAATATAACACCACTACCATGTATCAACCAGCATCGCATCATTACAATATATCACCACTACAACATATCAATCAGCATAACGTCACTACAATATATCACTACCACAATGTATCAGCCAGGATAGTGGCATTACAATATATCACCACTACGATGTATCAGCAAGCATAGCGGCATTACAATATAACACCTCTACAATGTATCAGCCAGCATTGCGGCATTAACATATAACACCACTACAATGTATCAACCAGCATCGCATCACAACAATATATCACCACTACAACATATCATATCAATCAGCATAACGTCACTACAATATATCACTACTACAATGTATCAACCAGCCTAGCGTCATTACAATATATCACCACTTCAATTTATCAACCAACATAGCGTCACTACAATATATCACTTCTACACTATCAACCAGCATAACGTCACTACGATATATCACTACAACAACGTATCAACCAGCATCGCATCATTACAATATATCACCACTGCAATGTATCAACCAGCATCGCATCACTACAATATATCAACCAGAATAGCGTCACTAAAATATATCACCACTACAATGTATCAACCAGATTCGCTTCACTACAAAATATCACTTATACATCATATCAACCAGCATAGCGTCACTACAATATATCACTACTACAATGTATCATCTAACATAGCGTCACTTCAATATATCACCAATACAATGTATCAACCAGCATAGCGGCATTACAACATATCACCACTACAATGTATCAGCCAGCATAGCGGCATTACAATATAACACCTCTACAATGTATCAGCCAGCATAGCGGCATTACAATATAACACCACAACAATGTATCAACCAGCATCGCATCACTACAATTTATCACCACTACAACATATCAATCAGCATAACGTCACTACAATATAACACCACTACAATGTATCAACCAGCATCGCATCACAACAATATATCACCACTACAACATATCAATCAGCATAACGTCACTACAATATATCACTACTACAATGTATCAACCAGCCTAGCGTCATTACAATATATCACCACTTCAATTTATCAACCAACATAGCGTCACTACAATATATCACTACTACACTATCAACCAGCATAGCGTCACTACGATATATCACTACAACAATGTATCAACCAGCATCGCATCATTACAATATATCACCACTGCAATGTATCAACCAGCATCGCATCACTACAAAATATCAACCAGAATAGCGTCACTAAAATATATCACCACTACAATTAATCAACAAGCATCGGACCACTACAATATATCACCACTATAATATATCAACTAGCATCGCACAACAACATTATATTACCACTACAATTTATCAACTAGCATCCCACCAATACAATATATAACAGTTATATTCTACCAACAGGCATCACACCACTACAACATATCATCAAAACAATATATCAACCAGCATAGCGTCACTACAATATATCACCACTACAGTATATCTACCACCATAGCGTCATTACAATATATCGTCATTATAATATATCTTCCAGCATAGCGTCAATGCAATATATACCCACTACAATATATTAACCAGCATAACGTCACTTTAATATATCACCACTACAATATATTTACCAGCATAACATCACTACATTATATCTACCAACATAACGTCACAATAATATATCACTACTACAATATATCAACAAGCAACGAACCCTACAATATATCACCACTACAATATATCTACCAGCATACAGTAACGTCACTACAATATATCACTACTACAATATATCTACCCGCATCGCACCACTACAGTATATCACCACTACAATATATAAACCATCATAGCGTCACTACAATATATCACCACTACAATATATCAACTAGCAAAGCGTCACTACAATATATTGCCACTTCAATATCTCAACCAGCATAGCGTCACTACCTCATATCACCACTACAATATATTTACCAGCATAACGTCACTACATTATATCTACCAGTATAGCATCACTACAATATATCGCTACTGCAATATATCAACCAGCATAGCATCAATACAATATATAAACACAACAATATATCAACCAGTATAGCGTCACCACAATATATCGCCAGTACAATATACCTTCTAGCACAGCGTCACTACAGTATATCACCACTACAATATATATACCAGCAAAACGTCACTACAATATATGGCCATAATATATCTAACACCATAGCGTCACAACAGTATATCACCACTAAAATATATCTATCAGCATAGCGTCACTACAATATATCACCACTACAATATATCAACCAGCATAGCATCACTACAATATGTAACCACTACAATATATCAACCATCACAGCGTCAATACAATATATCGCTTCTACAATAGATCAACCAGCATAGCATCACTACAATATGTAACCACTACAATATATCAACCAGTATAGCATCACCACAATATATCGCCAGTACAATATATCTACTAGCACAGAGTCACTACAGTATATCACCACAACAATATATATACCAGCATATCGTCACTACAATATAACGCCACAGTATATATACCAACATAGCGTCAAAACAGTATATCTCCACTAAAATATATCTATCAGCATAACGTCACTACAACATATCACCACTACAACGTATCAACCAGCATAGCGTCACTACAACATATCACCACTACAACGTATCAACCAGCATAGCGTCACTACAACATATCACCACTACAACGTATCAACCAGCATAGCGTCACTACAACATATCACTACTACAATGTATCAGCCACCATAGTGTCACTTCAATATACCACTGCTACAATGTATCAGCCAGCATAACGTCACTACAATATATCACTACTACAATGTATCAGCCACCATAGCGTCACTACAACATATCACCACTACAATGTATCAGCCAGCATAACGTCACTACAATATATCACTACTACAATGTATTAACCAGCATAATGTCACTACAACATATCACTACTACAATGTATCAGCCAGCATAATGTCACTACAATATATTACCACTACAATTAATATACAAGCATCGGATCACTACAATATATCACCACTATAATATATCAACTAGCATCGTACAACAACATTATATTACCACTACAATTTATCAACTAGCATCCCACCAATACAATATATTACAACTACAATCTACCAACAGTCATCGCACCACTACAATATATCATCAATACAATATATCAACCAGCATATCGTCACTACAATATATCACTACTACAGTATATCTACCATCACAGCGTCACTACAATATATCGTCATTATAATATATCTTCAAGCATAGCGTCAATGCAATATATACCCACTACAATATATTAACCAGCATAACGTCACTTTAATATATCACCACTACAATATATTTACCAGCATAACATCACTACATTATATCTACCAACATACCGTCACTACATTATATCTACCAACATAACGTCACAACAATATATCACTACTACAATATATTAACAAGCATCGAACCCTACAATATATCACCACTACAATATATCTCCACTACAATATATCTACCAGCATAAAGTAACGTCACTACAATATATCACTATTACAATATATTTACCCGCAGCGCACCACTACAGTATATCACCACTACAATATATAAACCATCATAGCGTCACTACAATATATCACCACTACAATATATCAACTAGGAAAGCGTCACTACAATATATTGCCACTTCAATATCTCAACCAGCATAGCGTCACTACAACATATCACCACTACACTATATTTACCAGCTTAAAGTCACTACATTATATCTACCAGCATAGAACCACTACAATATATCACTACTACAATATATAAACCAGCATAGCATCAATACAATATATAAACACAACAATATATCAACCAGTAAAGCGTCACCACAATATATCGCCAGTACAATATACCTTCTAGCACAGCGACACTACAGTATATCACCACTACAATATATATACACCAGCAAAGCGTCACTACAATATATCGCCACAATATATCTACCACCATAGCGTCACAACAGTATATCACCACTAAAATATATCTATCAGCATAGCCTCAATACAATATATCACCGCTACAATATATCAATCAGCATAGCGTCACTACAATATATGTCTTCTACAATATATCAACCAGCATAGCATCACTACAATATGTAACCACTACAATATATCAACCATCACAGCGTCATTACAATATATCGCTTCTACAACATATCAACCAGCATAGCATCACTACAATATGTAACCACTACAATATATCAACCAGTATAGCATCACCACAATATATCACCAGTACAATATATCTACTAGCACAGCGTCACTACAGTATATCCCCACAACAATATATCTACCACCATAGCGTCAAAACAGTATATCTCCACTAAAATATATCTATCAGCATAGCCTCACTACAATATATCACCACTACAATATATCAACCAGCATAGCGTCACTACAATATATCGCTTCTACAATATATCAACTAGCATAGCATCACTACAATATGTAACCACTACAATATATCAACCAGTATAGCGTCACCACAATTTATCGCCAGTACAATATACCTACTAGCACAGCGTCACTACAGTATATCACCACTAAAATATATCTATCAGTATAGCGTCACTGCAATATATCAACCAGCATAGCGTCACTACAATATATCACCACTACAATATATCTACCAGCATAGCGCCACTACAGTATATCACCACTACAATAAATATACCAGCATAACGTCACTACAGTATATCACCAACACAATACATCTGCCAGCATAACGTCACTCTAATATATCACCACTACAATATATCTACCAGGATAGCGTCACTGCAATATATCACCATTACAATATATCTACCAGGATAGCGTCACTACAATATATTACCACTACAAAAGATCAACCAGCATAGCGTCACTACAATATATCACTCATATAATATATCAACAATACAATAAATCAACTCTTTATCCAGCAGTGCTGCAGCTGTAATCTCCTTAGAGAAAAAACATTTTCATAAAAACCGCAAAGCCCAAACTCCAATTACGTAAATTATGAATCAGCAACAAAACAAGCACCAGATGAACACAGAATTAATAACAATGGACAACACGTCTATAGGCAAGCGGCCAAAATGTCACTATTGCGCTTACATGATTTAACCATCATTTTTTTTAAATTTTGAAATGACTAAAACTATGAAGAACTTTAAGGTCTAACTACACAGTTGCCCCCCCCCCCCCCCCCCCCCCCACATTTTCGTCATGGAAGCAATATCTGATTTGGTTTGAAATAGTTTCAAAATGATTCTTTACACTTGTGATGGCTGGCTGCAGATGAGTAAAGCAAAAGCTGGCAAAGCATACACTGCAATAAAATATTACTGGTGATAAAAAAATGCATGTATTTATGAACATTTGAGAGCCTTTTTTTTGTTAGGGTGTCACTGAAATGTCTTTAATAAAAAAAAAACAAGCTGGTCAACCTACCAGTTACTATGCTTTTTATAAACAGATACATTCCAGCTATGAAAAAAATCACCTTATTACCGTGGAAATCCATATTCCTTATTTTATATAGAACAAGTTGTACTTGTATGGTGTTTAGCGTCGCTTTCAATAATTTTTTAGTCATATCGCAACGGTGTCTACTTGAGACACTATTCTAAGCGCTGTCACACTGCAGTATCATGCCGCAGACACATGGTATGATACCCCACCCAGTCACATTATACTGACACCGGGCCAGCCATGCCTAGAACTCTCCTCTAAATGCTGAGCGTCAAGCGAGGAAGCTTCTAGTACCATTTTTAATGTCTTTGGTATAACTCGGCCGGAGATTGAACCCACGACCTTCCGCATGCAAAGCGAACACTCTACCACTAGACCAGGCCGCGGTCTTTACATAGAACAAAGAACAAAAACTGTGTAGTGAGACCTAAAGTTGAAAAAAAAATGAACATAATAAGTTTTCCCATAGCAGTCCCATGTAAATATCAAAGTGCCTTACTTTACACTGAACCCTTGATTCTTTATTTTGATTTCTCCTGAAACCCTGCACATCTCATAGGAATCATTTAAACCAAATATGAACACTTGTAATACTGTTATGTTCTATGATGCATATGGTGTAACAATAAATTTGTTATCAAAAGAATAACAAATATTAGATTTTTTTGAGCTTTAATGTATTGAAAATATGCCGCTTAGTAAACCATACACTGCAATGAAAATACATTCTGACAATACGCTATTGACAGAATGGTACCTTTATTATTCGTCCTTACAATAGTGCAAGTACGTAAAACCAGTCTGACACCAAAGTAAATCAAAACCATATAACATGACAAAAATACCTACTTATATACACTATTGATAGAAGGGAGATAATTGAATGACAATAATGCATCAACCTGACAGCCAAGTAAAACATAATCATACACAATGATAAAAAGATATACTTCCACGTACTATTGGTAGAAGGGAGGTAATCAAATAACTATGTTACATCAATGTCACAGCCAAGTAAAACAAATTCATACACTATAATAACAAATACTGCCTGTTTTCTCACTCCCTCCCCCCCTCTTTTCTTTTTATTAACCTATTCAATACTTATCTACTCTTTGATAGAAATAAGATTTACTTCCATATACTACTGATAGAAAGGAGGTCATCCAATGACAAATGTTACACCAATCTGACAGCCAAGAAAAACAAAATCATACACTATAATAACAAATCTGCTTGTTGGCTTGCTTACTCCCTCCCTTTCTTTTCATTCACCCAATCAATAGTTATCTACACAAGACCTTCAACATCATGTACAGATCGGAATGATGCAGCATTTAAACATTCACATCAATGTTATGTTTTATTCATAAATTCCTTATTCAAATGTCACATATTGATATTTGTGATGTCACTTCCTTCATTCCTTACTAACTAACACGACCAATAGAAGGGAGGTAATCCAAATGATACTGTTTAACAATTTGACCTAAGTTAAAACAAACAAATCAAGACTACCGACACTTGACATTTTTCTCTCAGGTACCACACATTTTCCACTAGATTGATTACGTCGCCGTTTTTCTAACAGTAATATGGAAATTAAGAATTGTAAATATACTTTTACTTACTTGCTCTTTAATGAGAAAAAAAGTTAAAGTGGAAGAATTTTTCTGATAGAAATAAGTACATTGGCTCTAAACGACGAAATGTTAGTCCAGGAATTTCCTCTAAAGGATCATCAGACGACAGTAAAAACGTGCATACGTTCTCGAGTTGAAACTACTGGGGCACTCCTTAAACTGAGGGTCTGCAGGGTAAATGTTGCACAAGACCATGAATATACTAAGATTAAAACCTGTAACTGAGACGTATAGTGAGACATATAGTGCTTACAGAAAAACAGGACTTATATATAACTAGTTTTACTCTTTCCAGTTATGAATCTAATCTATGAATCGTTAGTTTGCTCTTTGTTCGCATTATATCCTTTCTCAAATTCAATCACCTAACAGACGGGACGGTTCAGAGATAAAGAGGCTTACACAAGATATCGAACAAAACACTTACAAGAAATCAGTTGCTAATGAACCACAAGTTTGTACGCAAAACAGAAACACATGCGGGCACAGGCACTGCTGTTGACACAAAAGCCGAGTATTTTGTCTCCTGTACGAGCAGGCAGTGGAAGAGTTAGGGAGGCAAGGCAAAGATAGGAAACAAACATACGATTTTCTCCAGCTATATAGTCATGGGTTACTGTATTGTATGTTAATCAATCATGTATGTTATGCCGAATATGATGATTGTCAGCAAAAACAAGACATCTCCATGTAGCAATCCAGGTAACCATTAAACTGTCTTTAATACCCAGCTGCACCCAGATAGAGTTGAATGTGAAAAAAATAATTGTGTTTATTGAGAAAAGTGATATCTTCAACGTTCGTGCAACCACAGAAGATGCCGGTCTACAGAATATACGATTTTCCCCAGCTATATAGTCAGAAGCTACCGGTCTTCAGATTGGTAAGGGTCTGCGTGAAGTTGATGTTACGTATAGTTTATGGCATTAGATGTACACACGTTTCTTTGAGACACACATATACATGCAGACATTCGTTTTTACGATTGTTTACGTCAAGAGATATCATAACTGATAAACAAATAGGAGGAGAAATACTTACAGCACGTACAGCAGGCAGTTGAGAACATACTCGACTGCTTTCTGGACCAATATAACGACTGAAGGCAAAACTCACACGTTTGTAGTGCACATCTGAAAAAGTACAAAACCAGGTAAATTCCATGTCGACAATATTTAAAACAAGTAGATAATGATACAAGCATAACAATAATCAATATCGGCACAAATAGATGACATAGAAAGTAAAATAAATACGACCAGCGAAATGCAATATTACCTACTAACACATGTTTACTTAAAATACCTACATTACTACCTTCTCTGTAAGACAATTACGGTATTACATATATAAAACAATTACAGTATTAAGTATCACATATAAACAACAATTAGAGTTTAACTGTTTAACATCTGTAAAACAAATACAGTATTACTATATCACAACTATAAAACAGCTATGAAAGAGTTACAGTATTACCGTATTACATCTATAAAACAACTACAGTATTACCGTATCACAACAATAAAACAATAGCATTATTATAATATTACATCCATAGAACAATTACAGTATTACCATATCACATCTATAAAACAATTACAGTATTACCATACAACCTCTATAAACAATCACCATACTTTCGGATAACATCTATAAAAAAAACACAGTAGTATCAAATCACATCTATAAAACTGATACAAAATATTAATGGCATATTACTAATATGAAAAGATAAACTTGTGTAACTTGTTTTTAAATTGACTCACAACCATTTTATCAATGTTAAGCCAATAATGCACTTTTAAAATGTTATAAGGTGCACTTATAGAGAAAGAACAACCAAGAATATATTCCGGCCCTTAATTTTGTTTCTATATGACAACGCTATGGTAAGACAATACTATGGTCATTGTTTGAAAAGCATCATTTTTCGATGATCTGTGAATATTTGTAACAAAAGGATAATATATGTTTTAATTTTATCTTTTGTTTTTCAGAATGACAGAAACAAATCTTAGAAAAGATATATATTGTATTTTTAAAAATTTTCGCTGTTTATTGTATTAGTAAATAGTAAGGCTATGATATTGTCACCCGCTATATTAACCCCAAATATGCTTGTCTCATTTCTATTATCTGTTGTATTTCAAATACAAGGGTTATACATTATTCCTTCCAACAAAGTAGTTACTATACAAATTATGTTGTAGATAATCTTAATTTGATGAAATTATCGAACAGATGAAATGTTTATCTTAGTACAAGGCTTTCTATTGTTTATTGTTAATATTGCATACATCAATGTTCTGATTAAATATTGACGCACAACACGATTGATACATGAATCTCTGTAAATATAATGTCGTTTTCAAAAATAAACTGAAGTATACCGGATAAACAGCTGATTCAGAAATGTACCCAATAACAAGTGATGATACAGGGTTAATGATAACAATATCACGTGTTCCATTGTTTTTTAATGTCTATCAAACAAGGGTGGTCCGCTGAATTAATTTCTGTGTGTCCAAATTGATTTAAACGAGAAATAATTAAAGTTTTTATGTGAGACGTGGAAACTCGTAAAACTCTTTTGAATAGTAAAACTTGTTTCTCTCCGGAAAAATTGTTTCTACAGAAAGAACTGATGCTTAAGAATGACAACAATCGACTGCCTTAACCAAATAAAGGTAAGAAAACAAAATTATAGTATTGTATTGTACATAATATGTAACGTGAATGGAAAACTTTATTTTGTTAACCAGTGCTGGTACATTTATATCCCAACCGTGCATGTACGTGTTATCATATCTCAATAACACCGAACTATGGAGATTACGTTGTTTATTACATAATTATTAAATTAATTAAAGTCGAAACAACGAAACTACGATGGTGAAAAGTCGAAACAACGATGGTGAAAAGTCGAAACTACGATGGAGAAAAGTCGAAAAAAAACAAAACAACGATGGTGAAAAATCGAAATAATTTGTTGTTGTTTCGACTTTTCACCATCGTGGTTTCGACTTTTCACCATTGTAGTTTCGATTTTCACTATCGTAGTTTTGCGTTTTCACCATCGTAGTTTCGACTTTTCACCAACGTTGTTTCGACTTTTCACCATCGTTGTTTCGCGTTTTCACCAACGTAGTTTCTGACTTTGAACGTGGGGTAAGTATTTCATATAAGCAAAGTTTAGTTGATATATTTTATCAATACCGTTATATAATTACACTTTTATGTAAAAAAATGAATTTGGTTTGCGTATTTTATGTATATTGATTACTGCTCTTCTCTTAATAAACCATTAATTACACAATGTATACCTTTGTATACGACAGGTACATGTAGATATCCCAGTTGACCCAGTATTTGTATACAATGGGCACGCGCCACGGTGTTCATGTCGTACCACCCTGTCGTTTTTTTCCCTTACAGGATAAAACTGTAAACAAAAGGACAGACACCGTGTTAAAGGAGAGCAAATGCTCCAGAAAGTGTATGTGTGTGTACATGCGTTTGTTCGTGCGTACGTACGCGTTTGTGTGTGTGTGTGTGTATGTGTGTGCGTGTGTGTGTGAGAGAGAGAAAAAGAGAGAATGAATGAATGAACGGAGGGAGGAGGGAAGGAGTGAGAAAAGGAGGAAGGAAGGACTATTAAGTACTGTTCGTTATTTATTGTATTTTGTTACATTGATAACAAGTTAATTACCGAAAATGTACATGATTAATTACTCTTAATTTAATATAAACTATATGAGTGCGATTTAAATCTTATATAGCTAATTGTAAATTGTACTGACGGCTCAATTTAGGTACAAAACAGCAATAAGTAAGTTAGTCATTCAGTCAGTCAGTAACAAAATAAGTCATCAATCAGTAAATCAGTCATCAATCAATCGATCAATGAATCAATAAATCAATAAATAAATTATTGATTCGTCCATGCTTTTAATTTCGACTGCTCATGAGCAACAGGAAGGCGAAACTACGATGGTAAAAAGTCGAAACTACGATGGTGAAAACGGGAAACTACGGTGGTGAAAAGTTGAAACAACAATGCTGAAAACGCGGAACTACGATGGTGAAAAGTCGAAACTACTGTATCGACTTTTCACCATCGTAGTTTCGTTGTTTCGACTTTACTTAATTTAATAAATATACAGCAATAGCCCCAACAGGACACCGTAGGAGATTGACGAAAATTGTCGATTACGTACGATTAACACGTTTTTCCTTCAAGCAGTAAAGTAGTTGAGGTGTATATTTTGTGTTAGGGTAAACATTCCAGGTATGTGATCGTATACTGATATATGTTCAATATGTTGTATATAACTGTTGTTGTATTTAACTGGAAAGACACTGTAAGTCAGTGTAGTATAGTCGAACTCACGACCTCTGGATTGATAGTCAGATGCATGACCGACTGAGCTGATTGGGCCCGGCTTGTTTTGGTGTAAGATGAAAATTAATGATATTTCATTTCGTAATCGCAAAAAAATATATTCTCACTCGTGTTAAGCCAGTCGTGAGAATATATAATTCGATCTTACACCAAAAAACAAAAAAAAAAAAAACAAATATCCTCTATATTGTTTAACACTTTAGTGAAATATGTCCGATTTGGTTTTTTGTTTTTTTAAGAAAACAAAACACGATGAAAACATATTCATTTATCTTTATTAGTTTTGTACTAATGGAAATGATATTTCTCTATACTGATACTTGAATGTGAAGAGACACGACATTCAGAAGCAACTAATTTGACCAATAAGACGGGTACCAATGTTTATGTTACCAGGGAAACAAATAGCCAATATAAAAAAAAACGCCGTTTCCGGAGTATAACTCCGAAACCGTTCTCGGTATTTTCACGAAACGTTGTACTTATATAAATCTAGTAGTCGGTCTAGTAGTGCCTTTTACTATTAAAGAGTTTTAACTTTCAATATTTTTCTGTACCATCGAAACAAATAGAAACAAATTACAAATTTTTAAACTCGTTTGAGGCAACTTCATAAAACGTTGTACACATAATAACCAAGTGGTAAAGTAGTTCTCCTTGCTGTGAGGGAAGTTTTATTTTATTACGAAATTTCCCCTCTCCGGTGCACACCTCCAAAACTTATTGGTTTAGTAGTTCGTTTGGCTTTGAAGTAGTTTTTTTCAAGTTAAAGAACATTTAAAATAAGATTCATGACGGGAGGATATGGACGACTACGTATTTTTGTTAAAAAATACTCTAATACTATTTCTTTTTCAGGTTAAGGGTGCACTTCTCTCAGGAACATATCTTTCAGAACTCTCCACGTGATAATAAAAGAACATAGAATATCACAAACTGCTAACTACAGTTACGAAACTGTGCTTATTAGCTACCAAGTTAACAATAGTTTTGAGAAGTAACATCTGGCTGCGATATCTAACTTTACCAATTGTTCACAAGAAATCTTTTCAACAAAATGGCCGTTCCTGGAAGAAAAGCGGAAGGAGTTGATTCCAATCAGAACGAACACTCGGAGGATATATCGGACATTTTCTGTCAACCGTGTGACGAGAATGAACAACAGCTACCAGCCGCAGGGTTTTGTGTAGATTGCCGAGAATACTTGTGTGATGCGTGCTTTACACATCATTGCCGGGTCCGACCATTTAGACATCATGTTCTACAAGATAAGACAGAAATGCCAAGAAATTTAGATCAACGGAAAACATCGGGTATGACTGACGATGCATGTGATGAACACAAAAAAGAGATAATTAAATTTTACTGCGGGTCACATGACGATTTTGGATGCGCCATCTGTATTGCTGTTGATCATCGAAGCTGTGATGGAATCAGATATGTCGAAAAGGAATATGAAGTGTTAACTAAGACACTAACCGATCTCAAAGAGCAAATTGTCAGTAATGAAAAAAACATAGAAGAAAATGGTAAATGTATTGAACAGCATTACTCTGACGCAATAGTAAAACTAGGACAGTTTAGGAAAGAACTAAATGGTTTATTGGACCAATTAGAATATGAAATGACTAATAAGGCGAAAACGATCAAAGACGAAGACCAAGCAGTTATGTTCTCAATATCTACCAAAATGAATGACATGAAAAGTGAAATAAATTCTTCTATCGCCGAAATCAATACTTTACACAATTTAGAGAAAAATCGGAAATTGTTCGCCATAATTGATAAAACCAAAGAAGAAATGAAGAGATTGGATAACACACTGACTCAAATGCAGAATGTAAACACGACAAGAAGATACGTATTCGAACCAGAGAAGCAACTGAACGATTTGTTTGAAAATCTGAAGTCGATCGGGAATCTGTCCGTAATGAATCGATCATATGACACAGGTACACCATCAATAACGCCCGTGGAAGACAAAACATTCGATACATGGAACCACCAACACCATCACTCCCACCACCACCACCAACAACAACAACAGCAGCAGCAGCAACAACAGCAGCAAGAGGAACAGCAGCAAAGACCTGATAAAGTCCTTGTTGCAACGCATATATCTGACATCAATGTTAAACCACCCAATGATAAGGTGTGTGCGATTACAGGATCAGTACTGTTGCCTGACAACAAACTCGTTGTTGCAGATTACAACAACAAATCTGTCAAACTCGTCAACACGACACAAAACACAATTACATCTGAAATACGACTATCACGATTACCGTGGGACGTTACCATGATCAACAGTAGTAAAGTTGCTGTGACTCTTCCTCACCAGCATGTTATAAGGTTATTATCAGTAGTATCTCTGTCTCTGTCTGAAGATCGAGATATAAACGTGAATGGTCGGTGTTGTAGTATAGTATATAATGATGGGACACTTATAGTGACATTTGTAGAACCGGGGAAAGTGGAAATAATCAACATGAGTGGTGATGTGTTGAAAAGTCTGGAGAACGATGCCAGTGGAAAACGACAGTTCGCATGTCCGCAGTACATAGCCATCAACCAAGATAGGACGGCCGTGTACGTATCTGATTTTCACGAGAACTCAGTGACCTGTTTGACACTGGATGGCAAGGTGAAGGCCGTCTACACGGATGACAATCTGAAGAACCCAAATGGTATGGCTACAGACAGGACCGGGACAGTGTATGTATGTGCGTACGACTCCAACAATATCCACAAAATTACCGCAGAGTGTACCAAGATACAGATACTGTTGGATCAGAATGGTATATCTAAACCACAGTCCATCACTTACTGTGATCAGGAGGACAAACTTTATGTTGGAATGGCGAATAATAATGTCGTGAAAACGTTTCAATTGAAATAAGATTAACTGACAGTTAAATATAAATAGTATACTGCATGAAGAAAATAGTGACGTTTAAAATGTGCAAATTAATTGCTTCGCTGTCGGAAATTATCGTAAAATGTCCGATGATATACACCGGTCGGTACAGTAAATTGCATCTTTAATCATTGATGCCCGGAATTTTCGAAAGTTTACGGATATAATCGAGATTAGATACACAAAACAATTGGGGTTATTGCATGTGTCAGGTCTAATTCAAATATCGGGAATAATAGCGAGTTTAAATACATGCTTTTGATGATAAACATCAGATATTATCAAGATAGTCACAATTGATGATAATAAATAATATTTATACTTTTGTGCCGCTTTAATATCCGTGTCAATACACTGAAGTATCAAACTGTTTTAAAGAATCCAGCTGCATATCCAATATTTTACAATGAAGAAATAACGAACGGATAATTAATTTACAACATATCTATTTTATAATGAAAGTACCATGTGAATAATAACAATAATAATAATAGTAATAGTAGTAAAATGATATTCATAACAATAGGACTAATAATCTAAGAAAAATCATTGAAAACAAGAGGGCCACGTTGGCCCGTAATCGCTTCCCTGTGGCATAGACGACAATGCCAAACAAGACAATCCTTACTTTATACTAATTTATGTTAGCTCACAACTTATATGAACCGCTTTGGGTCCGCTTCCTGGGTTGAACCAGTACTAAGTGTTTTTTAGAGGGATCGGGACGAACCCGCAACCTGTGTATTTTTTCTGTGTATTTATATGGAATGATGGTGGCCTCTTGTGTGATCCTTTCTTTAGTGTTACTACCCAATGGGACTGCTTAATAAACTGCTCTATTAATGAAGCATGCGACAAGTTTACATATATATTTATTGAAATGGTTAAAACTTGCATACCATCTAAATTAATAACTGTTCGTCCAAACGACAGGCCTTGGTTCATTTCAGAAGTTAGAAAATATCTAAAAATAAGGGATAGACTAAAGAAAATTGCAATTAAATCAGGTAAGGCAAATGATTGGTGTAAATATAAGCAATCTAGAAACAAAGTAAATAACATAAAAAAACAAGCTAAAGAAAACTTTTTTAATAATCTGGAAATTTCATTAAACGATTTACAGTCAAACGATAAAAAAGGTTTCTGGAAAATCATTAGACATTTTGTTAAAAATTCAGACTCTTCATCTACAATTCCACCTCTTTGTAAAACAAATATAAATGGCACTAAAGATTTTCTTATTTCTTGCAAAGAAAAGGCTGAGCACCTTAATGACTATTTTACATCTATATCGACTCAAAGCGAGATAAATGTCCAACTACCAGTATCTACACCAAAAAAATATGAGAGTCTTACAAATTTTGTTATTTCAGAAAATGATATATCTGACATTTTAAACACTGTAAATATAAATAAAGTATGTGGCCATGACTCTATAAGCCATAAGATGCTTAAAGGGGTAACAAAACCCATATCTAAACCTTTAGCCATACTTTTTAACCGCTCTCTGAATGAAGGGATTTATCCTGACGTTTGGAAGATAGCAAATGTTACACCAATATATAAAAAAGGTGACAAGTCTATAGCTTCAAACTATAGACCAGTTTCTTTACTTAGCTGTTGTGGTAAGATATTTGAAAGAATCATTTTTAAACACATGTACAACTTTCTTCTTACAAATAAATTATTGTATAAATATCAATCAGGATTTCTACCAAACCATTCAACAACATTTCAGTTAATAGACATCTATCACCATATCTGTGAAACCTTTGATAGCAAACAATTTTCTTGCATAGTATTCTGTGACATATCGAAGGTTTTTGATCGTGTCTGGCATCAAGGACTCTTATTCAAACTTAATGAAATTGGCATAAATGGTACACTACCAAATTGGTTATCAAGTTATCTGAATCACAGATCTCAACGTATTGTTATACAATCATCAGAATCCACTCTTAAGTATATAAATGCAGGTGTTCCCAAAGGGTCTGTCCTTGGACCTCTATTATTTCTAATATATGTTAACTAGGTTGTATGCGGACGATAGTTCCTTATATTATTCTGCATATTCTACCCAGGATCTTGAAGGTATTATAAACTATGATCTTGATATTATATCTAAATGGTCTAAACAATGAATGGTGAACTTTAATCCGAACAAAACTGAAGCTATGTTCTTCTCTTTAAGAAAACCTGATAAACTACCTAATATTATATTTGAAAATACTTCTTTACAATTTGTTAATTCTCATAAACATCTTGGTGTTACTTTAAGCCATGAACGTAACTGGTCAACACATATTGAAAGCAAATTACTTTCTGCTTCCAAGACAATACACATTATGAGACGCTTAAAATTCACTATTGGAAGAAAACACCCAATCAAATGTATATATCGTATCTGCGTCCAATTCTAGAGTATTCCTCATTGGTCTGGGATGGTTGCACAGTGCACCTCACAGATTCAATAGAAAAACTACAAAACGAAGCAGCACGCATTGTCACAGGACTTACCCGATCAGTATCGATTCAAAAACTGTATAATGAATGTGGATGGGAACCACTTAAAAAGAGAAGAGAAATTCAAAAATATTACCTTATGTATAATGTATACCATTCAAATATTCCAAGTTATATAAATGATCTTTTCCCACCTCCAGTTGATGCAACAACTTAATACCAACTTAGAAATAGAGATAACTATACTACTCCATACTGTAGAACAGAGGTAATGCGAAAGTCATGCATTCCCTCTTCTATTTCTCTTTGGAATCAGCTTGATGAAAATATTAGAGCAGTGCATTCACTTTCAATCTTTAAAAATACATTACGCCAAAATACTAAATTTAAAATACCACCATATTATTCTCATGGCAAACGATGTGTCTCAGTTTATCATGCAAGGCTTAGAAACAACTGTAGTAATTTAAATGCCGATCTTTGTAGAAATCATCTGCACCCATCACCTTTCTGTGAGTGTCAAGAGGTTATAGGAAATGCTAAACACTACTTCTTTAAATGTCCTAGATATAGCAATCAAAGACTCGTCTTGTTTCAAACAACACGAGCATTACATCCATTAAATATTAATCTACTACTGAGTGGAAGTGAAACTATATCTATAGCAGATAACATAACTAGTGTAGATGCTGTCCATAACTTTATTAAAGATACCCATAGATTTTGATATAATAATAATAATATTAATAATATTAATAATAATAATAATAACAATAATAATAATAATAATGATGATGATAATAATAACAATAATAATAACACAAATAAAAATAATAATCATAATAATAATGATTACAAATAATAAATGATTTTAAATATATTATATATCTAGTAAAAAATATACACCCACTTGTGTGCTAGTATGTCCTGTCCAAACACAAAGTTATGATATTTGAGAATGCCTGTCATAAGGGAGACAAGAAAATATAATCATATACTTTTTACTATTTTTCTTTTATCTGCTTACAAAATATCTCTTTCTCTCTCTTTCTCTCTCTTTCACCCCACTATTTCTCCTCTCACTCAATCACCTACTGTATGTTTATAATTGTTTATATTAGCATAAACATGTAATTTGTTTTGTTATACACTGTAAATTTGTTACTTGTAGGGGGAGGTCCGAATCGAAGTTGGAAGAACTTGTGGCCCAACCCCATTTCAAAATATCTGAAATAAAATATGTTTAAACTAAACCCGCAACCACTAGCGTGATCGACAAATACTCCCCTACACCACCGCCACGCTTTAATTCTTTGATAACACATAGACCATACCTAAGACATTTATATTTGGTCGGTAGAGGAATATAGATATATCCCATAATGTCATATAACGAAATAACTGACAATTCAATAGACGATAACTCATTATCGAATATAGCCAGTTCATAAATTTTTACAAGATATTATGGTTAAACAACTACTATGTAAGTTTGATGGATATCATGTGCTAGAGAGAGCACACAACTTTCAATACATATTTATGACATCTCAAGGACCATACATCAGATTTCCGATTTGGCCAGTTCAAGAATGTGTCTAAGATATGATTTATATGAAAATCCGATAGGCCTCAAAATTCATGCTTCCAGTTGGTATCCCAGCACTTCCCATATTGGGAAAATTTATCATGCATTTGGCAGTTTTGGCCCCAGGACCCACCCACAAGACCAAACGGTGTGACACAGTACCATGAAATTTACATAATTTAGGACCATGAAGTTTATTATTTAGATTCACAAAAGCTAAATACACAATTTTATAAAATAGGACTAACGTTTTTTTGAGAAGTAAAACATGGAAATTGTTTACGGGCGCACGACGCATGACGGAGGACGACGACAAACGGCGATCGCAAGTCACATGTCACATAAGACTTGTAAAAGTTCTTAATTAACAAGTACTATAATGAATTTGATTATTACTATTAACATGAACTTGAAATATATTTTCATCAAAAGAAAAGAAAATGTTCATAATGTTTAGACATTAGAACATTCATCGATTTGACACCAAAGTAAAACAAAATCTACACTATGATAAAAACAAATATACTTCCATCTACTATTGGTATAAGGGAGGTTATCAAAGACCAATTTTACATCAATTTTAGTTTAAACTTAATTATTTTACTTCGATTGTGAAACATGTTCTTGCAACTTAGGCAAATCACGCTCGAAATATTCCTGATTAGAACCAGTACTAAGCATATGCGAAAAAAAAGTGTCTTGCTCAAGGACACCACACATAGCCGTGGAGGAAGATTGAACCCACGACCCACGACCTGCTCTAAAACTGAACCACGCGCTCCACATCAATTTGACAGCCAAGTAAAACAAAAGCATACACAATGATAAAAATAAGATTTTCTTCCATAATACTACTGATATAAGGGAGGTAATCCAATGACAAATGTTACACCAATCTGACAGCTAAATAAAATACATACAAGCACTATAATAAAAAAACTTCTTACTTGCTTGCTTACTCCCTCCCCTTTTCATTTCATTAGCCTAATCAATATTTATCTACACAAGACCTACACTATCGTTTACATATCGGAATGTTGCAAGCATTTTACCATTCGCACTCATGTTATGTTTTATTCCTAAAATTTCTAATTCAAAAGTCACCTGCGGATAATTGTAATGCCACTTACTTCTTTCCTTACTTTTACAACCAAACTATAAACAAAAGCAACGCAAGCGCACACGCTCCTCTTTTTCCAAATCTATTAAGTAGGTCAAAGCCAGAGAAGTAAACTTTTTAAACATGATGGTGATTAGTTTAAAAAATCAATACTATTACTGAAAAAATAAAATAGATTTAAAAAAAATCACAAAAATAGAGATGTCGAAGAATAGCGTTATCTCGACTATTCTAGCCTTGTCACAGAATAGTATATGTACCATCAGAAAAAAATAGATATATCTGTATGAATTAAACCATCTTTCATATTAGCAAAATAGAATATACATGTATGTGCAAGTAGGACTATTAGGGCAGAATATACACTATGTCTATGCCTGGCTATGGCTAGCTAGCCAGTACTTAAGCTGAAATGTGTTTAATTTAATAAAAAAAATTAAATCTGGGTTTGGATGTGGGTGTGTATGTGCCAAAGTTTAATAAACAGGACTGTGCAGATTTAATACAATAAACAAAATTGGAGGGAGAGGATGTCTTGGGGTTGGTAACAAAGTTGAAAAGGGACAGTGTATCTAATTCAATACAGAACAAAATAAAAAAAGGGGGGGGGGGGGGGGGGGCGGTCTTGGGGTTGGTAACAAAAGGGAAGAATAGTATTAGATTTAAAACAAAACAAAATTTAAAAGAAAAAAAATGAGTGTGGGGGATGTCATTGGGGTCAATAACAAAGTTGAAATGGGACAAAGTATTTAATTTAAAAAAAAAAAAATGAAAACAAATGGACAGGGATGGGAATCTGGGATTGGGGGGTAGGGTTGAGGGTCTTCAGGTCGTTAACAAAGTTGAAATGGGGCAGAGTATTTGATTGAATACAAAAAAAAATGTTTTTAAAAAAATGGGCGGGGATGTGAGGGGGGGGGGGGGGCAATGGGGGGAGGGGGGGTCTTGAGGTCGGTAACAAAGCTGAAATGCGGCAGAGTATTTGATTTAAATACAAAACAAATTTTTAAAAAAATTGGGCTGCAGGGTGAAGGTCTTGGTTGGGCTCGGGCAGGTAGCCAAGTAGATATGGGACAATGGACCTGGCAAATCAAGCAATGATAGAAAGTTTTTTCCAGTCTGTGGTCTATTTGTCAATCTGGATACATTTACATGTACATCAATTCATATAAATACCAAATAACAGTTTTGAGCGCATAAAACTTTTAACTGGATAATAATAGTATTAATCAAGTCCATTTAATAGGTCAAGGTCAATGATCTTAACTATCTTTTAGTTGATAATGATCAGTTTACAGAATTAATACTATTACAGAAAAAAAAAATTGATTTAAAAAAAATCAAACCCGAGCTATTAAAACAAAAAACTTTAACCTAAGTTTTTAAAGTCCAAAGTATGGAAGATTAAGTAAGTTAGCTATATACATTGTTTCTATAACACAATATGAATGTGTTTATGAAGTTTAGTCACCATAACATGAGTAGTTTGTTCAGAAACAGAGAAAAAGCTGATCTTAACATAAAACTTTAATCGGCGGATGACAACGACGACGACGACGCCAGGATCACGAAAATAGATGTTCTTTTTTTTCAATAAGACGAGCTAAAAACAAAAGTTGCTTACTTACGTATACTATTGATAGAAGGGAGGTTATTCAAATGGCAATGTTTCACTGATCTAATCGCCGAATAAAACAAACTACAACTACCAGATTTAAAAAAACTTAAGTTGTCACTGCCAACAAGTTGGTCAACCACTTATTGTGCATCTGTTATGTGGGATATATACCTGACAAGAATAGTTTCCCCAAAATGATTCTATGTCGTTATTCTAGACCTTATCTTACATAGAACATCAAAATACAACATGTAGTGCTTGCAGAACAACAGGGCTCATATATATTAACTATTTTAATTTTATTGAAGACATTTTTTTAATATTTACAATTTCATTCATTTTGAGTCTGTCCTGGTTCCTTATGAATATCGAATTTTCTTTAAAAGACCCAGTCTCAAATGTTATGACTAAACAATATCAAGATGGTTAACGTAATTTCTATTGCAGATGATTAAACGAGAATTCACTATTTCCCTATGTTTTATCAATCATAATAATGTTTTATGCTTGAATATATATAATTACAAGGCCTGCACATTTCTACTGCTGACAGAAAGTATGTAATATAATGACAATTGTACACCAATCGGACTGCTAAGTAAAACATACACTATAATAAAAATACTTACATACACTTTTGATAGAAGGGTACCTTCCTTCATAAATAGCGTATGTATGTTTGCCAATGACGATGTTACACCAATATTTAGCGTCATTTTATAACACCGAGGGCCAACTGATTATCAATAATCAGTACTCGAACGCACCAATTTCCGAAAGTAACTGATAACTTTCTAACTTTAATAAGCGGTGAGAGATGAACGGCAATGAGACATAATGTCGTATATCAATTATTACGGAGAATGTTGCCGGGTTGGGATTCGAACTCACGACTCCTGGATTATTAGTTGGACGCGCTACCGACTGAGCTCACCGATGGTAAAAATAGTTACTCACATACACTTTTGTTAGAACAGAGGTAATCAAATGACAAAGTTAAAACCAATTTGACAGCAAAAAAAGCAAAAGCAAAATCATAAACTATGATAACATTCTTACTTTCATATACTATTGATAGAAGGGAGGTAATCCAATGACGAAAATATGTTACACTAATCTGACAGCCAAGTAAAACAGAATCATACGCTATAATAAAATACTGCTTGCTTGTTTACTCTCTTTATTTTATCCACCCAGTCATAGGTTGTCCACACAAGACCTACAACATCGTGTACAGATCGGAATGATGCAAGTATTTTACCATTCACACTTATTTCATATTTTTCCGAATTTAAATGTCACATGCTAAAGTTTGTGCTACATAAAAGTATGCTTACTACAAAGCCATATGTAAAGTTTCAATCAAATACATTGAGTGGTTGGTATAATATGGACTTGACGGTGCTCGCATGCAAAACTTTAACCAAAAGTTCTAAGTCAAAGAAGGGCAATAAGTTGCATTATATTCACGCAAGAGTTATCTTACTATTGTAGTAGAATTGATGACTAAGAAGGTTTGTATAAAGTTTCAAGTCAATACATGCAATGGTTACTGTAATATGGACTTGATGGTACTTGCAGGCAAAACTTTACCCAGATTTTCTTCTAAGTCAAACAAGGGCAATATTTTGCATTATATTCATGTAAGAGTTATCTAACTTAGTTATTGTAGTAGGGTTGATGACTAGGAAGGCGTGTGTAAAGTTTCAAGTCAATACATGCAATGGTTACTGATATAGGGACTTGCATGCAAAACTTTAACCAAGGTGTGACGCCGACGACGAAGCCTGGGTAAATACAATCAGCTCAGTCGGTTACGCGTCTGGCTGTCAATCCAGGGGTCGTGGGTTCGACTACCCCGCCCGGCAACAGTCTCCGTGATGACTGATATACGACATTGTGTCTCATTATCATTCGTCTCCCACCACTGATTCAAGTGGGACAGTTATCAATTTCTTGCGGAGATGGGGTGTGCTCGAGTACTGGTTAATCCCAGGAAACAGTGGTTATGTTAACTGATCATCTGTTAGCCCTTAATGGCATAAAAATGACGCAAAATTTTCAATCAATCAATCATTATTCTCCGAATAGTCGAGCTAAAATCATCCACACTACAACAATTTATAAACTAATAGAACATGCAACCAGTCAATCCTATATTCCAACATCCAACTAAGTAACCAAATTATAAACATGGACTTACCCACTCACTCACTCACTCACTCACTCACTCACTCACTCACTCACTCACTCACTCACTCACTCACTCACACCCACCATCTGATTTTGAAGAACAAAGAAAACTATTAACTTACATTACTTTTTTTTCTTTCTTACTTATATTATTGATGGAAGGGAGGTAACTCAACTGGGACTGCTTCAACAACTTCAGCAAAAGCCAAAATAGCATATTCTGCAATAAAACATCACTGGTGTTAAAAAAGCGACTTTAATAGGATTTAAACAGATGCATGTACTTATGAGCATATGAAAACTACTTTTTTAAAAAATTATATTAGGGTGTTACTGCAATGTCTTTAAAAAAAAACAAGCCGGTCAACCTTCCAGTTATTGTGCATTGTTATGTGGTGATTCTGCTACAAAAATACTTTAAAATATTATATTCTATTATGAATATTTTCTACCTTAGAAATTCTAGATCTTATGTTATATAGAACAAAGATCAATATTCAACAGTGTAGTGCGATATATACGACTGGTAATGTTTTAAAACAACCGCTTGATCAAACATACACGTATTCTCTGATAAAACGATAACCCTTCAGCCCAGGAATACGATACGTCCTAACCAAAATAACGAACAGCGTACAGGATTAATGATAATGAATGGGGTTTTACGGCGTACCAACACATTATAGGTTATTCGACGCCAACAGGAAGAAAGATTCCAGGTTCACTCTACATGTACAAAAACAACAAATTAACATACAGATTAAAAATACATCAACAAATGAATATGCAGAATGAACCTAGAACCTTGATACCTGCAGAACTGCAGAGTTTCAGCAAATTATATCGTATTACTCAAATTGTCGCTTCCTACGACACGCATGAGCCACAGTGATCCTATTCTTGCCGTCACTGATATGGCTCCCTGGAAGCACAGAGGGGTTGATAATTTAACAATAGTGAACATGACAAAAAAATGATAAATTAACGTGACACCCATTCGGAAGATTTCTACCCCTCTGCAAGGATTGGCAGTGATTCTTTTAGCTGGAACCACACGGGCTTAATGATAATTATACAATGTATTACATTTATTTAAGTATCTATCTTTTATGCGGAGTTGTTCGATTAAATAGTTTAGAGAAAGTCTATGTAAACGATGTACAACTATAATACTGACATAGAAAGCCATACAAACATATAAATAATATTTAATAAAAGGGAGGTATAGAACGCGTCCAAAGAAAGAACATAACATACTCAGTTTTATGTGGTCTGTTCATGAAGGGTAATGACATATGTAACACCCCTCAAGCACCGCGTAAGCGAGATGAAATATACTTTCCAACAAAACTAATGAGCACAATGACTCCGTCGAATTACAATTGGAACATCGCTCGGCCATTTCCGTAAACGTTAATGCGAAATAACAACACTGTGTCTCAGTACTCAGGACTAAGACCGCCTCTTCTATAATTCTGTATTTAACTTTATCTAGTAATTTTAGCCAATTTAGGATTCCACCATTCTTGATCATTATTACAACACTTATTTTAGTATTCAGTTCAGTACTTTGGTTGAGGGTTGACATATTTAGGTGGGTTTAGATAATAAATTTTATGTCATTAATCATTAATGAGAGGTTTACAAAACCACATAATTGATAAGCTCTGCATTGCATATCGTCACCAGTAATCAGATATCTACACACGGGTGACTTTACACGGTAGATAACAGTTGTCGAACATACACGACTGATAAAGACATGAGCTATATGCGTACAGTAGCTATATAACAACGCTATTGTTTTTTTACAAGGTCTGTGTTAAGGTAAGTGTGATATTCACGATTCTTTTGTCTAACTTGTTTCGTATCAGTTCTGATTCAACATATATCTTTGTTTGTTTTGTATATATACTGTGATAATTATGAATTGTGTTTGTTTGTCTGTATACAATGTATAATATGAAAATGAAAGTAGAAACTAAAGACGGGGTACTAAATAAAAGATTGATAGATAAACACGTTTAAAAGTACTCATGTTTACAGTTTCACAATGCACGACTTGTATTTTGTTTGCCATTATACATATGACCTCAACCCAGACACTCTATGTGCATTAAGTACTGGTTCTACAGAGCGATTATCTGCCACAGCCAAACGTGGTGACCTCAACCCAGACACTCTATGTGCATTAAGTACAGGTTCTACAGAGCGATTATCTGCCACATCTGAACGTGGTGACCTAAACCCAGACACACTATGTGCATTAAGTACTCGTTCTACAGAGCGATTATCTGCCACAGCCGAACGTGGTGACCTCTACCCAGACACTCTATGTGCATTAAGTACTCGTTCTACAGAGCGATTATCTGCCACAGCCGATCGTGGTGACCTCAACCCAGACACTCTATGTGCATTAAGTACTGGTTCTACAGAGCGATTATCTGCCACAGCCGAACGTGGTGACCTCAACCCAGACACTATATGCAATAAGTACTGGTTCTAAAGAGTGATAATCTGCCATATCTGAACGTGGTGACCTGAACCCAGACACACTATGTGCATTAAGTACTGGTTCTACAGAGTGATAATCTGCCATATCTGAACGTGGTGACCTGAACCCAGACACACTATGTGCATTAAGTACTGGTTCTACAGAGTGATAATCTGCCATATCTGAACGTGGTGACCTGAACCCAGACACACTATGTGCATTAAGTACTGGTTTTACAGAGTGATTACCTGCCACAGCCGAACGTGGTGACCTCAACCCAGACACTATATGCATTAAGTACTGGTTCTACAGAGTGATAATCTGGCACAGCTGAACGTGGTGACATAAACCCAGACACTCTATGTGCATTATGTACTAGTTTTACAGAGCGATAAATATGATTTGTCTAATGAACTTTTTTTCACACACGATGTTAAATAAATAAGTTTAAAATAAGAATTATATTCATACGTAGCAATGTCTGATAAAACATCTCTCGGGTGCACAGAACGTATAAAAAAGGACAAAATGACAGACTCGGTTTTTATTGAGTATATTCATGAGGATAATGAAACATGCAATACACCACACGGGCACTAACACCGGCCTAAGTGGCACTAGATTCTCGCACAACACTAAGTGCAGATTATTCTATTTCCAAGATTTATATGCAAATTTTGTCCATGAAACTGACTTTTTTTTAATTGTTGATTTTCTTAATAAAAACTACATTACTTCTTAATAAAATCTAAATGAGAAACGACATATGTATATGACATTGACATGCATTAAATACAAAATTATTCGCGTGTTGATGGCCATAACATCAATATTTTATTTATCATTCATGTGTTATCATTGAATACATTGTAAATAATCGGTATAAACTTATACCGTACGTGATTTTTACTCAGGTAGTCTGAATTTAAACTTAAAACTTGGTATTCTGCCAGACAAGTTTTATCTATAACATCACAGGGCATTAGCCGGTAATCTCGTTTTCATTTCGGTGTATAACATCACGGGACATTGGCTAGTATTCTCGTTTTCACACCTGTGTATAACACCAAAGAGCATTTGCCGGTATTTTCGTTTTCACAATGGTGTATAGCATCACGGGGGCATACGTCGGTATTATCGTTTTAATCCCGGTGTATAACATCACGGGGCATAAGCCGATATTCTCGTTTTCACACCGGTGTAAAACATCACCGGGCATTAGCTGGTATTCTCGTTTTCACACCGGTGTATAACATCACGGGGCATACGTCGGTATTATCGTTTTCACACCGGTGTATAACATCACGGGAAATTAGCCGGTATTCTCGTTCTCACACCGGTGTATAACATCACAGGGCATTAGCCGGTATTCTTGTTATAACAGCGGTGTATAACACCATGGGACATTAGACGGGATTCTCGTTTTCACACCGGTGTATAACATCACAGGGCATTAGCTGGATTTCTCGTTTTCACACCGGTGTATAACATCACGGGAAATTCGCCGGCATTCTCGTTCTCACACCGGTGTATAACATCACAGGGCATTAGCCGGTATTCTTGTTATAACAGCGGTGTGTAACACCACGGGACATTAGCCGGTATTCTCGTTTTCACACCGGTGTATAACATCACAGGGCATTAGCTTGTATTCTCGTTTTCACAACGGTGTATAACAGCACAAGGCATTAGCCGGTATTCTTGTTTTCACCCCGGTGTAAAACATCACGGGAAATTAGCCGGTATTCTCGTTCTCACACCGGTGTATAACATCACTGGGCATTAGCCGGTATTCTCATTTTCATACCAGTGTATAACATCACGGATATTAGCCGGTATTCTCATTTAACACCGGTGTATAACACAATCTTTGGAGCAGATACCTGCTTAAAACAATACAATGTAAATAGTAAAAATGTGCAATTTCTAGCCGATTCTCTCGTTTTCAAACCGGTGTATAACATCACGGGGCATTAGCCGGTATTCTCGTTTTCACACCGGTGTGTAACATCACGGGGCATTTGCCAATATTCTCGTTTTCACACCGGTGTATAACATCACGGAGCATTAGCCGGTATTCTTGTTTTCACACCTGTATAACATCACGGGGCATTTGCCAATATTTTCGTTTTCACACCGGTGTTTTAATGAACCAAAATGTAAATGTGGGTGGGGTATAAGAAATGTATCTTGACTATTTAATACAACAACTTGCACCGAAACCAAAAAAAAACAAACAAAAAAACGCAGGTACATATCAAATTGAAGGTTTTAACATTTAGCGGAGATTTAACCATTATCTTTTAATTTTTAACATTCATCAGAAGTTTTAACATTTAGCTGAGATTAAACCATTATCTTTTAATTTTTTACATTCATCATAAGTTTTAACATTAAGCGGAGATTAAACCATCTTTTAATTTTTAACACTCATCAGAAGTTTTAACATTGAGCAAAAGTTTTAAATTTTGTGTTGCTACAAACGTGGAGCGCGTGGCCCAGTGGTAGAGCACCGAACCAAGGACTGGAGAGCCATGGGTTCGATCCTCTGCCCACGGCCATTCGTGGTGTCCTTGATCAAGACACTTTATCCGAAAATGCTTAGTATATGTACTGCTTCTACACAGGAAGACTTTGAGCGTGATTTATATAAGTTGTAAGAACTTGTATCGCAATCGAAGTAAAATAAATAAGAATCAACTTTAAACTAAACTACATACAACAGGTGAAAATTACAAATCCGATATCCGCTTTCCTTTCGTCATCTGGTCAGTTTATATCGGCTAATCTTGATCTAAAGACGTAAAATAATACGACAACGCTTTTTGACCTCGTTGTTCGTATACATGTTTACAATCAACAAGTACCGCGTGCACCGTGTCTTTATTTGAGTATCTTTTATCAGACGAGGGGTTGATTGGTTAGTTCAGTATGTTCACATTCGTTTTAGGCGTGAGTTGTAGAAAGACGAAGACAGTTTCAAATATATCTGATTGTCAGAATATATCTAGTCTCTTCAGACAGTACATAATCGTGGATGATTGATAAGCCTCCATCTACTGACCACCTTTGACCCGCCCCACCTGTTGATATAACAGTTGAGTTGGAAGCATTGCTTTAAAGTTATAAACTATTGTCTACAAACATAAAATTACTGATACAGTACAAATAATTATAACCGTGTTATCATATTCTCAATTTGAACACTTACTAACCCCGAACCCCGGAGATTGACGAAAATTGTCTAGTACGTACGATTAATACATGTTTCGTAAAGGAAGTAAAGTAGTAAAACGTGTATAATTTGTGTTAGGATAAACATTCCAGGTTTGAAAATACGTGTTAAATTTGTTGTTTGCAAATGGACATACACTGTAAGTTATTATCGCCATTGAAACAGAATAAATATAAATTTCTGATGCATTTCATGCCATATGCATTCGCCGTTAGCCTTTAATCATATTCATTGTGTGTATACACCTAATCGATTATGCATGCTGTATGTGTATATATTACATGCGTATATTATAGTTTATGGTACGAAACACGTCTTCGTGACAGTTCGATGAATAGAGTACCAGGAAGGGAAACGTTATTCAGTTTTCACTTCTACAGTTTCACAATTTCTCCTTTTGGTTGGTTACACAATAAATACTGTTTCATATTATATTCGATTGTTATACAAAGTTAGAAATAACGTTTTAATATAAATGAGGAAATAACCAAGCTCTTGTTAAACATTTTAGTCAAATGTGTCCGACTTGGTTTGTTTTCTTCAAGAAAAAAAAAAACGTAATGAAAACAGGAGCTAATCGTTTTGTACTTATGGAAATTACGCATTGTTTATAAGCTGTTTTTCTGTTCAACTTTTATTTTGTGATATTTCCCTATTTTGATATTTGAATATTAAGAATAGCGCCAGTTGACAATATCACGGCTTTCAGAATAACTAATTTGACCAATGAGACAGGAAGCGATTACCCGGATGTAGCTTGTCAGTTATGGAAATAACCTAGTTTTACTGAAATGGAATACGAGTACAGTTACGCTTCATGTTGAAACAGGATTTAACATTTGTAGGATTTATTATTTCCCGCAAAAATGTGGGGGTATCAAATCGGGCACCGTCCGTGCGCCCGTGTGTCCGCGCATCTTCGGGTCCTTAAGCTGTTAAGAAGCACTACAAAACCGTTCAAGATAATTTCACAAAACTGTGTATACATACATGTCAACCTAGTGGTCTAGCAGTGCCTTTTGCTATAAGGGAGTTTTCAATTGTTTATTTTTTTTCTTTTAAACACATGTTAATCTAGTGTCTAGAAATGCCATTTGTTTTTGGGGAGTTTTTAGTTTAATATTATTCTGTTACCAGGGAAACAAACAGCCAAAATTACAAAATTCGCCGTTTCCGGAACACAACTCCAAAACCATTCGAGGTAACTTCACGAAACTTTGTAAAAATATCAATATGGTGGTCGAGTAGTGCCTTATGATATTGGGGAGTTTTCGTTTTCATATTACGAATTTCACTCTTTTTGATGCACATCGCCAAAACCTAGTGATCTGTTAGTGCCCTTTTCTGTAAAGTAGTATTTTCAAGTGTCAAACTATCGAAATAAAATACCAATGGCGGGGGATATGGACGACATTGTCTTCGTGTTATAAAACATTCCCTAATGATATTTCTTTTTTCAGGTAAAGGGTTCATTTCACTCAGAGGCTTTACCATCTCTTCCATTCTTCTGCATGTGATAATAAAAGAACATAGAATATCACAAACTGCCAACTACAGTTACAGTAACTGCATGCAAGCTGACAATAATTTTGAGAAGTAACATCTGGCTGCGATATCAAACTTTACCAGTTGTTCACGAGAAATCTATTCAACAAAATGGCCGTTCCTGGAAGAAAAGCGGATGGAGTTGATTTCAATAAGAACGAACACTCAGAGGATATATCGGCAATTTTCTGCCAACCATGTGACGAGAATGAACAACAGCTACCAGCAGTAGGGTTTTGTGTGGATTGCCGAGAATACTTGTGTGATGCGTGCTTTACACATCATTGCCGGGCCCGACCATTTAGACATCATGTTCTGCAAGATAGGACAATAATGCCAAGAAATCTCGATCAAAAGAAAGCATCCAATATGACTGACGATGTATGTAATGAACATCAAAGGGAGATAATTAAATTTCACTGTGGGTCACATGACTATTTTGGATGCGCAATCTGTATTGCGGTTGACCATCATAATTGTGATGGCGTCATTTATGTCGAAAAAGAGTATGAAGAGTTATCTACGACACTTAACGATCTCAAAGAGCTAATTGTCAGTAATGAAAGAAATATAGAAGACAATGTTGAATGTATTGAGCAGCATTACTCTGACGCAATAGTTAGAATAGGACAGTTCAGGAAAGAACTAAATGGCTTGCTGGACAATCTAGAACATGAAATAAATAACAAGGCGAAAACGATCAAAGACGAAGACCAAGCAGTTATGTCCTCAATATCGACCAAAATGAATGACATGAAAAGTGAAATAAATTCTTCTATCGCCGAAATCAATACATTACACAATTTAGAGAAAAATCGGAAATTGTTTGCCATTATTGATAAAACCAAAGAAGAAATGAAGAGATTGGATAACACACTGACTCAAATGCAGAATGAAAACACGACAAGAAGATACGTATTCAAACCAGAAAAGCAATTAAACGACTTGTTTGAAAACCTGAAGTCAATCGGGAGTCTGTCCGTAATGAATCGATCATATGGCACAATTACACCACAGATAACTGCCGAGGAAGACAAAACATTCGATACACGGAACCAACACCACCACCAACAACAACAACAACAACAAAAACAACAACAACAGCAGCAAATGCAGCAGCAGCAAAAAGCCGTTACATTGCAAACCGGTATATACTATGATAACAAATTGACGCAAACAGAGTATGCGGCAGATAGTAAATTAACACAAACAGAAAACTCAATGGATAGTAAAGAAACACAAACACAAGCATGTCAGTATGCAAGACCTGATAAACTCCGAGTTGCGGCGCATATATCTGACATCAATGTTAAATCACCTAATGATGTGGTGTGCGTGATTACAGGATCAGTACTGCTGCCTGGCAACCAACTCGTCATTGTAGATTACAACAACAAATCTGTCAAACTCGTCAACACGACACAAAACACAATTACATCTGAAAGGCGACTAGCATCAGAACCATGTGACGTTACCATGATCAACAACAGTAAAGTTGCTGTGACTCTTCCTCTCCAGCGTGTAATAAGGTTATTATCAGTAGTATCTCAGTCTCTGTCTGAAGATCGAGATATAAAAGTGAATGGTTATTGTAGTGGTATAGTATATAATGATGGGACGCTTATAGTGACATTAACAGGCCCGGGGAAAGTGGAAATAATCAACATGAGAGGTGCTGTGTTGAGAAGCGTGGTGAAGAACGCCAGTGGAGTTAAACTGTTTCATTGTCCGCATTACATAGCAATCAACCCAGATAGGTCTGTCATATACGTGTCAGATTACGACAACCACTCAGTGACGTGTATGACATTGGACGGCAAGGTGAAGGCCGTCTACACGGATGATAATCTGAAGAACCCAAATGGTATGGCTACAGACAGGACCGGGACAGTGTATGTCTGTGGGTACGGCTCCAATAATATCCACCAGATTACCGCGGAGTGTACCAAGATACAGATACTGCTAGATCGGCAACATGGAATATCTAACCCACAGTCCATCACTTACTGTGATCAGGACGACAAACTGTATGTTGCGATGTGGAGAAATAATGTCGTGAAAACGTTTCAATTACAATAAGATTACCTGACAGTTAAATATAAATAGTATACTGCATGAAGAAAATAGTGACGTTTAAGATGGCATAACCTGTAACTGAACTGAAGAAATAAACAACTTACAAATATTTTTGTGAACGTTTATTGCCTTCTGCGGATTGAAAACAGCTCAATCTGAAACCTCTCTTACACATGAATAAATTGTTTTGTAAATATATATTTACAGTAATTCTAATGTGCAAATTAATTGCTTCGCTTTCGAAAATTATCGTAAAATGTCCGATGATATACACCGGTCGGTACAGTTAATTGCATCTTTAATCATTGATGCCCGGAATTTTCGAAAGTTTACGGATATAATCGAGATTAGATACACAAAACAATTGGGGTTATTGCATGTGTCAGGTCTAATTCAAATATCGGGAATAATAGCGAGTTTAAATACATGCTTCTGATGATAAACATCAGATATGATCAAGACAGTCACAATTGATGATAATAAATAATACATGTATTTATACCTTTGTGCCGCTTTAATATCCGCGACAATAAACTCAAGTATCAAACTGTTTTAAATAATCGAGCTGCATACCCAATATTTTACAATGAAGAAACAACGAACGGATAATTTATATAAAATATAATAATAATAATAATAATAATAATAATAATAATAATAGTAATGATATTTATAACAATAGGAATAATAATCTAAGAAAAATCATTGAAAACAAGAGGGCCACGTTGGCCAGAATTCGCTTCCCTGTTGCATAGACGACAATACCAAAACAAGACAATCGCTACTTTATACTAATTTATCTTAGCTCATAACTTATATGAACCGCTCTTGCGTCCGCTGCCTGGCTTGAACCAGTACTAAGTGTTTTTAGAGGGATCGGGTCGAACTAGAATCGCACCCGCAACCTCTGGCATGATCGACAAATACTCTATCCCCTACACCACCGCCACGCTTTAACTCTTTGATAATACATAGACCATGCCTAAGACATTTAGATTTGGTCAGTAGAGGTGTTATAGATATATACCATATGTCAAATAACAAAATTATTGACAATTCAATAGACGATAACTCATTATCGAATATGACAAGTTCATACACTTTTACAAGATATTATGGTTAAACAACTACTATGTAGGTTTGATGTATTTCATGTGCTAGAGAGAGCACACAACTTTAAATAGCATATTTATGACATTTCAAGGGCCAGGACCCACCAACAAGATCAAACGGTGAGACACATGACCATGAAATTTACATAATTTAGGACCATGAAGTGTATAATTTTGATTCACCAAAGCTACATACAAAATTTTATTAAATATCACTAACGGTTTTTGAGAAGTTAACAAGAAATGTCACTAGTAAGTGTCGCATACCCACCCCCCACCCCACAAATTGTTGGTGAAAATAGCAATATATGTTATAATAATAGTAGATAGCAATGTACCCATGAATATTAAGAGTACTGGACTGAAGTTTCAGACTCGACATGCAATTTCATGTTTTTTTACATTAAAGTGTGACCTTGACCTTTGTGTAACGCTGTCCTTGACATCTGATGTAACGGTCTGGGTATTTCTAAAGGTAAATGCAGGTGACATATCATGACATGCTGATCACTTTTGTCAAGCTATTTTAAAATCCCTCCATGTAAGACAAAGTTACTGACCATACATGAAATATCAAACAAACTGAACGTGTGACATTGAGGTAAGGTTCTTCGTCTTAATGTGACACGTCGTCATGTCATGTTGATCAATTAATAAGTTGAGCCAAGTGTTTTTGAAATCAATCCATTTATGATTAAGTTACAGGGTGGACCTGAAACCTGAAACAGACTCAAAGTGTTGTCATACAAACTCAAAGTGTGACATTGACCTTTGAGGTACGGGTCTAGGTCTTACGTGTGGCATGTCATCTTGATCAATTGAGTCAAGTTAAAGACAAAGTTACAGACCAGACACGCAATATCAAACAAATTGAAAGTGTGACCTTGACCTTTAAGGAAAGGTTCTGGGTCATACATGCAACACTTAATTATGTCATGTTGATTAACTGAGCCAAGTGCTTTTGAAATTTATCCGTAGGTGACAAAGTTACAGACAGGGCACGAAATCTTGAACAGACTGAAAGTGTTGTCAAACAAAGTTAAATTGTAACCTTGACCTTTGAAGTGGAAGTCTGGGTGTAATGCGCGACATGTTGCCATGTTATTTTGATCTTTGTAGCAAGTATTAACATCATCCATCTATGCATGACAAAGTTACAGGCCGGACACGAAATCTCACACTGACTCAGAGTGTTGTCAAACAAACTCAATGTGACCTTGACCTTTGAGGTATACATGTGGGTCTTATGCGTGACTCGTCATCATGTCATGCTGATGAATTGAGCCAAGTGTTTTTGAAATGCATTCATAGGTGACAAAGTTACAGACCAGACACGAAATCTCAATGAGACTGGAAGTGTCATCAAACAAAGTAAAATTGTGACCTTTACCTTTGAAGTGGGAGTCTGGGTGTAATGCGGGACATGTTGTCATGTCATGTCATCATTTTTAGCAATTATTAACAAAATCCATCTATGCATGACAAAGTTACAGGCCGGACACGAAATCTCACACAGACTCAGTGTTGTCAAACAAACTCAAAGTGTGTCCTTGATCTTTGAGGTACGGGTGTGGGTCTTACTCCCAACACGTCGTCATGTTATGTTGATCATTTGTAGCAAGCATCTATGCATGACAAAGTTACAGGCCGGATACGAAATCTCACAGACTCAAAGTGTTGTCGAACAAACTTAATGTCTGACCTTGACCTTTGAGGTATGGGTGATGGGTCTTACTCGCGACTCGTCGTCATGTTATGATGATCATTTGTAGCAAGTATAAACAAAATCCATTTATGTACGACAAAGTTACAGGCCAGACATGGAATACCGGACGGAACGACGGACAGACGGACGGACGGACGCTGCGATTACTATATGCTACCCCAAACATTTATGGGGGCATAAAAATGAAAATTGTTTACGGCCGCACGACGAATGACGAACGACGACGACTAACGGCGATCGCAAGTCACGTGTCACACGAGACGTTGTCTCAGGTGACCTAAATACAATGAACAATGTCACACGAGACTTTGTCTCAGGTGACCTAAATACAATGAACAATGTCACACGAGACTTTGTCTCAGGTGACCTAAAAATAATGAACAATATAAAAGTTCTTAATTAACAAGTACTATAATTAATTTGATTATTACTATTAATATGAATTTAAAATAGTTAAATCAAAAGAAAAGATAATGTGTTCATAATGTTTAGGATGATTATGACAGTAAAACTATTTAAAAAAAAACAGTTACAAAAACATATATACGAAAAAAGACATTGGAACATTGCAAGCAAAAAATAGGTCCGCTACCAGTTTACCAATTTTGTTGCCATAATTTTTGTCCGACTGAAAAAAAGTTATAAAATGATGTGCATGCTCTCTTTATTGTCCTCTATCCACATGCAAGTTTAACAAATGTAGCTTGGATACATTTTGTGTGACGACAGGATCTAGTTTGTAATATTACTTATTTTGTTGCCAAACAATCACAATATGTGCCCGACTGAAAAATAAATCTCCTTATTGCTCCTTATATAGGCTACTGCTTGAATGACCTATGTTCCGCAAACGTTTCAAAATGAATACAAATTATTACACATTACATTATGCCTATGTTTTTCTAATTAATTAACTTCAACTATTAATTGAGTCCAGAGGTTTTCCGATCTTTATTTCAATAAAAGATACACATCAAACCAGAAAAAAACATTGATTTTAACAAAATACAAAACAGCAAAAGTAACAAAATCAATACATTATCAGCAAAAACCCACAAAAAATGACATAGTGTAAAACATTCCTCCAGCACCACATTTAGTATCCCTTGCAATAATGTGTGTCAACTTACAGCACCTGTATTACTTCCGTAATGACATATGAAACTTCCGTACAGAAATATGCCTTAACAATATATATCCAGAACTGTAGAACTACGAATATATTGTAATTAAATACTGTTTAAGACCTGGGGAAAATCCACTACTTCAGAAATAGCACGGAGCATAAAAATCGCCGCATCCAAAACAAACGACAGTACATGTCACAAAAGCCAGGACGGGTTATCTCGGTCGGTAGCGTGCCATGGATTTTGAGTTCGAATCCCAGTCCGGACATAGTCTCTGTGGTAACAGATATACGACATTGCGTCCCACTGTTATTCGTCTACCACTAAGTGGGAAAGCTATTAGCTATTTACGGAGGTGGGTTTGCTTGAGAACTAATAGTCTATTAGCCCTCGGTAGCACAAATGATGCTAAACATTCAACAGAACAAACGTAAACATTACTACCATAAACTGGTATTGGTAATACGCTATGCACGGTTAACTATTTAAACCTAGGACGTATACAAGATACGTACTTGTATATACTACTTATCCGTGGTAGAAATAGACATAGTAACTTGCTTGCTCACAGCAGTTGTAGTGAAATATAAAATATACAAGATAATTGTAAACATTATTAATGCTGGCCTTAACAATGGTTCAAAACTCAATCAGGACCAAGACCACTACAATATATAAACCAGTATCACATCACTACAATATACCAATTAGTATAGCACAATCACAATATCTTCAATCATCGTACCACTATAATATATCACTACTACAATTTCTCAACAAGCATCAGACCACTACAATATATCGCCACTACAATTAATCAAAAGGTATCGTACAACTACACTTTACCACCACTACAATTAATCAACCAGCATCGCACAGCTACACTATATCGCCACTACAATTTATCAACCAGCATCGCATCACTAAAATATTTCACCAATACAATTTATCAAATAGCATCGCACAACTACAATATACTACAACTACAATTTATGAACTAGCATCGAACCACTAAAATATATTAAAACCACAACTTATCAACTTGCGTTGCACCACTACAATTTATCACCACTACAAACTATTATCCAGCAAAGTGTCACTAAAATATATTACCACTATAATTTATCAACTAGCACCGCATCACTACAATATATCACCACTACAATTTATCAACTAGCACCGCACCACTACAATATATTACCACTACAATATATCACCACTAAATATATATATACAAGTATAGCGTCAACTACAAAATATCACAACTACAATATATCACCACTAAATATATATATACAAGCATAGCGTCAACTACAATATATCACAACTACAATATATCACCACTAAATATATATATACAAGCATAGCGTCAACTACAATATATCACCACTACAACATATCAACCAGCATCGCGTCACTGCAATATATCACCACTACAACATATAAACCAGCATAGCGTCACTACAATATATCACCACTACAACAAATAAACCAGCATAGCGTCACTACCGTCACTACAATATATCACTACTACAACATATCAACCAGCATAGCGTCACTGCAATATATCACCACTACAACGTATCAACCACCATCGCACCACTACAATATATTACCATAACAATTAATCAACAAGCATCGCCCCACTACACTTAAACACAACTACAATTTATTAACTAGCATCGCACAACTACAATATATTTCCATTACAATTCATCACCCAGCATCGCACCACTACAATATATCACCACTACAATACATTTACCAGCATAACGTCACTACAATATATCACCACTCAAATATGTTTACCAGAATAACATCACTACAATATAACACCACTACAATATATCAACCAGCAAAGCGTCACTACAATAATATATCACTAATACAGTTTATCTACCAGCATAGCGTCACTACAATATATCGCCATTATAATATATCTACCAGCATAGCGTTACTAAAATATATCTACCAGCATAGCGTCACTAAAATATATCACAACTACAACATATCAATCAGCATAGCGTCACTACAATATATCACCACTTATATATATCAACCAGCATCGCATCACTACAATATATCACCACTACCATTTATCAACTAGCATCGCACAACAACAATATATATTACCACTACAATATATCTACTAGCATCGCACAACTACAATTAATCAACTAGCATCGCGCCACTACAATATATTACAACTACAATCTATCAACCAGCATCGCTCTATTACAATATATTACCACTACAATTAATCACCTAGCATCGCAACACTACAATATATCCCCACTACAATATATTTACCAGCATAACGGCGTTACAATATATCTACCAGCATACAGTAACGTCACTACAATATATCACTACTACAATGTATCAACCAGCATCGCGTCACTGCAATATATCACCTCTACAATGTATCAACCAGCATCGCATCACTACAATATATCACAACTACAACATATCAACCAGTATAGCGTCATTACAATATATCACTACTACAACATATCAACCAGCATAGCGTCACTACAATATATCACCACTACAACATATCAACCATCTTAGCGTCACTACAATATATCACCACTACAACATATCAACCAGCATAGCGTCACTACAATATATCACCACTACAACATACCAACCATCATAGCGTCACTACAATATATCACCACTACAACATAACAACCAGCATAGCGTCACAACAATATATCACCATTACTATATATCAACCAGCATCGCACCACTACAATAAAACACAACTACAATTTATCAACTAGCATCGCACAACTACAATATATTTCATTTACAATTAATCACCCAGCATCGCACAGCTACAATATATCTACCAGCATAACGTCACTACAATATATAACAACTACAATCTATCAACCAGCATCGACCCACTACAATATATTTACCAGCAAAACGTCACTTCAATATATCACCACTACAATATGTCTACAAGCATAACGTCACTACAATATAACACCACTACAATATATCAGCCAACATCGCACCAATACAATATAAATCCACTACAATATATCAACAATATATATCTACAATATGTCTACCAGCAAAACGTCACTACAATATATATCACTACAGTATATCTACCAGCATAGCGTCACGACAATATATCGCCACTATAATATATATACCAGCATAGCGTCACTACAATATATCACCACTACAATATATCAACCAGCATAGCGTAACTACAATATATCACCACCACAATATATCTACCAACATAGCGTCACTACAATATATCACCATTACAACATATCAACCAGAATAGCGTCACTACCATATATCACCACTAATATATATCAACTAGCATCGCGTCACTACAATATATCACCACTACAATTTATCAAATAGCATCGCACAACTACAATATATTACCACTACAATTTATCTACTTGAATCGCACCACTACAATTAATCAACTAGAATCGCACCACTACACTATATTACAACTACAATATATCAATCAGAATCACTATATTACAATATATTACCACTACAATATATTTACCAGCATAACGTCACTACTATATATCTAACAGCATAACGTCACTACAATATATCACCACTGCAATCAACCAGCATCGCACCCTACAATATATCATCATTACAATATATCAACCAGCATATCGTTAATACAATATATCACCACTACAATATATCACCACTACAAAATATTAACCACCATCAAACCACTACAATATATCAACAAGCATAACGTCACTTTTATATATCACTACTACAATATATTAGCCAGCATGGCGTCACTACAATATATCACTACTATAATGTATCAGCCAGCATGGCGTCACTACAATATATATCACTACTACAATGTATCAACCAGTATCGCGTCACTGCAATATATCACCTCTACAATGTAGCAACCAGCATCGTATCACTACAATATATCACCACTACAACATATCAACCAGCATAGCGTCACTACAATATATCACTACTACAACATATCAACCAGCATAGCGTCACTACAATATATCACCATTACAACATATCAACCAGAATAGCGTCACTACAATATATCACCACTACAATATATCAACCAGCTTCACATCACTACAATATATCGCCACTACAACATATCAACCAGCATAGCGTCACTACAATATATCACCACTAATATATATCAACCAGCATCGCATCACTACTATATATTACCACTACAATTTATCAACTAGCATCGCTCAACTACAATATATTACCACTACAATTTATCTACTAGAATCGCACAACTACAATTAATCAACTAGAATCGCACCACTGCAATATATTACAACTACAATATATCAACCAGAATTACTCCATTACAATATATTACCACTACAATTGATCACCTAGCATTGCACTACTACAATATATAACCACTACAATATATTTACCAGTATAACGTCATTACAATATATCAACACTACGATATATCAACCAGCATCGCACCCAACAATATATCACCACTACAATATATCAACCAGCATATCGTTAATACAAAATATCACCACTACAATGTATCACCACCACAATATATCAACCAGCATCAAACCACTACAATTTATATCCACTACAATATATCTACCAGCATACAGTTACGTCAGTACAATATATTACTACTACAATATATCTACCTGCATCGCACCACTACAGTTTATCACCACTACAATATATCAACCAGCATAGCGTCACTACAATATATCACCACTACAATATATCAACTAGCAAAGCGTCACTACAATATATCGCCACTTCAATATCTCAACCAGCATAGCGTCACTACAATATATCGCCACTACAATATATCAACCAGCATAACACCACTATAATATATCGCTACTACAATATATCAACCAGCATAGCATCACTACAATATATAACCACTAAAATATATCAACGAGTATAGCGTCACCACAAGATATCGCCAGTACAATACATCTACTAGCACAGCGTCACTACAGTATATCACAACTACAATATATATACCAGCATAGCTTAACTACAATATATCGCCACAACTTATCTACCACCATAGCGTCACTACAGTATATCACCACTAAAATATATCTACCAGCATAGCGTCACTACAATATATCACCACTACAATATATATACCAGCATAACTTAACTACAATATATTGCCACAATATATCTACCACCATAGCGTCACTACAGTATATCACCATTAAAATATATCTACTAGCATAGCGTCACTACAATATATCACCAATACAATACATCTACCAGCAAAGCGCCACTACAATTTATCACCACTACAATATATCAACCAGCATAGCGTCACTACAGTATATCACCACTACAATATATATACCAGCATAGCTTAACTACAATATATCGCCACAATATATCTACCACCATAGCGTCACTACAGTATATCACCACTAAAATATATCTACCAGCATAGCGTCACTACAATATATCACCAATACAATACATCTACCAGCAAAGCATCACTACAATTTATCACCACTACAATATATCAACTAGCAAAGCGCCACTACAATATATCGCCACTTTAATATCTCAACCAGCATAGCGTCATTACAATATATCGCCACTACAATAAATCAACCAGCATAGCGTCACTATAATAAATCGCTACTACAATAAATCAACCAGCAGAGCATCACTACAATACATCAACCAGTATAGCGTCACCACAATATATCGCCAGTACAATATATCTACTAGCACAGCGTCACTACAGTATATCACCACTACAATATATATACCAGCATAGCGTCACTACAATATATCGCCACAATATATCTACCAGCATAGCGTCACTACAGTATATTACCACAAAATATATCTACCAGCATTGCGTCACTACAACATATCGCCACAATATATCTACCAGCATAGCGTCACTACAGTATATTACCACAAAATATATCTACCAGCATAGCGTCACTACAATATATCACCACTACAATACATTTACCAGCATAGTGTCACTACAATTTATCACCACTACAAATTGTAGTGGTGATAAATTGTAGTGACACTATGCTGGTCAATATATCAACCAGCATAGCGTCACTACAATATATCACCCATACAATATATCGACAATACAATAAATCAAAAATACAATAAATCAACTCTGTATCTAGCAGTACTGCAGCTGTAATCTCCTTACAGAAAGAAAACATTTTCATAAAAACTGCAAAGCCCAAACTTCAATTATGTAAACTATGAATCAGCAACAAAATCACACGAGATTATCACAGAATTAATAACAATGGCCAAAACGTCTATAGACAAGAGGCCAAAATGTCACTATTTCGCTTACATGATTTAACAATCACTTCTTTTCAAATTTTGAAATGACTAAACCTATGAAGAATGTTAAGGTCTCACTACACAGTTGCCCCCCATTTTCGTCACGGTAGCAAGATTTGATTTGGTTTGAAATAGTTTCAAAATGATTCTTTTCACCTGTGATGGCTGGCTGCAGATGAGTAAAGCAAAAGTTGGCATAGCATACACTGCAATAAAATATTACTAGTGTTAAAAAAAATGCATGTATTTATGAACATTTGAGAGCCTATTTTTTCTTAAGGTGTATTAATAAAAAAAACCAAGCTGGCCAACCTACCAGTTATTATGCTTTTTATAAGCGGATACATTCCAGCTATGAAAAAAACACATTTTTTACCGTGGAAATCCTATAGCTCATTTTACATAGAACAAAGAACAAAAACTGTGTAGTGAGACCTAAAGATGAACAAATAATGAACATAATAAGTTTTCCCATAGCAGTCCCATGTAAATATCAAAGTGCCTTACTTTACACTGAATCCTTGATTCTTTATTTTGATTTTACCTGACACCCTGCACATCTCATAGGAATCATTTAAACCAAATATGAACACGTGTAACACTGTTATGTTCTATGATGCATATGGTGTAACAATACATTTGTTATCACAAGAATAACACATTTTAGATTATTTGGAGCTTTAATGTATTGCAAATATGCCGCTTAGTAAACCATATACTGCAATGAAAATACATACTAACAATACGCTATTGGTAGAAGGGTACCTTTATTATTCCTCCTTACAATAGTGCAAGTACGTATGTTTTACAATGACAACGTAAAACCAGTCTGACACCAAAGTAAATCAAAACCATATAACATGACAAAAATACTTACTTATATACACTATTGATAGAAGGGAGGTAATCGAATGACAATAATACATCAACCTGACAGCCAAGTAAAACATAATCATACACAATGATAAAAAGATATACTTCCACGTACTATTGGTAGAAGGGAGGTAATCAAATAACTATGTTACATCAATGTCACAGCCAAATAAAACAAATTCATACACTATAATAACAAATACTGCTTGTTTTCTCACTCCCTCCCTCCCTCTTTTCTTTTCATTAACATATTCAATACTTATCTACACTATGATTAAATAAGATTTACTTCCATAAACTACTGATAGAAAGGAGGTATTCCATTGACAAATGTTACACCAATCTGACAGCTATGAAAAACAAAATCATACACTATCATAACAAATCTGCTTGTTGGCATGCTTACTCCCTCCCTTTCTTTTCATTCACCCAGTCAATATTTATCTACACAAGACCTACACCTTCATATCCAGATCGGAATGATGCAAACAGTTTACCATTCACACTGATGTTATGTTTTATTCATAAAATTCCTAATTCAAATGTCACATGTTGATATTTGTGATGTCACTTCCTTCATTCCTTACTTTTAGTAGAAGGGAGATACTCTAATGCCAATGTGTTACACCTTCCTGACTGCCAGGCACAACAAAACTATGAAAAAAAACACTAATTGCTTACTAACTTACTTACTTACCAATACTATTGATAGAAGGGAAGTAATTCAAATGGTTATGTTTCACCAATCTAATTGCCGAGTAAAACAAACTAACACGACCAATAGAAGGGAGGTAATTCAAATGATACTATTTAACAATTTGACCTAAGTTAAAACAAACAAATCAAGACTACCAACACTTGATATTTTTCTCTAAGATACCACACATTTTCCACTAGATTGATTACGACGCCGTTTTTCTAACAGTTATATAGAAATTTAGAATTGTAAACAAACCTTAATTTACTTGCTCTTTAATGAGAAAAAATAGTTAAAGTGGAAGGATTTTCTTATAGAAATAAGTACAGTGGTTCTAAGCGACGAAATGTTAGTGCAGGAATTTTCTCTAAAGAATCTTCAGTCGACAGTGAAAAGGTACATACGTTCTCGAGTTGAAACTACTGGGACACTCCGTAAACTGAGGGTCTGCAGGGTAAATGTTGCACAAGACCCTGACTATATTAGATTAAGACCTGTAACTGAAAACAGGACATTGTTCCTATTGATGCACTTGATGTACCTAAGGGTAGTGATAATGGAAACATCATAGCGCACTTACAAACATTGGACAGCCTCATCCAGGAAACGTCCATGCATTAGTGCTTAATATAGGTCTCGCTACATAGTTGCGCCCATTTTTTGTGTTTAACACCTATAAAACAATTACAGTATTTAGTATTACATATAAACAACAATTAGAGTTTTACTGTTTAACATCTATAAGACAATTACAGTATTACCACATCACAGCTATGAAACAATAACAGTATTACCGTATTACATCTATAAAACTATAACATTATTATAATATTACATACATCCATAGAACAATTACAGTATAACAATATCACATCTATAAAACAATGAAAGTATTACCACATCACATCTATAAAACAATTACAGTATTACCATATCACAGCTATGAAACAAGTTCAGTATTACCATATC